>OZ010589.1:87156971-87199471 GCA_963932145.1 Acanthosepion lycidas | reverse complement strand
TTTAGGCAGCAATCCTTCATTTATACATGTTTCATTAAAGACCACAGACAAGGTACTAAGATTTAGCTTAGCATTAATGAAAACCAACTTATACACAGACAAATAATCATAAAAAGCTATGTAAATTATAAACACTTGTTCCATTCAAAGTCATGAAAAAGAGATAATTTGGTATTAAGAATTAATACGACTGCCTAGAACATATGTATGTATATATGTTATATTTTCTGTCTGAGCCTCTGGGATTAGGGGGTTATAAATTATATTACTTACATTCGGATTATTTTCCTTATCTTTGTTTTTTATTATCACAACGTTTCGGGCCAGGGATTGAACTTACAATTAATGTCATCGAATTAACGAACGGACAAATCTCTGGCCGGATAGTACAGTCTTTGACACAGTGAAAACAGATCGAGCAATAATTGGATAAGGTTAAATAAGGACAAATCGAGACATTCATGAGTTACCCGGATCGACAGATGCCTGAAGAAGGCCGGAGAGTACAACGCCTAAATGTTCTGATAAAAACAACATAAATGTAAGCGTTAGTCCGAATGCAAATAATATATAGCCTGGAATCTCCTGAGGTATTCGACAACTCATTTCATAGAAACTGACAGCCAGACACTTGAATATAGGATTTCGCTATAGTGGTGAAGTCTTTGTGCAGAACCAACCACACTTTTTGAAAGGCCGAATACAGAGACCTGGTGCATTACATGTCACAAGGTCCCTAAACGACCCTCCACAGGTTTTGAATTCAGAGTTGACCTTCTCTTAGTCCAGTTGCTATCCAAGGCTATAGAATCCAGTATGCCCTGCTATTTACCCATAGCTAGATGGGGGAAAGTATTAATACCCTAGGGTATTAGCACGTAAGTGAATATAATGGATTCAACTGGAATTCGAACACCGCTCTCCAATTCCTCAATGCGATAGAATATATATATATATATATGGTGGACTTTCCCATCGTATCCGATGTATAAGTGTCTAGCAACTCAGTTCCTAGAAACCGACAGCCAGACACCTGCACATAGGATTTGATTATAGTGGTGAAGGCTTTGTGCAGAACAAACTACACTTTTTGAAGAGCGAAATACAATGTCCCGAACAGAGCCTACGAAGGTTTTTAATTCCTGCTACTAAACCAGTTTTCATCCAAGGATATAGAACCCAGTCTGTCCTGCTATTTACCCAGAGCTGGGAGGAAGAAGACGATTCATGCCTTTCCCAAGGTTTTTACCACTTAAATGAATGTAATGGATTTGGCTGGAATTCGAACTCGCCTCTCCGATTCCTCAATCCGATCCTCTACCCATTGTGCCTCCTTATCTCTATCTTTAAAAGGCATGATGTGTGCGTGTGTGTGTGTGTGTGTGTGTGTGTAACGAATGCACGGCCGTAATTTTCGACGGATTTGCACCAAAATTTACATGCACATGCTCCAAGTTAGCGAAAAGGCCAAGACCGACTTTGCATTTCTCCCATCGATAGTGTAAATAATCGATTTTTTCATGCTTCTACGGCAGTTTTGATGTAGCTTGCGGCCATTTTCTAGTGGCCAGAGTAAGAGCTTATAGCTGGCTGCCACGAATACGCATACGTTAATATTGCCGGCATGCAAAAAAAAAAAATCGATAGCTGTATTCGTCACAAGTGGGAAAAATTTAAATCTGCATGGCACTTTACTCCAATTGGCTCATTCGCTTGCTTAAACTCAACATTGATTCTGATTCCGCAGAACTGGGTTGGGTGTGAAAATGTATTTGTTGTTAACATTCTTTTTTCAAACGGTTTTTCCAGTTACGAGTCCTTTTTTAAAGCTGATCGTTTTGTGTTCATTTTGTTTAGTTCTTTTTTCGTAACAGATTTAATGTTTAGTATAGAGTTTAGTGTGAGATAGGCAAGAAGTAAGGCATGTAGCAACATCAGCACAGAAAAGGGCACTTATTTACAGGGAAGGAAGGGCAAAAATATTTTAAGTCAAGTGATAGCGATTGCTGTATAAGTCATACGATTTTTGAATCAAGCACGGACAACGCCGGGCCATGCTGCTAGTATATATTAGATGTAATGGATAAAATACTACAAATATTTTATTACATTTTCTGCTTATACGTTATGTTAATGGATACAACTCAGTTACAAATAAGTTGTATCCATAAAAATAATGTATAAACAGAAAATGCATTAAAATAATTGTTGGATTTTATCCATTACATTGTTTACGTTAAGTTACGTTTCGGAACAGAAATGAATCATCGAGAAATGTCGTCTAATGTGTGTGTTTATAAGCAGTAATTTTAGCTTTGCTAAACTAGAAGACCTCCGTAGCTGTATCGGTTAACACCACGTCAGTCTAAATGGCAATTTCCGCATGCGGTACCGGTTCGATTCCTGTCGGTGGGCGCAAATTTTCTACGAAATTTCTCGAATATTCAGGCCTGTAAATGTAATTAATACTCTTTAATTAAAAACAGCATTTACTTAAATAAATAAATATATATATTCATTAATTCCCGTTTTTTTATTGTGCTCTCTCCTTAATGTCTTCTTTTTCTTTCACACTAAATAACACATTGAACTTAGCGGCTTTATTGCCTTGGGGTGTAATGATTAAAAATATATATTACTATACTGCAATTCCTGAAGAAAATATTAACATTGACTTATAGAATTCGACTCTTATATCTAAAATTACCTGATTAAAGAAAGGTATTGTAAATAATTTAATTCTGGAAAACCATGTCTGATAACCAGTCAGGAAATCGTTTTACCTACTATCCTATCGTGAAATATCAAGACAATCTTTTCCATCACTGATATGTCACAGTGAACGTTTTAGAGTGTCCGCGTTGCGCAAACAATCTTATAACAACCATTTCTTCTAAGCTGCTCCTTTAATCAACTTTAACAGATGTCCAGCTCAATAGATATAGTTTATACCTACCTTTGATATACTCTCCTTTGTCTTTGTGTTTTTCTGGCTTTAAGTCGACCCTTCGATTTTTCATTTTCTTCGGGAAGTAGAACATTGGCAGAGCAGCTACAAATGCAGCCGCCCCAAAGACGAGGAACCCCAACCACCAAGCACCAATCCATCGCGAATCATGTGGTGTGATATTGGTCTCTGAAAAGATTGAAAGAAGTTTCTACATGAAACAAAACAGGAAAAAGTTTCGCCAAGGCTAAATTAAGACTGAATGATTTCCGAGTAGCATGAATAAATATTTGTTCGGATCTGTCTATTTGACACACATTTAAATTTGGGTAGACTACTTTAATTCAGATACTACCAAATTCCACCAAAAAGTAAATACTTAAATAGAAAATGCAGTTAAAGCCAGAAAGAACAAGACGATATCAAAATCGTTGTAGGTTCTATCGACAAAAACAAGATATTACAAATGGAGCTTCAGAGATGTTACAGGGAAATTGGAAAAGTAGTTATAGAACTTAAAATACCGCCATCTATTGAAAAAGTGCAAAATATTTTTCGAGAATATTTGGAGCAGCCCAAAGGAATATAACCCCAAAGCAGAATGGATCAAACGAGAAGAATAAAGAATGATGGATAAACCTCTCGAATAATGGAAAAAATATAACCAAGAATAATGTTAGGCAAGATCTAACGAAACCCCAAAAATTGTAATTCCCAGGAAATAACAACATACACCATTTTTGGCGCTAATATCTGTCATCAATTCATAAAAGCCTTGCACAAACATTATCAATGCTATTTACTAATAGCAATGAAGTCCCAGAATTTATCGCTGAAAGTGTTACATATCTCCCATTAAAAACGGGTGAAACAGATGATCTGAAAAATTATAGGCCAATAACATATCTGTCCATTTCATATAAATTGATTACGTATGTCCCGACGAACTGTATTTACTCTCGATGAAAACAACATTCTTCCCTTGGATCAAAAAGAAATGTTAGAGAGGTTCATATGATTGCAAAGATCAACTATTGATAAATAAAATGATCCTGTGAAAATTACAGGAAAATAAGTAGAAATATCAGCACAGAATTGACAGATTACCGTAAAGCCTATGACAGTGTGCCACACTCTTGTATCCTTAAGGACTTGAAAATATACAAAGTCTCCTCAGTGATAGTGATAGTAAATTTCCTTAAACACAGTTTGGAAATTTGGAAAACGACAACATTCCTATAATTCACCAAAGAGTGTGCCACTTCCAACAGCCTGAATATCCAACGAGGAATCTTTCAAGGAGACTCTCTGTCACCGCTTATATTTTGTCCGTCTTTAAACCCCTTTTCGGATTAACTAAACAATAATAACTATGGCTACAAAGCAAACACGAAAGTATTTAATCACCTATTCTATATGGATGATCTCAAACTCTTTGCTAAAGACGACAATAAGTTGAAGGGTATCCTCAATACTGTAAAATGTTTCAATGACGCCATAGGTATGAATTTCGGATTAGATAAATGTATAAAAGTAAAATGCAAGAAAGGGAGAATTCGGGAATTTGTCACAAAGATTAGGGAACTGGTAGAAGAAGAGGCCTATAGGTACCTAGGAATTAGCGAAGATTATGGAATATAGAATAACCAAATGGAAACGAAAGTAAGAAAAGAATACTACAGACGTGTGTGTCTTGTGTTGAATGTAGAATTGATTTAAAAAAAAGAATACCAGCCATTAACACTTTGGCTCTACCAGTGGTGCAATGCAGTTTCAACATCCTTAACTGGATCCTAGCTGACATTAAGCGAATGGACGCCAAAACACAACAGCTTGTCATATACCATCGCATGCATCATCCCAAGGCTGATGTTGACAGTCTATATGGGCCCAAACCCAAAGGAGGTAGAGGATTAGTTCAACTAGAAATGTCTAACAAATCCAAAAAAAAATCGGCCTTCGAAGATACGTGGAAACTACAGATGATCTGTGTCAAAGAACATGAAAAAAGTAAGAAACTGTATTCATTAATAAATTAAGCCAAGTTCAAAAGAGAATTTCAAGTGACAAAATGCAACTAAAGCATAATGCACTTACTGTAGCCGCGGCAAAACCCTTAAAAATGAAAGCAACGGCAAATGCAATAGACGAGATACAGAAACGATGGCAAGACAAACCACTTCACGGTTAATATTCAGCTCGTACGAAACAATTTCATGTAGACAAACCCCGTGCCCATCAGTGGCTATGTCGTGCAGGGTTAAAAGCTGAAACCAAAGATTTTATTCTGTACATGTCAAATGCTTGCCAACTAGAAATTACTATGCACACATACTTAAAAATTGTGTTAGCCCTAAATGCAGAGTTTGTGATAAATATCCAGAAAGTATTGACCATCTTTATTACATTGCACGTTATTGGCACCAACTGAATATTAAACCTGGCAAGAGACAGTTGGCCAATATCTGCACTCGAAAATCTGCAACAATTACGGAAAGGAAATTGCAAGAAATTGGTATGAACACAACCAAAATACAATTACAGAGAAAACAACTTGTGAAAACTCACTCCTAGCGGTTATAATATTAGGTTGGTGTAAAAATAATGACGTAATAATGTCGTTTTTTGACGTTAAAAAATACGTCAAAAAACGACATTGTTACGTCATTATTTTTCCACCAACCTAATAATAGTATGTCTTGCTTAGGGTACTCGCCTGACTTCATTAGAAGAATCTTCAACACTCTTCAACGGATTGAGACGAGATGTGACACGAGGTCGAGTTTCGGTGGGAACCTGAGCGTGTAAACTTGAGCCAACGGTCAAAATTTACCCAGTCCACGCCACAAAATCCCTTACAACGAAATTACAACCTTGGCCAAAGACAGATATTCCATGATCAAGACTTCACATAGATTTCGCAGATCCAATAAACGGATTACATTATGTTGTTTACAAGATAAGGCATTCCGGATGGCATCGTCTCTGATAATGGTACACAATTCACTGCTTACGAATTTAAAGAATTTTGGTCCAGTATGCTTAGCTTAGAGATTTCATTCTTGAAATTCCCGGATGTCCACTATGAAATTAATTTAATATCCACATTTGTATTAGGATGGTGCAAAAATGATGTCGGTTTTTGACGTTAAAAAATACGTCAAAAACCGACATTTGCACCAACCTAATAGGATGCTAGGTATTATTAGGTTAGTGCAAAAATAATGACGTAATAATGTCGTTTTTTGACGTATTTTTTAACATCAAAAAACGAGATTATTACGTCATTATTTTTTGAACCAACCTAATACTACACGTTTTAAAAACATTAGTAATCCGTCACATAGCGAGTAAGTAACCAAGTCTGAATTGCATTCTATAACTTGTCTATCTTTCTTACTTTCTTTTAGTTGTTTTAGATTTTCGAAATAAACATGACTTGTTGGGCTTTTATTTTTATTCTTTCAGGATAACTGTTAGTTCGCGTACTACATTGCATAATCAACTTTTAATTTATATTTCAGTTTTTAATGCTGCAATAACAATATCCTCAAACGGTTCAGTAATGTTAGGTATCCTTCCTGATAAACAATCAGCACGTCCTATTTTTTTGGACAGTTGGTATTTCATCCTGAAACCGTATTTTAGTAAGATGTTACCCCGGCGTTGTAATCTATTCTATTTATGCGCAGGAATTCCTTTTTTGGACACATAAATAAATAGAGGTCGATGACCTGTCTGAAAACTTAAGCTCCTTCCGTGTATAAACTTTTAACATTTTTTTCACAGCAAATATTACGTAATGATGAACATAACATTTTCGTTTATGATCTATTTCTTCACTATTCTCCAGTTAAGCATAGAGAGTAATTCTTATCACTCAAGGTAGAGTCTAATAATATTTAAAAAAATGGGAAAATTCCAGTAAGATATCTTTAATCTTTTCTAAGATACAACGGTTCAAAGCTTAATTTAACAAATGGAAAATTTTGCTTTTGATTTTGCTTGATTTGGACAATTTTGCTCTAACGCCCTGTATAATTTGGCTCCTCATATATCGCAGTGAATGTTGGACAATCTCTTCACAGATGAAGAAGAGACTTGAGGCACTAGAATGGTGTTTTACAGAATGGCTCTAAGAATTGCATGGACTGAACAGTGGGTAAGGAAGACATTTTAGGGAAAATGGAAACAACACGTAGACTTATACTTCGAATCAGAAACAGGTTATAGAGCTTAAAGGGAAAAGAAGACATTGAGGATTTGATTTTGCCCCGAGGATTAATTCAGTAGTTTTGGGATTTTTAAATTCACGTGCGCCCAACAGCTCTCTAAGAAAGAAGAAAATCCTTTTGTCAAATAACTTTAAATTTTATACTCTTCTGTTTTTTTTTCTTTTTTCTTTTTTTTTTTACATGCCATTAGCTGCAAAAACCAAAGTACAGTATTCTTAATTATCGGAGACTTCCATATTATGGAAATCGTGGTGCCCCTGACGGAAAAAAATTACGAATGAATGTAAATCAAAGAATGATACTTACTCTTTAAGTTAACATACATGGCACTAAATTGTGCTCCAAGAATGAATGCAATGGCAGGTCCTATTATACCGATTCCTGTAATAAAACCTGGAAGTAAACAAGAAAAAAAAATTAACTCTAGTTCTTTTTCGTATACTGAAGACTGAAGATTACTTACAATTCCTGACTGACTTTGTTACATACAAGGTCTGTTCGAATAGCATCCAATCATCTTGAATATTTTGAGCACTATTTATGCAACCTTGTAATAAAAGCAATTTTAACGGTAATGTTAGTCGCTCCCTTATAAGGAAATATTCGATGTTCAAAGACCGAAAAGCCAGTGGCACTTTCTGTTGAAATTTATATAATCTTTCTTTTTGAAAACAATTTTTCAGTAAAAGAGTTTCCTCAAGTATCGTAACTTTTATCGCTCTTTCTAGTACTGACGAAAATTTCCTTCCTAACCTTTTTGTTTGAGTTAATGTGGAACATCAATATTTTGATTATCTCATTTACTCTTCGAATGTGCTGTCCATTTTGTTTTTGCCGTTGTTGAATTCCTTAAGAGATGACGTTTCTTTTATTAGGTAATTACTTTTTGGTTTTGTTTCTGATTCTGTAGGGCCAGTCCACGAGGTTTGAAGAAGGATGGTCCTCGTGAAAACCTACATGTTTCCTTTGATGAAAATTGTGGAGAGCATTGATCGACTACGGCCAGATGGGGCAGAGCACATAGAAGAAGTTCCTTCACGACGTGAACAAACAACTGCCTTGCCAGCGTAGATGTAAATAATGTTTGCCATCTTTCAGCTCATCTCATTGCCTGCTCCGCCATCAATTTACACAAGGTACCATAGACTGGTTACACTCTGTTTCATTTTGACCCCTCTTTGTCTCCGAGCCGTCACTCCCCATTATGAGTCACAGTAATTTCAACTGTTTCTTTCTAAGAACAATATCCGATTTGTTTCCTTTTTCCTTAAATCTTCCTCGTTGCGCACATGTTCTGTCTATGTTATTCTCAACATTCTTATGTAGAAGCACGTCTCTATTGCTTCAAGTCTCATCTTCGTATATGAGAAGACTGCCGAGCACCCTGTGTCTTATAGGAGGATGGCTAATACATAACATCACTTTTTTCGTTGTTTCTGATTAGATTTTGCTGCATCATCACATTTTTTTTGTTTTTTGTTTTGTCAAAATATTTCAAAAGTGCTAAACTTATGTATTTATTGCTAGTCATTTTCCGAGTTCGAATTCCAGTCGAATCACTGCTAATACCCTTTGGAAAGGTATGAATCCTCTTTTTCTCCCTCGACCCCCAGCTATGGGTAAATAGCAGGATAGACCAGGTTCTGTAGCCTTGGATGGCAGCCGGTCTACCGCAGAAAGAAATGGCAACCTATCGCGGGAAAAAAAATCTGCGTCGTCAGGCATGTATCGAAAGACACATGATTGCCTAAGCGTGTATCACGCATGGCTCTGACTGACCGATTGTAAATGGGGAAGGGCCACTCGAACGTGGTGTAATGGTAAACGAGCTAAATCAGTCACGACTGACTAGCGAGTTCGATCCTCAATGGGTGCTTCACACTTTCGGCCTTGTCACATCTACGCTTAGAGAATCATTTTTATCTGACCCATTATCACATTGCGACATAAATTTTCACTGATTTGTGCATTTCAACGTAGTGTAATGGTCGGCAAGCTGGGATCGCTTGATGAATTGGAATTGAATAGTGAGTTGGATCCGCACGAGGTGCAATATATTTTGGCCTTGTACCACATCTCAGCTAAGCTTAGATAATCATAATTGCAAATGAAGACGAACCAAAATGCAATTAACATAAGCTTTACAGAGAAAAGATAAATATTTACGATGTCATAAGACTTATTTGAATAAAACAGACGATAGGAAATCAGTACTTAGTTTATGTCGATGCATTTCTTTATCAAGGCAAATGATGATAAACACAATATGTTGTATAGTTAGTTAAAATTCAGAAATTTTAAACGAAACCTCCTCTCCACCGGGATATTATTTTGAATGTCTAGTAATTATACTTTTCGTTTTTGTTTATCATCACTTACCTTGATAAATTCGGATGACGCACAAAAATCAAAATTGCCAATGAAGACGAATGAAATTGCAATTAATAAAAGCTTTACTAACGAAACATGACAAAGATTTACGTTGTCATAAGTCTAATTGAATAAAACAGACAATAGGAAATCTGTACTTAGTTTTTGTCGACGCATATCGGCATCCGACATTATCAAGGCAAGTGATGATAAACAAAATCGAAATATTGTATAGTTAATCTAAATTCAAAAATTTTAAACGATACCCCCCACCCACCGGGAAAATATTTTGAATTTCTAGTAATTATACGTTTCGCTTTTGTTTATCATCACTTGCCTTGATAAATTCGAATGACGAAATGAATCCGCACAAACTAAGTACTTTTTTCCTATTGTTTATTTTATTCAATTTGTCTTCTCTACAGCTATATTCTGAGAAATTTCACTTATAAAACAACTTACCTATGAAGGAGTTAAATTTAATCCTGTCTAGGGAATCATCAATATATTTACGAGGGTCGGCTGAAAAGTTCTTGGGTGAACAAAATATAAAAGTAGATACATCAGTTGGTAGACTAAAAGACAATGAATACAAGAGCTGGTCGGTCAGCCCAAGCAAGGCATTTTACTCCAAGCAAGGCAATAAAACCACTACGACGCAAGAGGTTCTAAATTTTAGAGAATATGAAAAAAAAAAACTACTAAAGAGAGAAGACAAGAAAAGAATAAGAATTAAGAAAACAAAAGATAACGATTGACATTGTATTTAAATTTTTGAAGATCAAAGTTGCCTGGAAAGCAAGAATCCGGAAGAAATTTCTACAAATAGGAAGTACAGCAGGAGAAACCTTTAGCATAGAACTTATGGTTACATCTAGCCATTTCAACTGTAAAATGTTGAGACCTTGCAGACAATCTAGTATTTATTTATATCTTAGTTAGACTATGAACTTTTCAGCCGACACTCTTACCAAGTGTGTTCTTGATACCTTTCTAATTCCTCCAAATGTCATTGTCAAAAAATGGCATATGCTATGTTATAAAACAACTTACCCACGAACAATCCAACTTTAGTTTTTTCCAGGGTATCATCAATATAGGTGCTTGCCAAAGATGATCGTGGTGCATTTCCAATTCCTTGGAGTGCCATTCCTAGACAAAGAATAAGCATAGCAGGTTTGTTGGACATTTTCGTTTCTTGAGACAAATCTTTAACGGGTGATGTAGCCTTAAGAGTGTAATTTTGCCAAATGTCACTCTCAGTGCTGCAAAGTCGTTCATTTCCAGAAACTGTATTGGTTGAATTTAATACTTGAGGAATTTCTTCGACCGGAAACAAAAAGTAAGGAATGGCCGCGATGATACCTGAATAGACAATGATAAAGTAATTGTCATTTGAATTCGTGTTTGTGTCCCCAAGAGAGGTAACAAATCGGAAGGAGTTTATTGGGCGTGAAAAAATATGAGAAAAAGAAAAAAAAATATTAAAAAGAGCGAGAACAAGGATTTAGAAACAGTGGAAAAAACGAATGATATTGAACGTATATTTTTGAAGATCACAGTTGACTGGAATGCAAAAGGTCGGAAGAAGCGTGAGAGAAGAAACAGTTAACGTAGAACTTACAGTGATATCTAGGCATTTTAATTGTAGAATTATGGAACCTTAACGTCAATCTAGTATTGTGCATACATTCGTAAAGTCTAGATGCCAAAAGGTGACAGGTCATCAGGACAATTACCATGAAAATATTTATAGAGAAAGGCTCAGGGTGTCTACATTATAAACGAAGAATGGAAAGTGACTGAATCCGAGATACCAGGTCAGGAAATATAACATTGCAGATTCTTCTTTGTAGTTTCTCAATAATCTCGTAAAACATAAGAGAATGACTATATATAACGCAAAATATCGCACAAAAAAATATCACAAACACACACACACACACACACACAAACACACGCACACACACACATATATATATGTTTGTGTGTGTGAGTGTGTGTGTGTGTGTGTGTGTGTGTGTGTGAAAAATATATAGAAAACAGGAAAGAACTCGTTAGGTAAATAATCCAAAGTTCTTTAGTATTTTTGTTATTATTTAAAAAAAATAGTGCTTGATACAAAAGTAGAGCATAAATATAATTATTTATTTCAAAATATGATTCCGACACGTTACATAAAAGTTCTCATGTTTCAAAATTGAATTAAACTGAATTAAATTAAAATAATTATATTGAAGTTTTCGGCTCTTGTTTTGAAACATGAAAACTCTTATGTAGCGTGTTGGAATCATATTTTTAAATAAATAATTATATATATATATATATATATATATATATATATATATATATATATATATAAGGAGGCAGAGTGTAGTAATGGAGAGCGGCTTGGATTAAGGAATAGGGGAACCAAGTTCGAATTCTAGTCGAATCCATTTCATTCACTTACCTACTTGGGAAATAGCAGGACAGACTGGGTTCTGGCAACGGGTCGAGAAGGAGGACAACTCTGAATTCAAAATTGCTCAGGGTCGTTTTGAGACGTTGTGGCACCATGCCTCTGTATTCGTTTATTCAAAACATGTGGTTGATTCTGCACAAAGCTTTCACCACTATAATTATATCACATGCGCAGGTGTCTGGCTGTCGATTCCGAGGAATTGAGTTGCTTGATCCTCATAAAGAGAGACAGTCCAGCATATATATATATATATATATATATATATATATATATATATATATATATATATATATATATATGCTGGACAAAATTTTGAATTTGCATTGACCTACAAATCACTCGATGAATGATGTTATAATTTTAAAAATCCAGGCAGCATCCGAGACGAAAAATTAAATGCCAATCGAAATATGTTTGTTTTTTTTTAATTTGTTTTTGTCAACAAATACAAACTTTTGTACCGTGTAGTCGCAACTCTAAGGTTGATTGTTTTTTAAATTTAAGAGAGTATTTTTTTTTACTAATAAGTCAATTTGATAATTTTGTTGTTGTTGTTGTAGGAGTCTATCAGTCAATATGGCATGAACTAATGAAATAAAATAATTTCCATGCTTGAAGATGACTGAATGTATAGTTGAAAGTACTTGCGTCTTAAAAAAAGATCTTATACAGTTTATAATTATTAAAAACAATGATCATAAAATTCATCGAGTGATTTGTAGGTCAATGTAACTTTAAAATTTTGTTTGCGATTTTATATCATTAACTTTACTAATCTACTTTTTGTATGAATGATATATATATATATATATATATATATATATATATATATATATATATATATATATATATATATATATAACTGTAGGAGAAAGAGAGAGAGAAATGTTTCAGTCTAGGCTAACAAATTAGAAATACGATATCACATTCGTCATCCATTCGTATATTATCATATTTTGTATTGTAGCATTCCTAAAAAAGAATTTCTAAAAGGAGACGGCAGACAGTAGTCGAAGAATTTCCTAGTCTTGAAAGATGGGTATAATGGCTGATCACCGCGGGACGATTCTCGGAACACATAAGGAGAAAATATCTCCAAATGAATATCTAAATAATGTACTTAGACGATAAACGAGAAGAAAAATAAATATAAAGCAATATATACTATTATTTGTTTAGAAAATCCCGTTGTAACATATTTTTGCATAAGTTTAATTTCAAACAATATTATATGGAATCATTGAATCTTATCATTTTTTAAAACTCGTATCACCCCATGCAATGCATTTAAGCCACTATGACACAAAAGGCTAAGGAGTATGGAAGAGAAAAGAGAATCATTATTAAGGAGTACGAATAATAGAAGAGTAATCAGGAATAGAGGAGATAACGATTGATATTGCATTTAAGTTTTTGAAGATCAAAGTTGACTGGAAAGCATGGAGTGAAAAGAGAATTCCACAAGCAAGAAATGCGAGAAAAGAAATTGTTATCATAGAACATCTTGATCAAAGTAAAATAGAAAATGGCGTCATGATTTACAAAACTCGGTTCAAATAATCATCTAAGCTATTCTAAACATTTTATTGTTTAGCTTTGACATCCTTCAATATATAAAAGCCTTAAAAGGAATTAAGCATCTATAATCATCATAATTATTTACGGGCAAGATACTTGCATGCGAAGTAAAAGGTATTCTATTGTAAACACATTCCTGGCTTTACGTCATTTAGGCATTTCGACTTTCTTTGCATTCGACACTTTGTCCATTCGACTCTTTCATCGATTCTTAGAGCGTTCGTCACTTTGTTTGACATTTTGTGGCATGCCGTCATTTTATCTGTAGACACTATTCCCTTCGACACTCTTCCTGCGCGTGTTTATCAAGCATATTTTTTTCTAATGGAAGCATGCAGTTGTTTATTGGAAAAATTGGACAAGGTGGTCTTCTGTGTGTCAAGATGCTTTTTAACGGCACTGATATCACTTAAGTACTTTGTCATTCTTCTGAAGAGGGTTGTTATCGTACGCCCAAAGTCGATTTATGACCACGTTCATATTCTTTTAATTGATATATAACATTTGGTTGTTTTTACTTTTGATTTTATAGAGATTTACTATACGTAGCTTAGTTGTGGCGCAAGGCCGACAGTATGGTGCACCCAGTGAGGATCGAATTCACTAGTAATTGATCTAGTGAGGCAAGCTTGTTACCTTTTATTTTATATGTGCGTTGTTATTTGAAATTATAAGTTTGAGAGTTTTGTTTTTAATTTTACACGTTTCAACGAGGGCAGGGTGTTAAATGTATTGTCTAATGATTCGCCATATAGTGAATTCCTCATTGCTGTGTATCTAGCTGCAGAAAATATACTAATAGTTTGTTGTACTATATTTTTAGTATTAGCGTTGTTTTAGTTTCACTAGGAATAATTTTATTTGATTATCAGTACTGTATTTTGGGAGGCACGAGGAAGAAATGGTTAGCGATTCGAATAGAGGAATCGGAGAGGCGAGTTCGAAAACCAGTCGTCTCCATTACATTTACTTACGTTTTAATACATTTGGGAAAGGTATGAATCCTTTTCTTCTTCCCCATGCTATAGGTAAACTGCAGGACAGACTGGATTCTATAGCCTTGGGTGGCAATCGGTCTAAGAGAAGGAAAATTCAAAACGGTCTGTAGAGAGTTGGATTCCATCAGGCCATCTTGCCCCAGAAATACCACTTCTACTGCGGCTACGGGTCACAAGATAAAAAGAAAATGTATAATGGGGAAATTATTGCTAACTACAGAATCTCGTGAAGGAAAGCCAGAAGAAAGGATTAAACATCAATTGGAAGAAAACAGAATGAATTTTTGTTAGCAAAAGGATGCGTCCAAAATGCAAATTACAAATTCGAGATACCGAAATCAAACAAGTACAACAATTTAAATATCTGTATTAACAGAGGACAGAAAGTGCGGCATGGAAATCCGAAGGACTAATAAGATAGCGAAAGTTGCCTTCCAAACACTAAGCAAAGTATTAAGAAACAGAAAAAAAATATCGTTAGAAACAAGTACTGAACTGTTATGCAATATTATTCCTCTTGTTTGGCAGCCAATGTGGGATAATCATCTCACAGATGAAGACGGGACTGGAAGCAACAGAAATAAGATTCTAGAGAAGGATGATGAGAATACTATAGACCGAGCATATTAACAAGAAGGAAGTTCTAGAGACAATATCAACAAAAAGGACACATATTTAACAAAGAGAAAAGACAATTGAAATTTCCGGGGCTCATTATGAGGTAAGAGGCATAAAAACAATTAGGTATGTTTCTTGAATTTTGTAACCTTTCATTGAAGGTAACGTTCTCACCATTTTAAAACATTGGCGATTTTCATTAAGGAAAATCATACGCGTAAAAACATTTTACCTTAGAAAGGAGAAACGTCCATTTTATTTTATTTTCTCTGTTAAAGTTTTTTTTTTTCCTTTTAAAATATATTTTTTTGTATTTTCAAATGAATGAATAAGAAACAAATAACAAAGCCATCGTTGATACTATTAGGAAATTTTCAGTTTTTATATTTGAGAAACGATTTTTTCTTCAAATAAAAGATATCAACTTTTTCACCATTTTTAAGGCAGATGTTTACTCGTATGATCTTCTGTACGGAAATGGCCGTTTTACTTTCAACAAAAAATTACTTTGAATTTTTTTCATTAGTGCGGACCGCTTTATGATGAGTCATATCACATGCGGCCCATTGATGAGAAAAGATTGCCTGTGCCTGGCATAAATCTTACCTGATATTCCAAACAGGACGGTACTTATTCCAAGAAGTATCGGAATGTGTGATCTTCGAGCAAAGAAGCTGAACAAGAGGACTGTGAAAACGAATCCGATGTCTTTAGTGCTTGAGATAATCCCACTTTCTTCACTTGAAAAATTGAACTGTTTCTCTATGGACGTAATTTGCGAGGAGAAGTAAATACCAATTGAAACGGTCACTAAAATGTTGAATCCGTAAAAGACGGCAAATACTTTGATGTTGGCGCAGGGTTGAAGGCATTTCGGCTTGCATAAACCGATTCCGCACAAACCTTCTTCTTTCTCTTTTTTCGTTGACATTTCTAGAGGGTACTGTAATTGATATATCCTGAGGAGGTACTTTTGTCGGCTTGGTATTAGCTAACCGGCGACAGTTTAAGAAAAAGGAATTGAATAGATAGATAGATAGATAGATAGATAGATAGATAGATAGATAGATAGATAGATAGATAAAAAAAAAACTGATAGGTATCAAGAAAACTGAACTAAAATCGATAAATAAACCCGAATATTTTCTTATCTCTCCTCATCTTTATAAATTTTCTTCATGGTGTCTTCCGGTTTGGGACAAGAGAAAGCCTGAAAAAATTTAAAAAGAAAATGATTATTGATTATTTTGAAATAATCAGAATTTACCTTAATTCTGCTTGTTCATTACATGTAAATATTTATTCAATCGAATATTACTAGATGAAACATGGGCCGGTCTACGAGGGTGAGCTCCAAATTAACAGGCCGACTATGAAAGTCTGATGCTAGAGTTGTTAAATCTTGCATGCATTATTTTCACATCTTCTTATTAATAACAGCATTATTTATTTCAGGTAAACTGACAGCTGAAGAAGACTTCAAAAGTAACTAGCAGTGATTTCTCTTGAAAATAGACAAAATTTAGAATCGTGGTTTACCTGCAGAAAAAAGGGTTCAACCTTCTAGAACATTAATCCTGACTTGGTTGTGAAATTAGCAAAGTTAGACAGCTGAATTTAGGAGAGGAAGGGAGAGTCCTGAAGATGCCCTAAAGTATGGAAGCCCTGCGACGGTCACCACCGAGGAAAATATTGATCGTGTTCACCACATAATTATGGATGACAGCATATCCCTTGAGAGTTGAGAATGAACTTGGCATGAGAAAGGTTTCTGCATTATGGGTTTCTCGTCTTCTGACACCTAATCAAAAACGCATAGTTTGATCACATCATGGGAAAATCTGAAATTGTTTGAGGCAGATTCAGCTGCTTTCTTTGAACGTATCCTAATACAAGTGTTGGGTTAATCACTTTGAACCAGAGACAAACACCATGGTTTTTTTTATCTGTACGAATGCTGTCAGTCTCAGCTTTTGGGGATAAAAAGACATTCTCATTATCTTCAAAAGGGCTACACCATCAATGGAGAGTCCACTTGCTGAGGAAATTAAGAAAGGCTATCAAGACTAAACACCGAGGAAAACTGATGAAAGAGATATTGTTTCATCGGGACAATGCTCCAGCACACAAGTCCTAAAGACTTAGTGCGTTTGAACTGATTGATCTCCTTCCCTTCTGATTTGATTATCATCTATTCCCCAAGATGAAACGAATAATTCCCTAGTAACAAATAACACAGTGATGCTGACTACATATCTGTTGTTTTTGACTTTTTGACCAACAGGCTAAATAGGCTTCTTTCAACATTCAGATATCAGTTTACCTGGAAATAAATAATGCATTTATTAATAAGAAGCGTTGAAATAAACTGTTGCAATGATTCACACCGATTAAGGAATCAAGGCACAATGTCGAAATGAAATGGTTAACAAGCTGTTTTTTTATCTCGATGATAGTAGATGCATTCCTCGCAGAGCTATACATAGAAAACTTTAGCCTACGGCTGTATGAATTACCATAATAACCTAGACCAGAGTTTCTCAAACAGCGGTGAGGAATTTGCCCCAGGTGATAATATCAGGATTTCCGGGGTTGCGAAAAAATGTTTAGATTATTCTTTCTTATAATTTTGTTTATTGAATTACAACACTCTGGCATTATGCAGAATTTTTTTTTTATTGAAGTATGTTTCACTTGATTTATTTAATAACTAGCAGCCATACCCAGCTTGTTGACCAGAAAAAGTGTTCAATTAGAATGGAGCCAAAACAGCATCATGTTTACATGTAACAGAGTCTATCTTCTTTAATTATTTAAAGTACTTTCATTAAAAACCATTTTGAATTAAGGCAGTTACTGATATAACAGAAGTAGTCTGTATTTATTCAGCCGAAGTTTAGCCGAGGACATGATGGAGTAAACAAGGCAACATGAAGACCCACTTCAGACCACAATTATTTTGGAGTTTTTGAAATTCAATTTGTCAGTGTGCTACCAGGGATGTAAAAGAGGATACATTTATAAATCAATTCTTAAGTTTGATGAAAACTGGTACAAAGTTCGACGAAAAATAAGAAATAAAACAGTAAAAATCGCCATGTTTCGCTATTTACGCGGGTTTTCACTATATGGGTGAACTCAATTATCAAGTTACATAGCTGTTAAACAATCAATTTATTTTTGGCTACAATTGAATGAAATTTTTGTTCGATTGCTAGAAAATTGAGTTGTTCGTTTAAAATTTGTGTTGAAATCGATTTGTGTTTACATCGATGTCTGTTGAAATAGGATGTGTGTTGAAATCGATTTTTCGTTTTTCGCTCTTTTTCACTAAACGCAGTAGCTCATCATGATGTAAGTAAACTACGTACCAAGTTTGAACGAAATCGGAGGAAAAATTTGGATTTATAAATTTTGATCAGCTTTATCGATTATTGATTTTTTTAAACATTAGCGATTTTTACGCTAAGAACCTATCTCTTACATTGTATAATATATGTACCAAGTTTGGTCAAAATCGATTGGATGGATCTTGAGTGAAAACGTATCTCACAGAGAGATAGACAGACAGACATACACACTGATATCTCTGTTTTATATATAGAGATTAGTTATGAATTAAAACAAATCAGTTTATATCTATTCAAGTTTAAAACTCCATCAACATTTTTTCTTGCTAATAAATTTGTAAAGCTTCTCTGTAAAACATTATCTATGCAAATATATATGTACTTATATGGAAAAGCATGAAGATTTTAAATAATATATGCATTTTAGTATCTCTATATTTCTGAGATGAGATATTATGTACATTATTTACATTATTCGGACTATTGTCTTCATCTTTGTCGCCATATTTATTACAACGTTTCGTCAGTTATACGCTCCGGCCTTCAGGTGGTTGGAATGTCGAACTGGACCCTTTATTTCGCTCACTGGGGTAGACTGTTCTAGTTCCACATGCCATGTCTAGTTATCAGTTATCTCCTGTTAATTTCCCTCAAGGACACATAGCACAGTGGATAAAGCCATTAGTTAGATCCAATGACAGGACCCAAAGAGAGTGAGTTCAATACCCGGTTAACGCAGTGCAGAACTTTCAAAGGGAAATTAACAGGAGATCACGGATAACTGACATACATTAAAACATATATAGATATATATATATACAAATAATGCCGTTCTGCTATACATGTTTTATCATCAGACTTGTAAAGTCCTTATCTATTACGAGATGTAGGTAAACCTCAACATGAAGACAACTGCTAATTAAAACCTTTCTTGCCTGAGACGTGGAAAACTCACCCCACTATAAAACTGAAGTATATAGTGCGTCGCATGTCCGTTCGTCACGTCTTTTGTCGTAAAGGTAAAAGATATTATGAAAAATATTTTCGGCTACTTGCGGGCGGGGCGAGTGATTGTGGCGAAAAATGGATTATCAACGGTAACATATATCTAAAACGTGATTTATTGCGTCCTATCTTCCCAGCGCAGGCAGAAAACTTGCCATGCCCACTTAAATATGAAATACAATATTTATAAACCTATCACATCCAATAAAGTGCTTACATCTTAAAACACACCAATAAAACCGTAAAACACAAAACAGAATGTTTGCTGTATTAGTCATTACGTAGATACAGCCAGAATATCGTGCGGACGTAGTAGTAGAGATACCATGGGGTTTATTAGGACCAATTAGACATAAATAAATAATTTCAGTCTGGAGCTGATTTTCTTATGTAAAAGTGTATAAAAATACACGAAATCCTGCCTCAAACAGGATACTCACAGCTGTCACCAAGTTTCGTGCCACTCTCGCTTCACCACCTCATGCTCAAAGCGTCACCGTTGACAAACTGCAGAGACTGTTTCAGACCACGGCAATACCGCCAACAGTAAGAAACAATTCATAACTATCTCTTGTATCCTCTTTACTATGAGCCACGCACACAGTTGTTGACTTACACATATATATAACAACATTTCATTGTTTCTCACATACGAACACAAAAACGATTTATATTTTATTTCAGAACATAAACAAAAAGACATTGCTTTCCAGTCTATCACCAACTGTTTGTGTTTCTGTCGTTATATTAAATTTAATGTGTTTTTGTTGAATCTACGTTGACTTTTCTATTGAATTTTATTATTTTAATAAAAAATCCTGTGATGGACCTAAGATGGAAAAGACGAACATTCAGTTTGTTCCTTTTTCTTTTTTTCAAACAATTTAGACAAAATTTATTGAAAAAAAACAAGTTTAGTTGACTATTGATGACAATTCCAGAACAACGTAACTATAAACAATTTTTTCTAACCTCTGCCAGCCGCAGTGATGGAGAAAGCATTACCTCGAACCATAACCAGTGAGACACGCTGCAAGAGCCACAAAGTTTCGCGAGGCTTTTCCCTTAATCAAGACGCCATCGCGCCAATCCTCCGAAGGAATGCCATCGAACGAGGGCCAATAACCCCTGAAGTCTCCACTGCCACAGGAGTCAAAAAAAAAGAGAAGAAAATTTAACTATTTTTTTCATCTATGCGCCCCGGACGACAGATCCCGTCTCAACCGCAGAACTGATCAAATTACCGGCCGAAAATGTATCCGCACAGGTCGCATCCCAAATTAACGACTTCCCCATTTTAAAAGGCAAAATTCGGGCGCTTTCCATCACCGCGGTCGAGGCCTACGGGTTCGATTTGGGAAGGGTGTTAATTCTAAACACCTGAATTACGAGTAAACCTTCAACAATATTTTGTTATTTTATCACATCCGATACTACGAACTTTAACATTCAACAACAACAACAACAACAACAACAACAAAAATCGAATAGAAGGAATTCTACAAGTTATTCACTTGTCACTAGCAACAAATGTTTTTGAGAACATATAACAGTTGTGAAAACACTTCCACCTAAATCTTCACGAAGACACGTGTTATAATGAAACAAAATTGAGAAAAATAATTACAGGCGTTATTTCTCTTGGTTACTTATGATTGATTGATTCGATTTTTTACGGTTTACCAACCCTTTTTTTATTAGAACCTAAAACATATTTCAGATTCTAAGAAATATTTTTTCTGAAAAATATTGCATCATTTTTTCTGCAAATAGCAACGATTTTTCCAAATACAATATTTAACACATAATTGGAAGAGAAGACAGATTCGCATATGCCTCAAGGCTATAAAAGAGCTCATGTGCAATTCGAAATTGGCTATCCAATTTCTCATTGCGAGCTAATATCCCCTACAACTCTCGCACATCCACGTGCGACTGTGTGCCGCAGTTTACATCTTAACTTACACACCTATAAAATAAAATAACGAGAAAGATATATTAGGTTGGTGCAAAAAAATTGACGTAAAAATGTCGTTTTTTGACGTATTTTTTAACGTCAAAAAACGACATTATTACGTCATTATTTTTGCACCAACCTAATATTTAAATGCCGGCATTTGGTGAGCACAGTTTTGTAAGACCACGAAAGCGGAGTACTCACTGAGATTCAACTCTCTAAGCAAGAGTAATGACCTGCTTGAGTAGCTCACTAAACTATTCTTGAAATTGTTTTATTTTACTCTTATCTAAAGCTTAACTTGTTTGTTTTTTTTCATTTTAAGCTCTCTTACATTTAAAAATATATAGTTTAGCTTTTGATAGGATATTTGGAAATCTAAATATTCCAACATTTCACCTAAACGGTTTGTTTTGTTCATCAATTTCAATGTCTCCCAGATCAATTAAATTGTCAAACATTTTGCCGAAGAAGTTTCAAATGATGTTCAAAGTTTGAAATAACAAAAAGTATCCGTATAAAAACAGATCTCTGTGGAGCTTTATCGTTAGTATGTGGGGTTAGTTTACACGAGGTTTTAGGGGTGGGGAAATAAAACCCCAAGTGCCGTGTCCGCAAATACAACACAAATTTATAAACAACGTGAATAAATTGTTTTCGCAAAAAATGAAGACCCATCTAAATATGGCAGTAACATTTATACAGCCAGATATATGTATTTACATATAAAAATCAATGTTCTTTGAAGAGACTAATAGTTTGTTGTGGCTCATGAAGAGACTAATATTAGAATGGTGCAAAAATAATGTGGGTTTTTAAAGTATTTTTTTAACGTCAAAAACCGACATTATTTTTGCACTAACCTAATAGTTACGATTGTTTGTCGTAAGTGTGTATGCAAAGTTTCGAAATGTTTTTGTTACAAGTGAGGAATTCAAGTGGTATGGTACGCCAGCATGTGTGTGTATATGTCAAGCACATACTAATGAAATGCATGTGACTGCTTACTGATTGTGTGCGATAGCAGTAATTTTTTAAAAACTGAACGAAGAGAGGACAGACAAGACTTACTTTCGTCGTGGCATTGGATGCGGAAAAATCGGCGCTAACACGTTGTCATGTTAATGTGTGTCTAGGCTTTTGACAGAGGCATTGTCTAGTTCGCTGTCTTTCTCCAACTGTCCTACACTGACTGTGTCGTTCTAGATTTGGTCGCCAACCGTTGCTGACGAGACATTTCTGATACTATTCGACAACCGGTGCTCAGCTCATGAACACTATCAGATTTTTGCGCTGAAATGTACTCATTACTTCAAATGCTGATCTATTCCCAGGTCATTTTGAGTTCAACAGCGCGGATGTCATAGAAAGTAGATCATGTGACTTTCCTTATCCAATCAGGTTCCAGAAACCACTTATTTTATTTGGAGCCGTGTTTGTGCAGAGTTGTAAAAAAGTTCTTCGTATCTACTGAATTTAGTAAGATATTTTTGGTGTGTCTCTTACTTCTTTGTGCTTCACTTATGGGCCGTAAATTATAGGAGTTTATATCTTACACGTCTGAACCCGATCAAAATTTCGCTTAAAAATTTGGATTACGGGTTAAATTTTACGGGTTAAAGTTTGAGATTTCGTGTTCGGGAGGGAAAATAATAAAAAAAGAATAAGCATTTTGGGTTCATTTCCACGAGAAAAACAAAATAGAGGTTAATTTGTTTTATGTTTTTTTTTTTTTTTTTATTTAAAACTTTCATACTTGAACAAAAAACTTCAGACTTTGGTAGGGAACTGATGATAAGAAAACTAGATAAAACGCTTCATAAAAATCCTTCATTATATTCGTAATAATTTTTTTTTTAACCATAGAATTATACTCCAACCCAGTAATATTATCACATGACATAACACGTTTATATAACCTTATCGTTTGACAAATTACCTCCGATCTATCTTGTTCAAATTATTCTCTTTTTTCCATTTTGCTGTTAAATAAACACTAATTATTTTACTGTTACATAACATTATTCAATCATAAAAATATTTTTCATCAAAAAATAGTTTTTAATAAGGCAGCGTTACGACAGTAGGAAAGCAAATGAGGCGCGAGACGTGAGGTAAGGAACATTAATACAGGAAACTCAGAGTTTGGTTACCAATGTGGAATAAAATGGATATTTATTATTAGTAACATATATATATATATATATATATATATATATATATATATATATATATATATATATATATATATTATTATTATTATTATTATTATTATTATGAGAGATGTTTTGCTCTACTTTCTGTTGAGCATGTTTTAAAAATGTTCTTTCAATCTGTTCTTTCTCTTGTTTGTATATATATATATATATATATATATATATATATATACATGAATAATACAAATAAAATGTGTAACTTACTAAAAATTATCGTTTCATTTCGTTTCCTAAAATTTTGAGAGGATGACATCTTAGCTCCCGAAATTATCCGCACCTCATCATACATTCACACATATGCAAATATATATATATATGTATATGATTTACGTGTCGGTGAATTTATCATTGGTAACTATGATAGATAGATAGATAGATAGATAGATAGATAGATAGATAGATAGATATATGTGAAAATATTTTGCTATGAACAGAGAGAATCAAATTAGAATCGCCAAAAAAAGAAAGAAAGAAAAATAGAACGAGAGAAAATGATTTTATCAAACAATATTATATAAGTGGGGACAAAAATCGATCGCTATATATGAAACAACTGACATATATATATATATATATATATATATATATATATATATATATATATATATATCAGTCAGAAAGTCATATATGTTTTCTACATCTTTAGAAAAATCCATACCATAGGTCCCGTACTGGGAAGTATGTTCCCTTGTTACATTCGTTATATAAACAATCAGTATTTTTATATGCGAGCGTGTGTGGATGTCACTCCTTAAACTTAACGCGTGTTTGGTCAGGTTGTTTAGTCATGGAAACACTGTATTATATAAGAATAGCTACATTAAAAACAAAAGTGTCCCAAATTCAGGTTGAGAAATTAGTGTAAGCTCACTAGCTAGCTGAATAGATAGATAGGTAGATAGCTAGCTCGATGATAAACTTTTTTTTATAGATTTAATATAAATATATGTACAGCCTAATTATTTCATTTTTGTCTCACGTTAATCACCCTTAAAGTAATCTCGTTTGAGTAAGTCGTTTTTATGCAGAATAATAGAAAATGAGTTATTAAAAACTGATTTTTATGAAATATATTTAAGTGGTTTATTGTTTATGGTTTTAAAATTTGCCAATTTAATTGATCTGGAAGACAATGAAAGAATAAATTCATCTGGAAGACAATGAAAAGAATAATCAAGACTGAACATTCTGATGAACGTTTGAAATGTTTAGAATTTCCAAGATCAACGATCTGTTAATATCCAACAACCTCACAAAACAAAAGGAAACAAAATGTATCGAATCGAGTTGAGGTTCTGATTAGCGGGGAAATTAAATATGTTACGTAATCTATTTTTTAGTATTATAACTAATTCTAGAAATCCATATTTTAAAATAAAACTTTTACATAACGTATTGTAGTTTTTGGCAAATTTTAACGAAAAATCTAAATGCAGTGCCAGTTTTAAAAACAAACATTAGAAATATACGAAAAAAGAAATAGCAATGTAGACTCACGCTCTCTCTCTCTTTCACTCTCTCTCTCTGTCTCTGTATATATATATATATATATATATATATATATATATATATATATATATATATATATATATATATATATATGTGTGTGTGATAATTAGTAGAGATAATTGCAAGGAGGATATAAATGCAAAGAGAGCTCAATGTTCTTCCCCCATATTAAAGCCTTATTTTAAAATCTATGTCTTTCCCTCTTACTTTTGAAAAAAAGAATTGTTTTTTTGTTTATGTCTGGATAAATTTAAAATTCTCAATTGTTGCAAAATTGTTTGGTCTGACGAGACGGGGTCTGATCCCGTGAAATAAATAATTACCATGAATTCCTAAAGCTTCCGCTTTCATTATATATATATATATATATATATATATATATATATATATATATATATATATATATATAATAATAATAATAATATAATATATATATATATATATATATATATATATATATATATATATATATATATATATATATATATATATATATATATATATATTACTTCAAACGATATTATAGCGCAAACGTCCTATTTTTTTTTTATTAACCAATATGTATTTATTAACCAGCGTGTATTACGTTTATCGGTCTATGGATTCGAGACATCTTTGTAAAGAATGCATAGATTAATAGATGCAACACATTGTTTAATAAATAAACATTAGGCTCTTATTAAATATTTAAAATAAAACGTGTCCATTATAATAACGTATATATATATATATATATATATGTGTGTGTGTGTGTGTGTGTGTGTGTGTGTGTGTGTGTGTGTGTGTGTGTGTGTGAAAAGTGTGTGTATATAAATATAAATAAATATATATATATATATATATATATGTATAATTATTTATATATTATATGCGCGGTACTTATTAGAAAGCGCTCAATATCAGAGATAGAGCTAACATATATGGTTGGATAGATGAGTTTGTCTGACGATCGCTAAAACGTGAAACCCAGGGTCACAAGCTCACATCTATCCAACCATATATATATATATATATATATATATATATATATATATATATATATATATGTGTGTGTGTGTGTGTGTGTGTGTGTGTGTAAGTATTTATGTTATGATATTACAACAAAAACATCAACTAATAAATTCTATTATTTATTTTTGTGCTGTTTTGTTTTTCATTGATGAATAGGCTTCGCGTGTATTTCACTTGATAAGCAGCGTTAGTATAACTTGCGACGTTTTGAACTCAAGGTATATTTTCCATCAGTCTGTCAGATTCTGATGCATATTTGATTACAATTGTGTATGTGTGTGTGAGAGCGAGAGAGGGTGTTGTTTGAGAGACAGAGTGAGAGACAGAGAGTGATTTAGTGGTATTGTTGTGACTTCTGCAATAAAACAAAACAAAATATTAACTCACGAAAACACTTGAATATTTGCCAAATTGTCTGATTTTCTGTCATGTAACCGTGTGCATAAAATTTCATCTATCTTGTAAAATCTCTGCCCTCTTTTTCCATTAATTCGAATGTAGATGTTCGTAAAGTCAAATTCTTATCGGCGAACTTTTATATCAGTTCATATCAGTAGATTTTTTTCTTTGTGTAGTTTAATTTTCTTTTTTGGATTGTTTAAATGAACACTTGTTGATAGGCATCCGGGTATATGGCGTCGTAAATACAACTACTTACCTTTGTCGTTAAAAGTGTTGTAACTAGCAGAAAATTTCATTGCCTAATACAAAATCAAATTTCCTTATCACTGGATTTGTTAATGTGTGTACCAGGAGCATTGACAAAAGCGGGAAATCGCTCGAATCTAGTGCGTAAAGTGCCGCATGACTTATTTCAAATATTTAGGAGCCGATCAAATATACTTAAGGTTAATATTTCAATGCATCTAAACTACTGACATAAAAGAAACTTTAAAACCCATTTTATGTCACCGGCGCATGAGATACCGAATCTATGTCAACTTCCGCTATTTCACAAAAACTACACCTAAAAACAATATCAAATTAAAAATTAATCAATTATTTATTTTGACATATATATATATATATATATATATATATATATATATATATATATATATATATATATATATATATATGTATTACAGTAAAACATTTTTTTACAATGCTAGATAATGATTTACTTAGTATTGAAACATGAAAATTTTTTGTAGTGATGTAAAATGGTTTTATCTTAATTTATTACAGCAATATTTCACTCTACTTTGTATTAAAAAAAATGAACTGCTGATTTTTACTCCATCTATATATATTTATTTGTGTTTGTGTATGTGTATTTATTTATTTATTTTAGGATATAACTACAAAAACGTGTAAGAATCGCTACACAATTGCAGTCGAGTTCCAACAAATAGCAATGCGTCTCCTCAGGCGATTGTAGATTACTTCACTCAAGCAAGACAATAATAATACTAAGACGCAAAGATTTTCTGGGTGTGGGAGGGATTGAAAAAACGTTAGTGTCGGGGAAATGACAATAAAAAACGAATTGATTGATTAATTCATTGTCTACTGTTTATAAACTTTTTGCATGATATTTAAAGCCAGACAATATTTTTAGAATGTAAGATTTGAGAGTGAAATAAGATTAATTTAGTGATACAAGACTTACTAATTAACCTATAGCTGGCAGGGAGGTGGATCCATACCTTTGCCAAGTGTACTGGTGCCTAAATCCAACAGGAATTGGAATTTCGACTCTGATTAAACATTTCATTAACCGTTACTACACCAACACATGCAAGCTTACGTCGCCTGGTATTCCTAAGCGGTTACCCAACTAAGTAAGACCATACACAAAGCAGCCGGGAGACAGTTCCATAAGCAGGGACTGTAATAGAAGAAACTGTCACCATAGAACTTACGGTTACATTCGTTTTTTTATTGTTTTTATTGGTATTTTTATTGTTTTTATTCTATTTCAATTTATTGTTATTTGATATTATAATAAATTAAATTTATTTGATATTATTTTAAAGATTTTATTTTAATTTGTTTTATACATGCATATATATATATATATATATATATATAGATAGATAGATAGATAGATAGATAGATAGATAGATAGATAGATAATCAGAGATTGAAATTTCCAACTAATTAACCGTTAAGACACCGGCACATCCAAGCTTCAAGCAGCTGGTATTCCCAAGCGGTTACCCAAGTACCCACCAAACTCGAAGCAGCTGGAAGAGAGTTCCACAAGCAGGAAGTGTGATAGAAAAAACTCTTAGCATAGAACTTACGGTTCCGTTTGTATTTTATTGTTCTTTTTATTGTTTTTATTTTATTATTTGATCTTATTATAACATATATTTATTTCGTATATTATTATATTATTTTTACAGATTTTATATTAAATTGTGTTATATATATATATATATATATATATATATATATATATATATATATATATATATATATATATTAAGAATATCCCAACATCCGTGTGATTAGTTTAGTTTAATGCGCTGGACCAATCCTCAAGGTGAATACCTAGCTAACTGGAAAAAGAATCAATATTTGAAATCGATTGTCTCTCACTCATCACACACCGATCATTGGTAAACCCTACTCACACTCAATGGCTCTGCTTTTACTTTCAGCTAACTGGATTTGTGGAGAGCCATAATCGCCTCCGTCGAAACAGGGCACTTAAAGAAGAAGATGAATGGAGTGTCATCTCTTTGCTCATTTTTTTTCTTCTGATTTCTCAGGTCATGAAAGAAGAAATATGTTACAGAAAATATTTTACAGTTTTTTTTATTTTTCTAAATAACTTATTGACTAGCATAAATAGGGCTTGGAGAATTTGAGACTCAGAGGATATCCTGAAGGCATAATAAGACACAGGAAAGTCGCTTGTAGCCCACATAACGAAATTGTGATGGGTATCCCGACATGGTGTAATGGCTAGCTACATTTTCTAGAAGAGTTACGAGTTGGCTCAGTGTTTCAAAATTTGTTTTGTTTTTTTACAGCTAAGCAATATTATTAACTTGTATTTGTGTACGTCGCTGACAGAACAATGATTAGAAGATATAGCAAAAAGACAAACATTACTAAGATCTACAGAGGATAGGAAGTTGCAGAGATACGTAATAACCTATATTGTGTATAGAAGAAAACATACCTGTGTAAAACTATATCCTTCGGATCTCATTTTAAATTACACCTTTTTTTTAACATATATTGTGACCGTTTGGCTTAGAGTTCATATTTTCGTGATTTTAAATGAAAACTTGAACATATTTTCCAAATTTTGCCGGGAAATTTCCTCTGAAATTATATTTTAGACATAAACTGAAACAAAACAAAGATGTCAGTTTAAACATACAACATCGGTGTCTCTTCTGTCTATACGACGTTTCAACCCAGAAGGCGTGGAGGATAATAGATTCTTACAACACCCTATCGCCTGTAGCAATCAGCAATGCCTGAATATGCCAAAGACTGTGTGTGTACATGTCTGTGCAACCGTGTGAAATAACAGTGATAAAATGTTATACATGAATAAACGCATGTAATAATATAGGGTAAGCCTAGCTAAGGTGAGACTGGCTAATGCCATTCGAAGTAATCAGATGACACACTTTTCAATATAAAAAAAAATCAAAAATAGAAAATGTTGAAAAAAAAACTTAGTTTAATTCAAGCCATGATTTAGGCCAATTTACTTTAAACATTATTTCACAGAGATATTGCTGGTAACAAGTAACAAGATTGTTCTGTTATTATTAGTCATAATATTTTCACAAAGTTGAGATAGATAGATAGATAGATAGATAGATAGATAGATAGATAGATAGATAGATAGGTAGGTAGATAATGACAAATCTGAGATAGGATAATGACAAATCTGAGATAGGATAATGACAAAAGCTTGAATTGATAGATAGATAGATAGATAGATAGATAGATAGATAGATAGATAATGACAAAGTTGAGATAGATAGATAGATAGATAGATAGATAGATAGATAGATAGATAGATAGATAGATAGATAGATAGATACCGGTAAAGAGTTGGTATGAGCTCAATGGTTTAATTCGAATATCCGACTTTATTGATGACTGAAATGAACCAGCAGACCCAGACAAAGATGAGATGTGATCATCACTGTGTTAATGCAATAATGATGACTGCTTAGACTTTCAAGTATCAGTCGAAGGGATACATATATATATATATATATATATATATATATATATATATATATATATATATATATATATATATATTTCTTGTAAGAAAGAGGAACGTATTCTGATTTGCTGATCTGATATCAATCCTCTTTTGTGGTAGCGAAATCTGGGCAATCTTCACACAGGACAAGAGAAAAACTGCCGGCAGCGGAAATGAGGTTCTGAAGAAGGATTCTGATAGTTCCACGAAAGGAACGAACGAGAAAGAAGCAAGTCTTAAAGAAAATGGTAACAAAAAAACCAAAGCTCGGAAATTTTCATCGAATTCAACGATCGATTCATCCGCAATACCCACATTTGATTCCCCCCCAACCTAGAACTGACTCCTTTGTTGAGTGACATAAACATAACCCCATCGATGGTATTGGACATTGTCTCCAAAGTAGACACCCATAAGGATAGTCGTGAGGAAGGGATATTAGCCATTGTCCTGAAGAAATGTGCTCCTGAACTGGCACCAGTTTTCTCAAAACTATATAACTATTGCCTTACTGACTCTTAATTTCCAGCCTGTTAGAAGTCCTCCTCTGTTGTCCCTGTCTTTAAGAATATATCTGTAAAAATCTGTAATTTTATATTTCGAATATTCCTAGGCAAATACCCAAGTTAAGGAAAAAAGAACTTTGGATATGTAGGAGTAAAAATCCACGAACTGAAATTGGAATCATGTGCGTCTGTGAATTTTTACGAATTTATTTGAGAATAAACACACCAATGATTTAGAATGCTTAATTCATGTGTGTGTGTGTGTGCGCGCGCGTGTGCGTGTGCGTGTGTCTGTTTATATATGTGTGTGTGTGTGTATATATGTGTGTGCGTGTGTGTGTGTGTGTGTAAATTTTCAGTTAAAAATAAAAATCATCTGTAAAAATCTAATATGAATAATGACAAAAGGAAAACTTCTTTACCAACGCATTTCGTGTTTCGGCCACTCAATGAATTCATCAAGGTAAATGATATTTTATTTTGCGACATTTATTCATAAATGGATCTAAATATATAAATTATTAAAAAAAATGTTTTTAATATAAGAACGCTTCAAAATATTCTTAACCCTAACTATGTAGATTTTCACTTGTGCTCCCGAACTGGCACCGGTCCTCTCCAAGTTATATCACTATTGCCTCATAGACTCTTGCTTTCCAGTCTGTTGGAAGTCCTCATCTGTTGTGCCTCGATATTATCAATTCGAACGTAAAAATGAATTCAGACAGTCGTATATTTTATCTTGGTAGATATGAAAGTCGTTAAATAATAGGAAAACATTTTTTCCTGAAAATGTTCACGTGTGGCACCATTTAACGAGGCAGAAAGAGAAAAGGAAAGAGAGGAAGAAAAGGAGAGGCTAAGAACCGAATCGTGAGTGTTAAGCAAGAACACACACACAGCTAAGAGACAATGGATAAAAGGATATTTTGATAAGTAACAAATGGCGAAAGAGTGTCATTACAATGACAGGGAAATTCTGAGTAAAAAGAAAAGGAGGGAAGGAAGGAATCAGATATGTTTTGGCATCGGCCGTGTTATCTAAAGATATGAAAACAAACTATTGGTACGGAAGACATCTTATTATCGGCTACAGACCGACTGGCCAGAGAGAGAAAGAAAAATTCAAATGAAAATGTTGTTTCGTTAAGTGACGAAAAACAGCAACTAAAAAGACTCGGACAGATATGAAAAATTGAAAAAAAAACACCCACGAGCATCCTTGGCCTGCGATAATAAAATTGTGTTATCAGGAATTGTGCCGAAAGAAAATAAATGTTTTTTTTTTTTTTCTTTCTTCGAGGCGACAGACCGACTGGGGCTTTGGAGATGTTCCTTTTTGAGACCATGTCGGGTGGACCACACATTCTGATAATTAGCGATAAAATACTTGAAGTAAACCACGTGTAGAACAAGAGTTATGACCGCCATTGTCATATTGTCCCGTTCGCGGCTGGAGAAATGATAAACCATTAAGGGGAAGAAAAAGGAAAGAAAAGAGAGATAATTTTTTTTTAAGCAAGATATTTTTTTTCTGAAACAAGCCGAAGATTCGTCCACGTCCGACTGGGACATCATTGGTCGAGTGGTGATCGCGTGATGCACGAGGGAGGCTGTTGCCGCCCATCTGGAGGTTGAGTAAGAGAGGTTGCCACGAAGATGTTGGGAGGGCAGTTCACGCCTCTCTGAAGTATGATGAGAAGGTTGGAGTGAGGAAAGGTTCCCAAAAATGGAAAAAGGTGGAAATTCCTAACCAGAGAGGTGGATATGTATTTAGAATTGTCGAGGAACCCCCAGCGCCCCACAAACCCACCCCGGTTTTGGTCGGCACCCATATAAACGAAGCCACAACGAGCAATTCAGAGAGTCGAGTTCCAGCAGTCTTCGGTTAAGGCAAGCCTCGCAAATAGCTGACCAAGATTCCCGCACATTTTCCGTACCCATCTCTTCAAACCAAGAACAATTATTTTGAAGAGCGACTTAGATCCAGATCACCGAAATAAGTTTTTCTTTTGACTTTCGTCCAAAGACCCACCGAAACACCAATTTCTTAGAGAGCAGACGACTTGAGGTGTTAAAACTTGCCTAGCGGAAAACGACGTGCCACAATCCATAGAACGGGTCGGGAGATAGATGCAGCCCTATGTATCGAACAACTAGACATAAAGTTTGTTATCTTTTTCTTTGATACTTCGAACTATTGAGTTTTCATTTTGTTGCCTTTTATGCGTATTTTTGTGGTATCACCCCCGTTGGACTCGGTTTGCAGTACGGCCCCGATGACTGATTGATTTCCTCTGCCTAGATCAAATCACAACGTGGGTAGGCAGACTGGGAATCAAAGTAGGAAGTCACCGTTGGTGCCGTGGTAGACTGGGATACAACGACACGGTTGGCGCTACGACCAGGGGACGACGTCACACACGTTCATTCACCCTAATTACACGATGTTAAGTCCGGGCAACTTTAATCTTCAAAAATTTGATTACATAGTTAATCGCTATCTACTGTCCTCCTGATAGTTCTTCTTTAATAAAGTTACTGTTTCTAATTCTTCCAGTAACACTAAGCAGTGAAGTTAATGGGTTTTCATCTTGCTAAACGTTAATGGTTAGAATTCTCTTCATGAAAACTTTGTAAATGTCTCTAATTACGTATAATGATGTAAACAACGGAAACATTCATACGTGAAAAAAAAAGTGAAATTATTAACTCAGGACGGTGTCGCTAAGAAAGCAAAATCAAAGAAAGAATATATATATATATATATATATATATATATATATATATATATATATATATATATATATAGTAGTTGAATAAAACGTATTCTAAAACGTAACTAATAGCGTATACAATAATACAGACATAATGAACACCCAGAAACTCCTTGTCCAGTTGAAGTAGATTTATCTGTAACCTTGGAAACGTGAATTATGATTTTTGCTGTGTCTTTAAAACCCAGTAATTTTAAAAGTTACTCCAAAATTCGCTTGAGGATGAAATGGAATTAATGTCTTTAATTTAATTACAAAATTAAATTCGTAGCTTTTAGCTTCCATTTTTGAAACATATTTTAAATAAATCAATTCATACACACACACACACACACACACATATATATATATATATATATATATATATATATATATATTTCTAACTTTAAAATTACTGTAAATGTATATCCGTATTTGAATTGTTTAATTCTTCTCCCGACTATCTCGCTCTCTCTCTCTCTCTCTCTCTCTCTCTCTATATATATATATATATATATATATATATGAAGAAAAATATACGGAAAAAACAAACAAAAATCCTTATATGCAATTATGCTGTTTTAATGTTAATATAATGTCAGACGTTGACATCATATTAACATTAAAGCAGCATAATTTCATATAAGGATTTTTGTTTGTTTTTTATATATTTTTCTTCATACTGTCGGATCTAAATCCATATATTTGCTTACATATATATATATATATATTTCTAAGTTTAAAATTACTGTAAATTTATATCTGTATTTGAATTATGTTTAATTCTTCTACCATCTCTCTCTCTCTCTCTCTCTCTCTCTCTCTCTATATATATATATATATATATATATATATATATATATATATATATATATATATATATATGTGGGCATAGAAATAGTAGATCCTTGCTAGATTAAATATTCGTTAATTTTAATATGTTTAGATTAAATTTGTAACCTGCAGGTGATATTACATTTGTCAAATTTTCTTCATTGAACAGCGGTTCTTTTATAAATGCCTTTCGGTTTTAGTTGAACCCCCCCCCAACATCCGTCTTTTTTCTTTTCTTTTCACTCTTCTCTCTCTCTCTCTCTGTCATCTACTGAATTTTAAGTTTAGATTATATCGTCTTTTATTGTGCGTAGTGTGTGAGCCAATGAAAATCCTAAATAAATCGGTTCGAAAGTTTACAATTCCAGGTTAAGGACGACTAACTTGAGCTTTAATTTTAATTTTAATATAGCTATCAACGTATCAATCTATATCCATCTATCAATGTAGATCGATATAATCTATCTATCTATCTAGATAGATAGATTGATAGATTGTTAGTTATCAGCTCATTCAAAATCATTACGTCACTTCGATGTTTTTTCGCGTTTATAAGTATTAATCTATCTATCTATCTATCTATCTATCTATCTATCTATGTGCATGTGTGTGTGTTTGTGTGTGTGTGTGTTTGAATAGTGATAAATATACTCAGATACCTAGATTGATGTAATTTTGTGTTTATCTCTTTCCCTCTGCATGCCTGTGTATCGCTATAAAAGATACTCTCACACGCACGCATGCATGCACGACGCATGCATGCACGATGCATATATATATATATGTATGTATGTATGTATATATATAAATATGTACAAGCGTCTTTGTGTCTACATGTCTATATCTATCTATAGTTTTTTTTCAGTGTACACGCATATATTTACATATATGCAAATGAATCTCAGTTTCGTTGTCTCTCCTGATATCTCAGTACTATTTATGACAGTCAGGCAAGATATGAACACACTGTGATAGATAGATAGATAGATAGATAGATAGATAGATACAAAGAAACAAACTTAGATAGATAGATAGATAGATAGATAGGAAGAAACTATAATATAATACACAACTATCTCATCTGTTAATCAGAAGGCAGGTAGATGTATGTAGAGAGGTAGATATGTAGGTAGGTCGGGTTGACAGATATTCATGTTAATCCGGATAAATTAAATTCATGATGGGATTTTTTTTAAAAGTATATTTTGATGGGCCACCACCGTTCGTTATTTTAAATACACATTCTGTTTGTCCACGCACACGCAGTATGGTTTCGGGCATTTATTGAACGAAAAGAGTTAACGGTCTCGACTTTCAAGCCATCGTTAGTTTCCTGGTGATTCGAAAGGAAGATCGACACAGTCATAATCCCATTGGCGCACACATTCACATGAATATGAGAACTTTCAATTACAGTGAAACCTACAAAAACATACACACCCCCATATATATATATATATATATATATATATATATATATATATATATATATATATATATATATATATATATGCATACTCACGATATATGGCAACGTGTGAAATGACAGGCATACATACACCCTTAGCGGCATTTGCACATTGTTATGCACTTTTTTTGCGAGATTAAAATAAGGAATAAAAAAAGGACAAATGAAAAAAAAAAAAAAAAAAAAAAAAAAACATGTCGGACGGAACGTGAAGAAGAATTTTTGGGTCAGTGCCAGAGAAAAGCATCCGTTTGACATTCTGTAGCTCCGACGTGTAAAAAAAAAAATACAAAAAATACACGACATGTCTTTTGGTAAGTGTTTAAATGAAATAACTAGTATGGATTTCATCAGAACAACTAAGTATACAGTTAACACATTTGTTGTCCAGTGTGATGTATACACGAGGCTAATTCTGTCAATACAATTTCTGGGACGGAATTTCGTGCGTAAAAATTTCCTTGCTTTACATTTATCTAATTTTCGGTGACGTTACCAACACAGAAAACATAAGCAGCAGAAAGAAATTCGTAACCCAAAGCTGAAGATGATTTTGTTTTCTTCATCAATAGTGCCTCCGTGAAAGGCATAAATTCCCTTCCCCCTGTCCCATCATCAGATAAACTGACGATATATATATATCTTCACTCTCTTGATCTAATGGTTAATAAGCTTGTATCGTTAGACCAGCTACAACTGGGTAGTGAGATCGATCCTCACTTGATTCATCCCAGTTCGGCCTTTTCTCATATCAAAGCGACGTTTAGAAAATCACTGGACAATTCGATGTGGGGTAATGGCTACTAAGCTTGTCCCGCTAGATCAATTACGACTAAGTTACGAGTCCTATCCTCAGCGGATACGTCATACATTCGGCCTTGTGCCATATTTAAGCTATGCAGAATATGATTTGGTACTTCGACATGGTGTAATGGTTAGGAAGCTTGTCTCGTTAGATCAGTTACGATTGTGTAGTCAGTTCGATCTTAGCTGGATGTCCGGAACAGGATCTTAACAGCCAAACCGGCGTAAGAGGGCAGTGCAAGTCTTACTGGCGTAGCCAAGGCGGACATTGACAGGTCAAGCATCCGACAGTCCGATGCAACCAGGTTTGCCAAATCTGGCCTGTCTCAATTTCCTTTGTTACGTGATACGCGACTGACCAATGAGAACTGACCTGAACAAAATTGAAAATAACCAAAGTTCTGTCTTTTTGTCTGTATTCTCTCAGTCTCTGACGAAGCTTTAATAGAATTGAAATATCTTACATGGATCTACGTTTACTATTTGTTCATTTTCTTTATATATATATATATATATATATATATATATATGTGTGTGTGTGTGTGTGTGTGTGATTACACTTAAGGACAAGCTTAAATGCAATTTAAAACCTGCAAGCTTCCCTATAGAGGATTTCGAACATGCTGTTCAAAAACCGTGCAAACTAGAGAGACACCTGCTACCGAGGTATAAGTAACTTTGAAAAAATAGTCTCAATCATCTGAGAGAATTAAGAATTAACACTAAATCTCGGTCTAATATTAGGTTGGTGCAAAAATAATGACGTAATAATGTCGTTTTCTGACGTATTTTTAACGTCAAAAAATGACATTACTACGTCATTATTTTTGCACCAACCTAATACATCAACCTGTATGACGGTTAACCCTTCAATATACCCTTCGTATGGATTTGCTTGCTTTGCAAATCACGTACAGAATTGTTGTCTCATACGAAACATTATCATGCACTCATACGTCGCAAACGTCCATCATATATATATATATATATATATATATATATATATATATATATATATACTCGACTCTCCTGTCGACGACGTATGAGGGTAAAGCATATCAGTTCCAAGGAAACCGACAGCCATATATATATATATATATATATACTCGACTCTCCTGTCGACGACGTATAAGGGTAAAGCATATCAGTTCCAAGGAAACCGACAGCCCGACAACAGCACATGAGATTTGATTATAGTGGTGAAGGTTTCGTGTAGAACCATCCACACTTTTTGAAGGGCCGAACACAGAAACCTCGTGCACTACGTTCCACAAGTTCCCCAAACGACCCTTTTGAATTTTGAGTTGTCCTTCTCCTAGACCAGCTGTCATCCAAGGCTATAGAACTCACTTTGTCCTGCTATTTACCCATAGCTGGAGGGAGAAGAGGATTCAGACCTTTCCCAAGGGTATTAGCATGTACGTGAATGTAACTGGAATCGACTGGAATTCGAACTCGGCTCTCCGATTCATCAATGCAAGCCGCTATCCATTATTCCACCGTGTATATATATACAAGTATAGGATATGTGTATACGGAATAAATTCCAATAACCAAAAAATACTATTCTTAAAAGAGTGCTCAATACAGTGTAGAGCAAATATAATTTATTCGAAAATTATAACATAAATATGTTGTAAAATCAATACAAAAATAACCATTTTGTTACAAAACTTCTGGTGCCATATCAAGTTATGGCGTTGAATGTAGAATAAGGGGATTTAAAAGCTTTTAATATTTAAGTTATAATTTTCGAACAAATTATATATATATATATATATATATATATATATATATATATATATATATATATATATATATATAATTTATATTGCGGTAGATGAAGTTATAGATTCAAAATAGTTGTTCCACTTCAGATCAGTGGACAGACCAAATAGGCGCAGACAGGCGAACACGTATACTTGGGCATCAACCATCCTGATGAGAGGCATGGAGAGATCTCCGGCGAGAAGGACGCACTGGCGCGACACAGGGAGACAAATTTCCTTGCGGTAGATGAAGTTATAGATTCAATGTATTTGTTCGACTTCAGATCAGTGGAAAGACCAAATAGGCGCAAAGAGGCAAACTCGTGGATTTGGGCATCAACCATCTTGATGAGAGGCATGGAGAGTTCTCCTGCGTGAAGAACTTACTGGCGCGACACAGGGAGACAACATTCCTTGCGGTAGATGAAGTTATAGATTCAATGTAGTTGTTCCACTTCAGATCAGTGGACACAACAAATAGGCGCAGAGAGCCGAACTCGTGGAGTTGAGCATCAACCACCCTGAGGAGAGGCATGGAGAGTTCTCCGGCGAGAAGAACCTACTGGCGTTACACAAGGATACATCTTTCCTTCCGGTAGATGATGTTATAGATTCAATGTAGCTGTTCCACTTCAGATCAGTGGACAGACCAAGCAGGCGCAGAGAGGCGCACTCGTGGAGTTGGGCATCAACCATCCTGATGAGAGGCAGTGAGAGTTCTCCGGGGAGAAGAACCTACAGGCCGGACACAGGGAGACTTCTTTCCTTGCGGTAGATGGCGTTAAAACATTCAATGTAGTTGTTCGACATCAGATCAGTGGATAGACCAAATAGGCGCAGAGAGGTGAACTCGTGGATTTGGGCATCAACTATCTTGATGAGAGGCATGGCGAGTTCTCGGGCAGAGAAGAACCTACAGGCGCGACACAGGAGACAACTTTCTTTGCGGTAGATGAAGTTATAGATTCAATGTAGTTGTTCGACTTCAGATCAGTGGATAGACCAAATAGACGCGAGAGACGAACTCGTGGAGTTGAGCATCAACCACCATGAGGAGAGGAATGGAGATTTCTCGGGCAGAGAAGAACCTACTGGCGTTACACAAGGCTACACCTTTCCTTGCGGTAGATGATGTTATAGATTCAATGTAGCTGTTCCACTTCAGATCAGTGCTAAGACCAGATAGGCGCAGAGAGGCGAACACGTGGAGTTGGGCATCAACCATACTGATAAGAGGCATGGAGAGATCTCCTGCGAGAAGTACCTACTGGTTCGACACAGGGAGACAACATTCCTTGCGGTAGATGAAGTTATAGATTCAATGTAGTTGTTCCACTTAAGATCAGTCGATAGACCAAATAGACGCGAGAGACGAACTCATGGAGTTGAGCATCAACCATCATGATGAGAGGCATGGAGAGTTCTCGGGCAGAGAAGAACCTACAGGGGCGACACAGGAGACAACGGTCCTTGCGGTAGATGAAGTTATAGATTCAATGTAGTTGTTCCACTTCAGATCAATGGAACGACCAAATAGGCCCAGAGAGGCGAACACGTGGCGTTGGGCATCAACCATCCTGATAAGTGCCATGGAGAGATCTCCGGCGAGAAGAACCTACTGGGGCGACACAGGGAGACAACTTTATTTGCAGTAGATGAAGTTATAGATTCAATGAAGTTGTTCCCCTTCAGATCAGTGGACAGACCAAATAGGCGCAGAGAGGCGAACTTTTGGAGTTGGGCATCAACCATCCTGATGAGAGTCTTGGATAGTTCTCGGGCGAGAAGAGCCTCCAGACGCGACACAGGGAGACAACTTTCCTTGCGGTAGATGAAGATATAGATTCAATGTAGTTGTTCCACTTCAGATCAGTGGACAGACAAATAGGCGCAGAGAGGCGAACTCGTGGAATTGGGCATCAACCATCCTGATGAGAGGCATGGAGAGTTCTCCGGCGAGAAGAAGTTACTGACGCGACACAGGTAGACAACATTCCTTGCGGTAGATGAAGTTATAGATTCAATGTAGTTGTTCCACTTCAGATCAGTGGACACACCAAATAGGCGCAGAGAGCTGAAATCGTGGAGTTGAGCATCAACCATCCTGAGGAGAGGCATGGAGAGTTCTCCGGCGAGAACCTACTGGGGCGACACAAGAATACATCTTTCCTTGCGGTAGATGATGTTATAGATTGAATGTAGCTGTTCCACTTCAGATCAGTGGACAGACCAAGCAGGCGCAGAGAGGCGAACTCGTGGAGTTGAGCATCAACCACCATGAGGAGAGGCATGGAGAGTTCTCCGGCGAGAAGAACCTTCTGGTTCGACTCAGGGAGACAACTTTACTTGCGGTAGATGAAGTTATAGATTCAATGTAGTTGTTCCACTTCAGATCAGTGCACAGACCAAATAGACGCAGAGAGGCGAACTTGTGGTGTTGGGCATCAACCATCCTGATGAGAGGTATGGATAATTCTCCGGCGAGATGAACCTACTGGTGTGACTCAGGGAGACAACTTTCTTTGCGGTAAATGAAGGAATAGTTTCAATGTAGTTGTTCCACTTTAGATCAGTGGACAGACCAAATAGGCACAGAGAGGCGAACTCGTGGAGTTGAGAATCAACCACCCTGAGGAGAGGCATGGAGAGTTCTCCGGCGAAAAGAACCTACTGGCGCGACACAAGGATACATCTTTCCTTGCGGTAGATGATGTTATAGATTCAATGTAGTTGTTTCACTTCAGATCAGTGGACAGACCAAGCAGGCGCAGAGAGGCGAACTAGTGGAGTTGGGCATCAACCATCCTGATGAGAGGCAGTGAGAGTTCTCCGGCTAGAAGAACCTACTGGCCGGACACAGGGAGACAACATTCCTTGTGGTAGATGAAGTTAAAGATTCAATGTAGTTGTTCCACTTCAGATCAGTGGAATGACCAAATAGGTGCGGAGAGGCGAACACGTGGATTTGGGTATCAACCATCCTGATGAGAGGCACGGAGAGATCTCCCGTGAGAAGGACCTACTGGCGCGACAAAGGGAGACAACTTTCCTTGCGGTAGATGAAATTATAGATTAAATGTAGCTGTTCCACTCCAGATCAGTGGACAGACCAAATAGGCGTAGAGAGGCGTACTCGTGGATTTGGTCATCAACCATCTTGATGAGAAGCATGGAGAGTTCTCCTGCGAGAGGAACCTACTGGTTCGACACAGGGTGACAACTTTATTTGCGGTAGATGAAGTTATAGATTCAATGTAGTTGTTCCACTTCAGATTAGTGCACAGACCAAATAGACGCTGAGCGGCGAACTCGTGGAGTTGGGCATCAACCATCCTGATGAGAGGCATGGAGAGTTCTCTTTGGTGGTTAACTGAGAGTAGTTTCGTTTTAGAGTCTTTAATTGTTACAGTTTTTGTATATATTATGTAACTAGTGAGCCAGTTCGAATAATACGACTCACTTTATAGTCTACTAATAGAAGTTTAACCAATCAGAAGCCGCAGAAAATTTTATCCGTCGTTTATAAAGGCGGCCTTTTTTTGTTTACCCTACCCGAATGACCAGTGCCAACTTGCCAGGCGAAGATGACAGAAGGAAGTACTACGCTCTGCTACTTTGCTGCGATATCCACTTCTAACCTGAACTACGCTTTCCTACTGTCTCCGAAATATTCACTGCTAACCTCTGGATTCTATACTCGAAGACGACCGTCATAAAATGTCTAACATTAATTTTACAAGCCATTTCCTGCCACAGTCAGCCACAGACTGGAGGTCTTTCTTGAGACCTACAGCCAAGTTAGTTTTGTCAACGATGCCGGAGTAAATAATAGTATCGCCATCGTAGATGTCTTCTAGGAGTTGATGAGATCAGGAAGATCGTTGATGAAGTTCAGAAACAGTATGGGACCCAGGAT
>OZ010589.1:87104471-87151971 GCA_963932145.1 Acanthosepion lycidas | reverse complement strand
TGTCTCGTGAATGTATATACGTCATATATTTTGTTTTTCCGCTGAATATCTCTGATATTGAGCGCTTTCTAATAAGTACCGCGCATATAATATATAAATAATTATACATATATATATATATTTATTTATATTTATATACACACTTTTCATATATATATATATATATATATATATATATATATATATATATATATATATATATATATATATATATATATTTATGTATGTATACGTCTTATTACTAGGAACCTTATTTTATTTACTTTCTGAAGGGACAAGGTACATATAAGTGGAAAAATTTAGCTGAAAAATATCATAAAAATGAGATTGCCGAAAAAATAAATGTAGTTAATAAACCTGAGATGCTTACTAAGCAACAGTGTAATATTTGAAAAAAAAAAGCTGGATTTACAAATGTAATCAGGGAAAATAAGTAGAAGAGAAAGAACTTGGTGTAGATGAAACTACAGCTTTTAAGTAAACATCACCACAAGAAACGCGTTAGTTTGATGAATAATTATCAGATAATTAAGAGTTCGTTTCTTGATTTTCATTAATATTAAATGACCGAAACTTGATACTGGCGTGTGTTTTGTTGACGATTTCTGCTGTATTCTAGATTGAAAACATTTATCGTTCTCCTTCAACATCTCCTACATCTCCCCCATCTCCTTCAACTCCACCCACTGCAAAGACCCTCCTACCACTAGAACCTCGTTCTGCTATCAACGAGCAGACTGGGACTCGTTCCGGAATTTCCTTTGCGATGTCCTCTGGAATGTTGACTACGCTCAAGAATGTGCTTCCGAGGTCTCCTCCTGAGTTAAAGCTGGAATCGAGGTTTTCATCCCCTCAAGGAAATATAAGGTCAAATCGCATCCTCCCCTTGGTTCTTCGCTGCTTGCTCAGCTGCCAATACCCATAGGAATCACTTCTTCCACCTATATCGTAGCGACATGTCTGACTGCAATAGACGTCCCTTTGTCTCTGCTCGTAACGAGTGTAAGCGTGTCCTCTATGAAGCAAAGTCACTATTTGCTGCTCGAATGAAAGATCGTATCTGGGAAATTCGGCTCCAAGGATTATTGGCGTCTCTGCAAGAGCGTACTTGACAATAGCAAACCCTCCATAACTCTTTTGTTCCACCATTTTGAGGTTTTGACCTCTTCTGCCGACAAGGCTGTATGCTTTGCTCGGAAATTCTCATTCAATTCAACGCACCCACACCCGATTCCCCCCTTAGAACTGAGGCCCTATCGAATGAGTTGCACATAATCCTGTCATCGGTATTGGACATTATCTCTAAATTAGACCCCCACAAGGCTAGTAGTGGAGATGGGATACCAGCCATTGACCTGAAGCAATGTGCGCCTGAACTGGCCCCTGCCCTCTCCAAATTATATAACTATTGCCTCAATGAATCTTGTTTTCCAGCCTGTTGGAAGTTTTCATCAATTTTCCTGTCTTGGAGACCATTCTGACTCTTCTAATTACCGTCCTATCACTCTCCTACTCCTCTTCGGCAAAATCTTCGAAGCTTTAATCAACGCCAAAGTGCTTAAGCACCTTACATCCCATGATCTACTCTCCGACAAGCAATATGGTTTCCGCTTTGCCCGTTCCTCAGCTGATATACTTACGGCCTTAACTGAAGTTGTTTACCAATCACTTTATAATTACGGACTTAGCTCGTGCCGTGGCTCTAGATATATTTGATAGGGTTTGGCATGGCGGCCTTCTTCGCAAGCTTCAGGGTTATGGAATTTCAGGTTGATTGTTTGACAATATAATCATTCCTGTCAAACCGTGTATTGAAGGTCGTTCCCAACGGTTTCTCCTCCAGCTCTTATCCCACGAACGCAGGTGTTCCCCAAGGTTCTATCCTAGGCTCTACTGCTCGGTCACACATTGTCTGCTGACCTGAGATGGAACAAATACATTAAGGTAATAGCTTCGTCCACTGCAAGGAAAGTTGTCTCCCTGTGCCGCGCCAGGAAATTTTCTCGCCGTAGTCGATCCTTCAAATCTACAAATCAACCATTCACCCTTGTATGGAGCATTGCTGCCATATATGGCCTGGAGCCCCTTCTGTTTATCTTAAGGTTCTTGATAAAATCCAGAGATTGATATGCAATGTAATTGGCCTTGATCTGGCATATAATCTGCAGTCGCTCTCTCACAGACGTGCCGTCGCCTTCCCCTGTCTTTTTTACAAATACTTTCATGGTAACTGCTCCGATGATCTACTTTCGCTGGTTCCCAGACTTCATGAATTTAAGCGTTCAACTAGGCTGGCATCTCGCTCTCACACTTTCACTGTCGAAACTGTTAAATGTAGCCGTCTCTTCTATTGCAATAGCTTCATGTCTCGCACTTCTTACCTGTGGAAATCTCTCGCCTTTTCCTGTTTCCCTGATAGCTATAATCTCCAACGATTCAAATATCATGTCAATCGACGTGTCCAGATGGCTCGATCTATCCCCTATCCTTCGCTTCATCCTTTCCTCTATCACTCCTATTTGTTCTCGCTCCAACTCTCTGTAACCCCTTGCGTGCTAGTGGCGTTCCGCCTTGCTTGGGGTCAGACGCTTTAAAAAAAAGTTGTAGGTCAGCAATTAAATAGCCTTCATTCATTTTTATGCATAAAGCTATTAAGAAAACCAATTACCGTAAAATATCTGGTATGAAGATTTAGATAGCGTACCTTTGTTTTTGTTCATTTTTAACATCTATATCTATACCTGTGTATAGTGCAACTCTCTATATCTGTTGCATGAAAAACTGATCATAAAAACATGTTCTATATTTGAGTATAAACGGAAAACGATCAACCACGCTTCTGTGATCTTTCGATGTTGATGGAGAAGCTCGGCTAAAGATCGTGGAAAATAAACGGAAACTTTCGACGAAAGAGCTTGTCTTTCAACATTTGAAGACACTTGGGATCAAGAAAAAGACCGATTTTGGCAAACCGGAAAAGTCATTTTCCACCACGAAAACGCAAGGCTTTGCAGAAGTTTAATGAGTTCAAATAGGAAACTCTCGTGTACCCACCGTATTCTCCTCAATTGGATTTTTTGAATTTTCCTTTATTCTGATCTCTACAGGACAATTTTAATGACAAAATAGTTCACCCTATGTGTGTGTGTGTCTGTTTGTCTGTCTGTGCCTCCGTGCGACCGAATCAAAATCAAGTTCACACATCAGGCATGTGTATTTGTGTGTACGAATAAAAGCAACGCAAATAATCAGATGAAAAAACCATCTGTCTGACAGACTCGTGCAGAGATAACAGAATTAAAATTTAATGGGTAGATTCTGGCACAGATGTGAAACGTAGCAGATGAAACCAGGTGGCTTGAAGACAACATGAATGCATCAGGGTCAAGTTCAGAAATTACAATTGATGTTTCAAGACAAAGTTTTGTTGACATTGTTTTTGTAGATAACTTCAAGGAAATTAGCTGCAATTTGAAAAAAGTATTTTGTCTTTCTTCCGCATATATTGCATGCTTGTTTGTTTCATTTTTTCCTTCTTTTTTGTCACTGTTCAAATATTTATTCCTGTATCAAAATTATCTCTTTTTTCTTTCTATAATTTTTGAATTTGTAGGTCTGATAAACTGGGTCGTGATTACGATTCCAGTATAATAAATTATAACCATGAAATATTAGTCTTTGAGCCATTTATATAATATATATATATATATATATATATATATATATATATATATATATGAAACATGAGAACTCTTATGTAGCGATGGAATCATATTATTAAATAAATAATTATATATATATATATATATATATATATATATATATATATATAAGTGAATATTAAAGTCAGCACTCAGAGGCGACAGGCTGTTTCATGCTAGACGCAATTGTAAGGCCACCAGAGTTGTTTTTTTGTTCTCAACTATTTATATACATGGTTCAGTAGTGCATTGTGGGTAGTCTATTCTGGCGGAAGTGGCTTGTTTTTTTTATTTGGTTTAATTTATTTTACTTGTTTTTATTTTTTCATTTTTTATTTGAGATATTTATTTATTCTTTTCGATTTTTATTAACGTCGTAAGTTTTTTTTTTTTTTGCGGGTATTTGCTTAAGTCGCTTACTTAATAGTTTGTTTTGGCCTGGGAAGATAATTAAAGCTATTTATCCGTCCAATTTCTGGCATTGATTGCTGTAGTCTGTTCTGTTATTTTGGCGGGGGCAGTTTTTAATTTGTTCATTATTTTATTTGTTTATTTGGATTGATTATTTTTACTTGATTTTTGCTTATTTAGCTTTATTTTTATTTGTTCTAACGGTTATTTTAGCGAGAGTGGCTTGTTAATATGTTCATTTATTTATTTATTTTGATTAATTTATTTTACTTTTTCTTATTTATTTACTTATTTTTTTATTTACTCTTTTCGGTTTTCGATTTTTAAATAACGTAGTAATTTTTTATCGTTATATAGTAGCTATAGCTATCTTTTCGTTCAATCTTTGGATTGATTGTTGTAGTCTATTCTAACGGTTATTTGGGCGGGATTGGTTTGTTAATTTGTTTTATTATTTACTTTATTTATTTGGATTGATTATTTTAAATTGTTTTCTATGTATTTTTATTTATTTATTCTATTTCGTCTATTCTAAAGGGAGTGGTTTGTTTATTTATTTATTATTTGCTTGGGTTAATTTATTTTACTTTTTTATTATTATTTTCTTTATTTTTATTTATTCTTTTCGGTTTTCAAATTTTAAGTAACGTAGTAAAATTTTGTTTTCATGTCTGCATTTTGAGCTGAGCTCAGATCGTTTACTTAGTAATTTATTTTGGTCTGGGAAGGTAATAATAGCTATTTTTTTCCACAACCAACGTTTTCAGTTTTTGGGCGGATTGCTGTCGGCTGATGAACTTTTCCTTATTTTTCGTGATATTTTTGGTTCTATTTGCGTGTTGTTCTTAATTTGCCAGATATAATTAGAAAGCATTGCGCTGTTCGCGTATTTACTATTTGTGAAAGATGTTTTGTGTGGATAGTTTCTTTGTTTCCAGGGTCCTTCAGTTACTCCAATGTATACTGTTATTCATTATCTGGCGATTTTACTGTGGCTTGGTATATTACGTATATATATGGATTTTTAAAATATATATTATATTTTATTTTCCATATATTATGCTACACGAGTTTCCTGTCTCGCGACCTTCATCAGTAAAAGAGTGCATATTGCCACATATTGTTAAAAGGAATTAATTTTCGTAATGTTTTCCGATGCTTTAAGCATTGTCTAATATGTGTAGTAGTAACCCAATTTTTTTAAGCTTGTTCTATATCAATCGCAGCATGTTCATGTGTATCGATCTATATCTAAATATTTGTACAATGTTGTGTTTCTCAAAGATTTCAAGCAACGGCCTACCGAGACGCAAAGGATAATATCACTTAGGAAAGATTTTATTCAAATGTTATGAAATAAAACCGTAGATTTAAACGAAAAATATATACAAAAATATGAACTTACTTTATTTCAATGTTTCTGTTAAACTATTTGTGCAGCATATTTATTCAAACAGAAACGATTCACCATTACTAATTACACACACACATGCACGGACGCACACACACGTATATATATATATATACACACACATATATATATGAATACGTTTGAAGCAAATGGGATACTCAAGCACGATAAATACCGGGAATATTTAAAATAGTTTTATTACACACACACACACACACACACACACACACACACACACACACACACACACACACACATATATATATATATATATATATATATATATATATATATATATATATATATATATATATATATATATATGAAAATATATAGAAAATAGGAAAGAACTGGTTAGGTGAATAATCCAAAGTATTTTTGTTATTATTTTTTATTATTATTTTTATTTTTTATATTTTATTTTTTATTATTATTTTTATTATTTTTTTTTCTTATGTAGCGTGTTGGAATCATATTTTTAAATAAATAATTATATTTATGCTCTACTTTTGGAGGCTCAGTCCTATGGTCAGAGAGAATTTCAGTTGAGTTCCACCACGGAATGTGGGAGTGAGCGGCGCTTCTTAGAGTCTGATTTGCAGTCTCTTCGTCACCGAGGCCCGGCCGAGCAGTTGGTATAGTGTTCGCTTGCCAACCTAACTGTCGGGGTTTCGATTCCCTCGGTAGTGGATGCGCACTGCTGATGAGTCCCAAATATAGGACGAAACGGCCGTTCAGACTCGATGAATCAATTAATATATATATATGTTTGCGTGTGTTCTTGCGTGCGTGGTCGTAGTAGCAAGAATTCGTCACTTGAAAAAGTTTTAAATTCAACAATCTTTGTTTAATTTTTATAGTATTTGTTTTAATTTTCGAATAAGGCACTATTGAACAACAGGGTTGGTTTTGCATTTCAAATATGTTCAAAGTTCATGTTTTTCTTGTGTTTACTTTCGAATAAATTAAACCGTATCAGTCATTTTGAGCAAATAATTTTCAATATCGTAATGAATTGTTTATTATCCATATCCTAGCATTTATTTTGTGAAAGCTAAAAAATACAACATATAAAATGATGGAATTCAAAAGTGGAATATATTTTGCTCTAAGTTTTACACCCTTAATATTTATTTCATTATAATAGGGTTATATGTTATATCTCATTATAACAGTCTTGCAATCTTGTGAAAGATTACAAGACTGCATGAAACAGCGACTCATACTCTCGACGTTAGATATTGTGTATATTCACTAATATATATGTATAGCTCTGTCACATAACATTGAGCACCGTATTTATAAAACGCGAGTGAGAAATATATTTATACTAGTTACCTCCACTTTTTCGAGGGAAAACACAGTATAGCTTGATGAAAAATGGCCAAAAACTCAATGAAAACAACGTTTTATTGTCAAAATGTTTGTTATTATTAAGAAGATAGACAAAAGTATTTTTTGATTATTTTTTTTAATTTTTTAATACTTTCTAGGATCTTCGAAATGTTGGTTCAAAATTTTGTTTTGTTTACGTCAACGATGGGCGTAATAATTACAATTATTTTTGGCTCCTTTTTTTCCCTTGAAAACAAATTGATTTGGAAATTCTTGCAAAAGCCAGATAATTGCAGGATTTTAACGAATCTTTCAGGATTTATTCATAGACGAATGAAATTATTTTGAATTCTTTCGTTTCATAAAATCTTGGTAATATTTTTTTACATATGTTACACCCCACTTACGAAATTTCATGAAATTTTTGCGAAATTCCTTTTTTTACAGCATATTTTATATTAGTTAAAAATAGGACACCTTGGAGAATGTAAATCAACCAATTATTTTTTTTCAAACTTTTATTATTTTAACGGGAAACCTGTTCCGAATTGTAAACTAAAAAATGTAATCAAAATTTGACATTTAATTAGAAAAGCTTTCAATCACTTTTGTAAATAATTTATATTAAAGACACTGAAGAAATTATTTTTTCGATGAATAATGATATTTTACGAGAATAAAAAATAATATATTTATAGTTTAAAAATAGTTTAAAATTCTGTATTACTTCCTTTCTTCTATGTGATATTGTAATTAAGTGGAAACGAAATTTAAGAAGCCAAAATTGAAAAGATTAAGAAACATCATTTTACTATTCTATTTTTAAAATTGTTCCCTTTTTCATCTATGATAGCCTAAACGTAGCATTATTATGAAAAAAATTGAAGAAACTAGAAAACTGTTTATTTAGCTAATGTTAATTAAAGTTTATTAACTATCAATTATTAAACAATATTTTAATTATTATAAAAAATTAATTTTCTTGCTTACTCATCTTTAATTTCACTTCATTTGTTAATAAATTTTAAAATTGAAGAAAATTTTATTGTACTTTAATTTTTTTTAACATTTTTCATGAAGCATATTCAGACGTAACTACGAGTCAATAAAATACTAGATAATTGCTGAAAGTATGTTAATTTGTAAAAATTACTAGGTAGTTAAAAACAAAAAAAATGCGTTCACTTAGATTTCGTAAATTTATGTCAATTCTGGTCGTCCATACTCGATACCATCACCTCGGAACTGATCGATACGTCAATAAAGATTAAAGAAAAACAGAACCCGTCGTTAAGAAATACTTTTTTTATCCTTTAAGTAAGTAATGTTTATTTCAAATCATATTAATTTAACTTTAAACGTGCTAATTTCAATCAAATAACGCGTCACATATATATATATATTTTATTTTTGAATGATTTTGAAACCGATAACTTTGATTTGTTTCCAAATTTCTTAAAAGTAAGAAAATGGCCGCTTTTAAGAACATTTTCTGAAATCGGCCAAAAAGTTGAAATGTCAATCTATATGATATAGTTCGCATGTACTAGGCGCCATCATAATTGCTCATTGGAACATTAAAGTCCTCATAATTAAGATTACATATTTTATTGTTGTAGTATAGAAATGATTTTTTACAATGATTAATTATGTCGAATTCTTCGTCTTGAACATTTAAACGTTTTTTTTGTTACAGTTAATGAGTTATTTTATATATACTCAGTAATAGAAGGATAAAAGTATTTAATATATAATTGTATAAAGGAACAATTGTTTTTGTCTGTAATATCATTGAACCAATTAATAGTTTCTTTTGTTGTTTTCCAGTGATTTATATTGAGTATTTCCTTAATTTCATAGATATTTTTCTACTGTTTGTTTACTTACTTTTATCATATTATATATATATATATATATATATATATATATATATATATATATATATATATATATATATATATATATTGGAACCGTTGGTTTGTGTTGGATTTTAAATCAGCCCACGCAAAGTAGATGTTGTTTTTTTTTATATCGGTAACTGTATTGTGCTGCTTATTGATTTTATAATATTAAAAGTGTAGAGATTAATCGTAAGGACCAATGTCATCTCTTTAAAAATCGCGGCAACAAAAAGTTGTGAGAGACGATTAGTTCTCAAGCGCTAGCTTCTTCGATGAGTCACGATGTTGACGAATCAATATTAGTGTCTAAGCTAACATTTTATATCTTAATTCGAAATACATACACAGGAATATTTATAGATTCTGGAGAAAACTACTAAGACATTTTTACTCTTAAAATTGCATTATACTAAGTTCTTTTCCCTTTAGCAGATGAATACTTATAACAAGAAAAATTCCGTGGATTTATAACTTTTCAAAGGTCAAACAAAATTTTCATTTGATCAGTCTGAAGAAGAACACTTGCATCGCAGCTGCCAAAGCATATATTTAACTGTCAATAAATAGCATAATTTAAAAAAAAAGCATCCTTCGCTCTACGCATATTTCGTCGTCGTGTTTATATGTGTATGAGAAAATTGCGCTCTGAAGATAACAATTTGATATTGTCGAAAGTACTTGTGATGTGTCTTCCATCTCACAACAACTCGAATATAAGGCTCTTATTATTCAAGAAATTGAAAGTAAGTTAATGTCTCATTAAACCTTGTAAGCGAAGTGATTTCGCCATTGATCGCATTAACATTGGTATTTATTTCTTTGTATAAATTGCTTCTTTATTATATAAAATATAAGCTACACACTTATATATATATATATATATATATATATATATATATATATATATATATATATATACATATATATATATATATATATATATATATATATATATATGTATATATCAAGCGTTAACTTCTTCGATGAATAACGAAGTTGACGAATCAGTATTAGTGTCTAAGCTAACATTTTACATCTTAATTCAAAATACACACATATGAATTTGCTACAAAAGTGAAAGCGCCTTTACTTAAACAGTTACGTGCCATCGCCTGAAAAAATACAATCATAATATGGAAATATGAAAGCTTTTTGGGTAGCGAATTCAAAATGTTTTTATTATAATCTCTCATAATTAAAATATAATAATAATATATTGCTTTACTTTTGTAATAAGCACTTTAAAAAAAATGATATCAACACTGGATTTTTAGTTCGTCTGGTCTTTCTCTCATTTGGAATATATATATATATATATATATATATATATATATATATATATATATATATATATATATATATATATCATTGTATGTAAGTGATTACTTCTCTTATATAGGCTGTAAAATATCGATTTTTATAAGCATTTCACCCTAAGCGAGGCGGGAAGCCACTAGCACGCAAGGAGTTACAAAGAGTTGGAGCTAGAGCAAATAAAAGTGATAGAGGAAAGGATGAAGAGAAGGATGGGGGATAGATCAGGGCATCTGGAGACGTCGATTGACATTACATTTGAATAGTTGGAGATTATAGCTATCAGGGAAACAGCAAGAGAGGGAGGGAGTTCCACAAGCGAGAAGTGCCAGTCATGAAGCTATTGAAGTAGAAGAGACGGCTATATTTAATAGTTTCGACAGTGAAAGGATGTGAACGAGATGACTGCCTAGTAGAACCCTTAAATTCATGAAGTTTTGGAACCAGCGAAAGCGACTCCTTGGAGTAGATACCATGAAAGTATTTGTAAAAATGACAGAGGGAGGCGACGGCAAAGTCTGTGAGAGAGCGACTGCAGACGAGATGCCAGATCAGTGCCAATTACGTTGCATACTCGTCTCTGGATCTCATCAACAATCTTAAGACAAACATAAGGGCCACCAGACCATATATGGTAGCAATGCAAGTGCGAATGGTTGATTTGTAGATTTACCGGACTTTATGCGAAAACGATTTCGGATTTAACGGACTAAAGAAAAATTGAAAATCTACCGCTCTACTTCAGTTCTTTTTATTTTTATTTCTTTTTTAATAATTTTATTTATTTAATTTATTCATGTATTTTTTAAAAATTGATATTGACGATGAAAGTGTATTCGACGAGCCTAATTGATGTTCTGGTGTTTATGGTACCACTGTCCTTGGGAATATCACACATCCGTATCTTTTATCTAGTTCTGCGTTTAATAGATGGCACAATAGGTGCTCTAGCCTTGAGTAGCAACACATCTTAAATAAGAAAAAAAATACCTCTCAATTCTATAAAACGGATTAGATAGCATCAATCCACGCCGCAATTTTTCCACAGAAATTCATGGCAATACATAGTCCAAAATGAAAGATGAATCTTGGGATTTTCATGATTATCTATGACTTGAAGAGATATGGCATTAAAAATTATTAATACAATAAGCCCATTGGAATAACAAAAGACCCTTCCATTTTTTTTTCTTTTTAATATTAAAAAAAAAACTGCGAAATTTCCTAAGAAAATAGATTTCGTGGGAAACGAAGAAAAGAGTGGTGAACTTCAATGTAAAAATTATCCTGAAAATGAAGAAATTTGACGATGTAGTTATACTCAAGGATGTTGAATGGATAGAATCTGTAAGCAACGAGTATGTTTTTAAGGAAAATAAAAACCAAAAATAACACTTGCTTGGAATCAGAAAAGACCTATTGAAATTTCTAGGACAAGCCATTAGGAAAGAATGCCTGGAAACTTTGAAACTCTAAAGAACATTTTGAAGGTAAGAGGAACAGAGAAAAATATCTGAACCGCATAACGAGCTGGATGGCAGAACAGAGAGTGTGTGGGATAATACAACAGACAAACATTGATAATATCTCCAAAGGTACGTCGTTGTGGAGAGCCATGATCGTCCATATCATGAAGCGACACGACATATAGAAGAAGAATAAATCACATGTAATCTTTCCTTCTATACATTGGAAAGAGTTTCTTTGATACATATGACCTGTTTCATGTTGAACTCTCAAAATTACGATCTATTTTTATTGGTTAAAGGTCAAGGTATGAACGTGAGAAATATTTATTCTATGTTGGAGGAAGTGGTGAGAGTTTCTGCTTCTTTAGTTTTACCAAGAAATATTTCTTATAATAAGGTAATGTTCCGTTTAAGAAGATTCTAATGTCTCTTTGTTAGGACAAAAGATGTATTTATGTGCTTTCTGAAAGCAAATTAACTGAACAATAAAACCGTGAGAAATTTTAATCGATTTGACATGAGATCCGACCGGTGATATCAAGTGTTACATAAAAAGAAAAGTTAGTCAGTATGCCATCGTCGTTAACTGAAATCTGGTGTCAGTTTATCAGTACTCGGGGAAAAATACCCATTTTAAAATAGTCGATTATATAAGTTGTAGGCCAAGAATATACAAGATAACTTCATTTGAAAGCCATGACAACCTTATCAGTTAAAGTAAGTAGGACGTTTGCTTGTAACTCATAATCTTTCAGAACCACTTTTCAAATCTCCATGAAATAAACAAATATCAACCTTTTTGCTCGATCGGCTTACGACCATATTACGTTCAAACACCGGCTTTCGTACGATAACCTAAGTCCAGAAACTTCGACAGTGATTAGTATCTAAATAGACGTGGCGGAGGTGTAAAGGACAAGGGCTCGGAATGGGAAATCGGAGGACTGTGTTCGAATTCCTGTCGGGTTCGTTGCATTCACTTACGTCTAAATACTTTTGGGAGTGATATGATTCTGCCCTTCCCCCAGATATGGATTAAGTAGTAAGACTTGTATCTGTAATGCTTTAATAACTGCAAGAAATTGTTAATACACCCTAAAAAATTATTACTCTTACAATCCAAAAATATATTTCGGCAGTAAATAACCTACAAATTGTTGATAATCCGTAGAAATATCAAGCGAGCTTTTTATTCTGGGAACTTCTTGGCTTAGCATGTAATCTCTCTTTTGTGCCCGTGACATTGCACAAAACGAAAATTTGCTTCATAAATAAATAAAAATATACATCCACGCAATAAATTGAGTTTGAAAGAAAACGTAATCAAAGAAAGTCTTCTACATTTAGAGTTTATTTAGAAATAATAAAATAATATAAATTATTTTTATATGGGGAAATGTTTTACATATAAGCAATTTAATATCAAGATAAATTTAAAGTAGGGCGATTTCTTAAACTGAACATACAGCAGACGAGACAGATACTGTTATCCGAAACTTTTATGAATTCGAGAAGACGTTATCTTGATTTTCTTCTTCGGATATTGTCTAACCTGTTCGGGGTACCGCGATGAATATTTGCATATTTTGGACCTCGTGTCAGAAATATTTATGCCTGCACATTAATTAACATTATCGTATCGCACAAATTCTTCACTCTTCTCTTTGCTTGCTTAAAATGTTTTCACTGTTGGAATTCAGATAAAAGCTAATATTCTGAAAGCTGCTTTTCTATGCTAGTTTACTCTTCCTAATTCAGAGGATTGGCGTAACACATTCATCTTATATTTTTAATTTATCACACTTTGCCCAATGTTTTACTAAGGTAATCTCAAGGCATAAAACAGAAGCATGATCTCAAATGTTGATTTCTTAGGCTGTTATGTCATTCTTGCTTAGAATATTGGCGCAACACAATCTTCATGTTTGCTATATATTAGTATCTTAATTGGGATAAACAACTAACTCAAGCCGTCGATGTTCTAGCTCAGTATGGATCAACGGATAAAACGATAAAACCGTAGATTATCTGCTCATCGTTTCCTCTGATCAGTAGGGAGGAAAATTAAAATGGTATTTCTCTAACATTTACCATATCGTGGACGGGATATTAAACATGGTTAGTTTATAGACGTGCGCCCATACGCGTACAAATAAACCAATGATAACAAAATTAATTCCATTTATCCTCTAAGGTCATGTAGGGGTAGGTACTGCAGAGTTAGAATCCCCGTGACTAAGCGCCTTCATTACATTTCTGTGATCTTCCCGAATGCAGAAATACAGGAGAGGATGTATAATTCAGGCTGGGATCAAAACCTTAAAAAAAGTGTGTCCCGGAGAATGAAACCCAGCATCTTCCTAATTGCACATAGCAAAATTATCGCGTTTAACCTTTGTAAAAGCCCTAAAATCAAAGAAAGAAAGACGGAGGCCGTTTACTTTTAAAACACGCTGACAAAAAGATGGTGCATGAATTATATATAGATGTGGATCTGTTCTTCATTTGTGACACTAGAATGGTCTACTAAAATGATTTTTTTTCCTCTTTTCTCTCTTCTGTCATTCTTACATTGGTCTTGAGACTCAATAAACTAATTATACTTACCTGTATTTGAGGCTGGTATCAAAATTCACTCTCTGTTCTGGTATAAGGGAAACATTCCTCATTTCACTGAAGAGGGAGTGTCAGGGAATACCATCGTCAGCGTAGCATTAGTCGCGGGGATTGAACAATTTTTGTCTATGGTCTCCGTGTACAAGACATTGCAATAAACCAAAAACTTTTGTAACATCCAACCACTGTGGATATCAGCCCGAAGATAAATTAGGTTCTTCGATAGGAAGTATATTTAAGATATTATTTACATACCTTCTTACAGAGGTCGGGTGTAACACAAGGTTGGCTTAATGTTGTCTCTCATGCAAAAACGTCATGGACAAATATTGCTCAGTCACCCACGACCAATGGCACGCTGGTAAAGGGAACCCTTAAAAGTTCCTCTTTATTGAAATGAGAAAGGTGCTGCTGGAGTGTTTGTATTTCCAGTAAACGGATTCCCTTATAACAGAATAAATTCCGCATCTTGACCCCAGCCTGAAGTCTCTGGTAAATACATCGGTTCCTCGACTAAAGACCAACTTAAAATTGACAGAAGAATGAAAAGAAAATACTTTCTGAGTAAACCATTCCAGAGACACTACAGAGGCAGAAGTGAAGAAAAGACGCACACACCGTTGTGCAAATTAATGGAAACAAAACCAATAATTCCGTTATTATTTACTTCGTGTGTCCATTCTACGAAGTCGTTTCTTGCAGATTGACAACAGATTCTCGATTGGATTTAAATCAGGAGAGTTTCCATTCCAGTCTATTGTAATTTGATTTGGTCACTGGTAAGGTTTGCTAATGTGTTCGTACAAAGTGTCAATCTTCGTATGCTTACTGGGAGTAACATCCATCGCAGATAATGGCCGGAGGACAACTAATCGACAGTCTAGACAATGTTGTCTGGTTTTGATATAAATCTGATGCAATCACGGATGACGCAATATATTTCAAGGTCAATCAAATTTCATCACACACCCCGAAAATAGATTCATATTACTGCACACCACTTCAAATGACCTAATCTGATGAAAAAACAAATCGATTACACTCTGTCGCTCCAGTAGGTTTAAAACTGACCGTATGTTGAAAGAAAGGAAACTAAAGCGTTTTTTTTTAATTAATTTGTACAGGGATGGATCTATCTATAATTCATGCCTGATCTGTTTGTTAGCATATTTAAAAAAATCTATCTCTATGTTGACACAAATAATGAATGAGATAATCTTTTTATACATCATTTTTGCTCGTTTTTTAAGCGATTATATAATGTTAGTTATCAACGTCGTTTCATAGTCTGTATTTTCGTTCATGGTCCCCACTTATTTTTAAAAGACCTAAGAAATTACAGTTTAAAACTATAAGATTTTCATCCTGCAATAAAAAAAAAACTTGCTTGGGTAACATCAGCACACAGCCATGATTTGGTATACTGCTTTTGCGGACCCTGAAAACATACACTGGGGCAATCCGTCAACCTTAAACTAACTGGATAAATCACGTTGTGTTTCGATTTATACCTGCGTTGTTGTGCATAAAATACATAGAAACGCGCCTGATGCACGTTCAGAAGGGAACGAAAGGTGAAATAAACAAATACCACGAGGACAAATGGAAATACAGATCCTGTTTTCAATATGTTTTGGCCATTTATTTACGGATTTCCCTAGCTGGATCTAGGAGAAATAAGTACATATCAGTTTGGCACTTTTTGCTTTTAATTCTGTCCTCTCTCACGATAGATTAACGGACCGGATCTTTCCTTTCACAAACGCGAACTCCGACTGGACGTCTCTCATGCTTTAACCGCCATTCAGTTTCCAGCGTTCGAGTTCAAAAGCGTCTACACGGCCTTGTTGATGATGAACTATTTCCCTCATTAAACTCCCTTTCCCACAGACAAAGATGTGCAGGCGAGCGACATTAATTAGTTCCACCAGTTCAGATTTTCACAGCAAAGACAATTTATACAATGTACACAGAGTCGGTTAATCGCCATTCATTTCACATTCCATTAGTAAAGAAGAAGTTCCACTCAGACAGCTTCTTACCCTGATATCATGATTGTTATCTATCATGTCATACAATCTTAAATTCTCTAGGGTTAACTGTTTTCTATCCAACTTATCCTCATAATATTCACCTCTTACTCCTTTCTACGCTCTTACAACAAAGTTAAGCAACGTCGAGACTGGTCAGTACCTAGATGGGTGTCCACTTGGGCATACCCGGTACTCCTATTTTTTACACTCTTACAGCAAACTCATTCATTAACCCTGTATTTTGAGTGACTTTTGAATTTTGTATTTGGGAGAACAATAGTTTTTTGTTGTTTTTTTTTAAGCAATTCACCCCAAGCAAGTTGGGAGTGCCACTAGCACGCAAGGGGTTACAGAGGATTCAGAACAAGAGTAAAGAGGTGTGTTTGAGGAAAAGATAGAGAGAAGGACGGGAAACAGTGTGTCAGATGTCGATTGACATTATACTTGAATACTTGAAGATTATAGTGATCGGGGAAGCAAATACTTGGATTTAAAAAAAGATATTTAAATGCTAAGTAATAAAAATATATTAAGTCGTTCGGAAAATAGTGTTCGATTTTAGAATGAACGTTTTGTGTTCTAATATATTATTATTCTAATTGGACAAAAGTATCTTACTCATATTATTAACGATTAAAATGTTCTATTTGCTAATTCTATAACAATCTCTTTCAGAATTAAACTTAAAAAATTATATATCCCTCAACTTGAATATGAAAAATGAAGAGATGCGTTTACTTCTTTTGAATAAGTTCAAACTTGCTCAGACTATTGTCATGTTTACCAGAGTAAGTGGTGAAGGATCCACTTGTTATCGAATAGTATGTCACAGGGTTCTGAAGTTCCGCAGTGGGAAGACGAGTCTTGAAAGTGAACATCAGATAGTCTAAGAAAGCTCTCTCAGATAATGGGTTTCATCAATATCTGATCAGCGCAAGAAGTGAAGGAACTCCATTAATTGATTCCATGTGGACTCAGTACAAGTTAAAGAGTTCAGAGTTTTCTAATGTGTTCGATACTGCATGTGTGATATTGGAAATGATACATTTCTTGATCGAATAATGACTTGTGACGAGAAATGGGTCCGTCACAGTAGCATGATCCTGTTGAAGCACTCAAACATTTTCCAAAACCAAAATTGTCCCAACAGAAGATTGTTTGGTTGTTCGCCATTGGCATGCTTTTGGAGTTATCCATTACAGCTTTCTGGAATCTAACCAGAGCAACACTGTCGAAGTTTACTGGGTGAAATACACATTCAGTTAAATATGTCTGACACTGGTTAATTTAATAAGGATAAAATAATTTAAAAAATCCTTTTTGTCTGAATTAAACATCTGAATCGAATACTAGGAATTATTGAAACGAGATAAGGCTTTTATTTTGCAAAAATATTGTTATTTTCTTAACATAGAATGGTACAATGACAAAATAAATTACCGGAAGATTATTTTGTGCCAATCTTACAAAAATCTTACTTGGCCTACTGCATCTGTGTCTGCCACTAGTTTTAACCCATTCATCGCCAATTATTTTAGGAAAAAAACGTTTCATTTTCTAACAAATATTTCATTTATTTTTAGTATAGAAACTAAGAAACTGAGTTCAATCACAAGTCAGGGATTAAGAGAAAAAAAAAAACGGAACTGTTATTTTAAGGGGCACATAACTGTAACAATTACTTGAATATAACGTGAATGCCTTTTTTTATATATAATTTTCAACTATCCAGTGATCCTAAAAAATATACTAATAATCTAATATTTTGAGTTTTAGATACCTTGGCTTTATAGTCTAACTTATGCTGAGATAGTTGAAGAAATGTTAGTAATATTGCTCTTATTTTCTGTTAATGACGCATTTAGACATTACATTGAAATACGCAATCGGTGGCTAACATCTCTATCAGATACAGTGTAACCCAGATATAAGAGAGTTGTCGGGACCGGAGAAGAAGTCTCTTATATCCGGATTTGTCTTATATCCGGGTTAGGTCTATTTTGTTTAGGTAAGTATGGCTCTAATTTGGGACCAGAGAAAATCTCTCTTATATCCGGGTCTCTTATACCCGGGTCACTTATAGCCGGGTTACACTGTATGTGAGATGACTATTAGACTCGTTTCAAGCTCAGAAGAGAATAAAAAGTGTCAAGATCGACATATAAACACTCTCTGTAGCTGGATTTTGAAGTCTATGTTTTGGACGTGTTTATTCGTCAGTGTCTGAAAGAGATACTTTCAGTAATCATTCTAATACGGTCACTATTGTGTTCTGTAACGCCAAGAAGCGAATAGATATTTAATTTGTATTAAATACACAAAAACAAAAACAAAATAATGGAAAATATCTAAGGGTGGAAAGGGCTCGTATTGAATGTCCTGTATTTCAACTTAGAAGGTCCCAATCATTATTAAACCAAACATTCGATATCAAAAAGTTCTTACACGATCACCAAAGTTAAGTACGCCGAGACTGGTCAGCATCTAGAAGGGTGAGCGCTGGGGAATACCAGATACTGTAAAAGTGAAAGTGCGCGTGCTGTAATCGATAACGACTTGATATTGGAAATCGTAGAGTTTAATTTCCAGTTGGGTCCTTTATATTCATTTACGCCGAAATACCTTTAGGAAAGGTATGAATCTACCTCTTCTCTCCCCTCAGTTATGGGTTAATTAGTAGGATTTATTTCATTAAAACATTATTATCTCCCAAAAAAACTTCTTGCAAACTAAAAATATTTTCTAGCTTTAAATAACCTGTTAAAGGTTGATAAACCGTAAAATACAAATCAAACTGCCAAAAGCTTATTTTTACATGTCGCGTTTATAGCGAAGAGACTTTAATAATGTAATTTCCCTAGTAAGTACCAATTAGTCCCATACTTACAATTTTTGTTGTGGGTAATAATAATAACAACAATAATAATAATAATAATAATAATAATAATAATAATAATAATACCAAGAAGCTAACATGCTCATCATCGTTAATGGCGAATATTATATCCAGTCACAGGTACGCCCCCTGGCGACATTAATCATCGAAGTTTCCAGAACGATCACTCAGCATAAAAATAATTTTTTTTCATTTTATGACGGTTCTGTATAAGGCCGAATGAAGAAAATTGAAGGTAAGATTGTATTACGCCAATTCTGAAATAAAAATGCTCTGACGGCCTAAAAATTGAATACGATTAAACAGCGAACATCACTGTAAATGCCTTACTCCAACTTTGGAACGTTTGAGATAAGATATGATAACAATTCTATTTAAACTCGGTGTTTACGATGCTAGACGTGTTTTTCTCTCTATTTATTGAAGAATGGACTTTAGAAGACTCTTCAGTGGAAACACGTGTCTGTCTTGCGCAAATTTATAGCAGATTAGTGGTACATCTTAGCAGGTAAAAAGAAACCACTGGAGATATAAAAGCCTTGTGCATAACTGCTTTTTTTTTTCTTTTTTTTTTTTTGCTGATAAGTGGAAAAGAATCTTAGTTATTTTGCCGATGCGTTTCGTCTTTATGAAGGCAAAAATGAAAGCTAAATGTTTTTGTTGTCAAGATTTATTGCATATAAAATACAACTGTGACACAAGGCCTAAAAGTGGGGAATGGGTTGAGGCTGGTCGTTACTTACTATCTTATACTTAGCTAATCAGATTCACGACCTATCCACTCGTTAAAATTTGCACATCCACCACAAGAACTCATCCAACACCATTGAATCCTCCATTAACCTTAATACCGCATACAGTCAGGGAACCTACGAAACGAACCCCATGACATAAAAATTAAATTAACAAATGAATTCTATATATAAAGTCTGTACATGATACATAATGAGGGGTTAAGGATATGAACCCCAAAAACAAATAAAAAATTTCAATAAAAATGTTTTTGACGCTATAATTACAATAAATCTAAAATTTTAAAAAAGAGAGAGATGCTCGACGTAAGCCTCTTTTTGGCTAATGTTAACTTGCTTTATATTAAGAGTTTTTTTTTTCCATATCGACAATAGAGTATTTTTTTTTTTACATTTTTGCCTTGATAAAGTGAGAAGACGAAACGCGCCAGCAAAAAACAAAAAACAAAACAAAGATTTTTACCAATTGTCATTCGTAATTACCAAATTGTTTTATCCATAGAATTATTCTGAGAATTTTACTATTTTTTTTTACCAAATTCAGAATATGTATTAGAAAGAGGTACAATAATGTCCATCAGAAAAACCAAACGTAGCAATATTCTCATATTATATTTAATTCATCTTCTTTGTGTCGTGATCATAGCTCTCCACAGTTTCCTATTCTTGATAGCTCTTAATAAATTGTGTATTTCTGTTACTTCTCCTAAACCCTCTTCCGACATCTATTTACTCAAACTCGTTAAGTATATGAGTTGTTTTCCTCTGTTCCTCCTGCCCTAAATATTTCCTGTGGGTATCAGATTTTACAAACCTTCCTTCCTCGTTAAGTGCCCCAGAAATTTCAATTGTCTCTTCCTGATATTAAGTATAAATGTCCTTTTTGTTTCTATTTTCTCGAAAAGCTCGTCGTTGCTTTTATATTCGATCCATTTTATCCTCAGCATCCTTCTGTAGTACCACATTCCTGTGGCCTCAAGTCTCTTCATCATCTTTGAAGAGATTGTCCAGAAATCTCTGTCATATAAGAGAACAAATATCGCGTAAGAGTTCATTACTCTTTCCTTTGTTTCTAACGAAATTTCTAGAAAAAATATCTGCAACTAACTTATTTTAGCCTAGTGCGTATTTTCTTTTGTAAACATTTCACAGCAAGCAATGCGATAATGCCACTAGAAAGCCAGGGGTTACTGAGAGTGAAAGCCAATGATGAGAAAGGACAATAAAAGAACACATTTCAGGAAAACGGAAGATAGCGATTGCATTTAAACTTTTGATGATTGTAGGAGGCTGGGAAGCAAGAAATCGGAAAGGGGAAGAAGAAACAGGCAAGAAAACTGAGAATACTACATACGGTTACTTCTAGCTAGTTTGATAGTAATCAGTGGGACCTAATTTCCAATCTAGTAGCACATTTAAAGTCATGCTTTCTGGCTAACAAAGAGGTAAGCTCAACAAAACAATTACCATGAAAATATTTAGTATATAATATATATATATATATATATATATATATATATATATATATATATATATAAACAGAGAGAAACCACATCACGCTTGTGATAAAGTGACTGAAGTTGACACACACACACACACACACACACACACACACACACACACACACACACACACATATATATATATATATATATATATATATATATATATATATAGGGGAAAATATCTAAATATATATTTATCAAAACAAGTGATGGTGTTGAATTGAAATAAACAAGTTTATGAGTTCAAAAGACAACCAAACCCCTATATATATATATATATATATATATATATATATATTGGGAAAATATCTAAATATTTTTTTATCGGAACAACTGATGGAGTTAAATTGAAATAATCATTTGGAGATATATATATATATATATATATATATATATAATTTTTTTTTTATTTATTAATCCTATAAATTTGATCACTATAAGCCTTAATTTCAGTGGATACGCAAAACTGAACAAACGCTCTGTTTACTTATTAAGCTTGTATATTCGAAAAAAACCTTATTGCAGAAAATTCGGCGTTCTCCAGCAGGATTCGAAACTGCGTCTTCCTTTGCAAGCGAAACGGTCGTTAGCTCTGACATGTTTTATGCTGACTCTGCTACCAAGATCGTCACGCAAGCAAGGGTGAATAGCGATCGTTTATAAGGCATTATTCGACCTTGCTTGATGTACAGTTCGATTCTCATATAACTTAGACTGCTTATGTCTTTTTTATTCATCCACTATTTGTCATATAAAGCGTATTCGCGCGTAAATAATCCAGATATGTCATTACATTAAACTAACCTAAATCTGTCACTGTGTGTGTGTTTGTGTCTGTGTGTTTGTGTAAACATACACCTGGTAGGATCAATAAAACCACACCTTGAAATGCAGTAATCTCCTGAATTAGCTCAGGAAACTCAAAGTGCAAACTGGTCTCTCTAATATTGATATGAAATTGTTCTAGTGGGAGGGCAACTTTGAATTTAAAACCGGTTGGATGTAATTCTTCCAACACTCCTCCAACCTCTAAAATCCTATTTACTGTGGAACTAGCAAAAGATAGCGTGTGGTAACTCTGGCACTATACACGATCGACCGATACACGAGGCACATTCTAAACTTAAAGCTAATATCAAAATACACCCGTTTTTTTTGTTTTCTTTTTAATTAAAAGTAAAAACGATACGACCAATTTCATTTTAATCAAAAATTTGTCATTTAAAAGTGATTTTACACAGATGCATTAATGAAGGAAATTTATACTGTGTTGTAATACTTAGCTGAGTTCAGTCAAATCTTAGTCCCGCTGCAGATTACCACTGCATTTTCTCAGACGACAACTAAATACGGCTTTTACTGTCTCAGTATTTATCCAAGACCTCCCCAACAAGGCGGGATGTGGCACAAGGCCGTGTTTTAACGTGAGGCGACCTCGACCCCGTAGGCTCGGGCAGAAATTGCCAGTAGACCCCGTAATAATGGAGTCGGGTTTTCTATCTCCCCAGACGAGACTTCCCTTCGTCATAGCATCGTCTGGGCTCCTCTCTCAGCGGTTTTACTGTCTCCCCCGTACCACGTTCCCTTCTCACACTTATCCACGTGTGGGAGTAATTTTCAGCAAGATACTGAAAGTTATTTGAAAGTTTTTCACAAATCTACCCATGCTGTTTAATAACGTTTCGTCGCCATAATGATAATTTTTAGAAAATGGAGTAAAGATAAAGAGAATTGAATACTATGAAATAATTTTAAGGATTTTAACTGACATGAAAAATATTTGCCTGGATTTTTTTTTTAATAAAATTTTCAAATAAAATAACATTAATTCAATAACGGATAAGTACTGAATTTTCATTAAAATTGGAGAATTTCCTGATTTTTGATAAATTTCTTGTTTTAATTATGAGCATGGGATTTTCACATTAACGTGCGCTTAATGTTTGATGACGTCACAAATGTTTTATGACATTGCTAGTGAAAAAGAATTTAAAAAAAAGGTTAAGTTAAATTAACGATTATTAAGTAACATCTTAACAAGTATTTCTTTTTTTAAAATAAATTTTCCTATGAAAATAATTAAGTCAACCTCGTTATTGCAATGACATATTCTAACATAAACCGTTTATAGAACAGTCCAAATTTAAATATAACTTAAATATTTTTTTTATTTTTACTCTTATATTTCTTCTTTTTATTTATATTCCTTTTAATAATGCAAATGTTTCAAATTGGATCTTTTAAAAGTACATAAATATTTATAAATATAAATATGTATTAGGTTGGGGCAAAAATAATGATGTAATAATGTCGTTTTTTGACGTTAAAAAATACTTCAAAAAACGACATTATTACGTCATTATTTTTGCAACAACCTAATATATATACATGTAAGCTTTTGTTTCTTCTTCAAAGAAAACAGATTTCTTCATTGTGATAATTTGGATCTTCCGTATTTTATTTGATTTATGGTGGCGATGTTTTGAAAGTACGGGAAAGGGATATAAAAACAAACAATTATTTGACTTTTGAACGTATTAGGTTGGTGCAAAAATAATGACGTAATAATGTCGTTTTATGACGTTAAAAAATACGTCAAAAAACGACATTATTACGACATTATTTTTGCACCAGCCTAATATTTACAAGGGAACAAAATTCATCAATGGTGAAAAATATATATTCTTTATAATTTAATTAAAAGTAATGTTTTACAAAATTTAGTTAATTAATTTATAAACCGACTATTTGTCACGGAAATATTTGATTTTTAAAATGATTTAATTTCTCTTGTCTGTATCCGTCAAATTATCAAATCGAACTGGGCGGTACCAAGTTTGTTCTTTTAATGTTTTGTTTACAAAATATCTAAAATAATTACTTAAACATTAAAAAGTATTTTTTACGAGAATAATTTAACCTATAAAGCAAAATCTATCATAAAAGAAAAAAAACAAAAATATTTCAAATACGTATTGTAGTTTCTTTTTTATATAGAAATTCTATGGGGGTTCTAACGTATTTAGTGACTCTTCTTGCCTAATTTTACCTTTGATTTTTTTCGTCTTTTTCATTTTTTTAAAGGTATTTTCTTTTCTCTGATGTCAATAGAGAAGTTTTTTTTAATATTTAGTCAAAGATGAATACAGCTGTTTATAAAAGGATTGTTGTTTATAAAAAAAATGAACAGTTTGAAGGATAATTCGAAAACTATATCTGTGAAAAAAGGAATGTATTTTTCATGGTCAAATAGCGTTAAACTTTGAGAAAAACCTCCTATAGAGCTGGTGGTATTTACGTATTCCTACCGGTAATAATATTAGTAGAAATACCACCAGAAAAAAAATATCAATTGTCATGGTAGTAGATAAAAGAGAGATTTTGGGAATACACTTAAAAACATGTTTCTCACCTTTCCACTGATCTTTTCAAAATGTTGTCAGACAGGCCAATTTGTATCTTGGACGGTCGTTTCAACTAGACTGAACGCGTGTAAAATGGGCACTTCTTTGTACTTGTATTATTCTGGCAATAACAGATAGGGTTAAAAAGCGAAGCTTTCGATATCATATGAAAGGCTAAGTGGATGTTAAAGAATCAAGTTTTAGTAACCTAGATTTTTATTGATTTATTGTCAATGGGGCAAAATACAACTTCGTCGTGATAATCTTAGAAAATTTGTAAGGTGGAATATTTGACGAATATCAACATGCTGACACAAGCATAATACAAAAACAAAGACAAAATTACTGAGATATGAAAAGTCTCAGGTAGGTAGAGAGAGATAATGATTAGACTGAAAAATATGAGTAAAGATAGATAGATAGATAGATAGATAGATAGATAGATAGATAGATAGATAGATAATCAACAGACTGAGAAATATATAAAGTTAGATAGATAGATAGATATATATATATATATATATATATATAGATAGATAGATAGATAGATAATGGTTATACAGAAAAATATATGAACATCGATAGATAAATAATGATTAGACTGAAATAAAGATATGAGCATAGATAGATAGATTGATACATAGATAGATTTATAGATGAACAGTCTAAGATAGATAGATAGATAGATAGATAGATAGATAGATAGATAGATAGATAATCAACAGACTGAGAAATATATAAAGTTAGATAGATAGATAGATATATAGATAGATAGATAGATAGATAATGGTTATACAGAAAAATATATGAACATCGATAGATAAATAATGATTAGACTGAAATAAAGATAGCATAGATAGATAGATTGATACATAGATAGATTTACAGATGAACAGTCTAAGATAGATAGATAGATAGATAGATAGATAGATAGATAGATAGATAGATAGATAGATAGATAATCAACAGACTGAGAAATATATAAAGTTAGATAGATAGATAGATAGATAGATAGATAGATAGATAGATAGATAGATAGATAGATAGATAGATAGAGAGATAGATAGATAATGGTTATACAGAAAAATATATGAACATCGATAGATAAATAATGATTAGACTGAAATAAAGATATGAGCATAGATAGATTGATACATAGATAGATTTACAGATGAACAGTCTAAGATAGATAGATAGATAGATAGATAGATAGATAGATAGATAGATAGATAATCAACAGACTGAGAAATATATAAAGTTAGATAGATAGATAGATAGATAGAGAGAGAGATAGATAGATAGATAATGGTTATACAGAAAAATATATGAACATCGATAGATAAATAATGATTAGACTGAAATAAAGATATGAGCATAGATAGATAGATTGATACATAGATAGATTTACAGATGAACAGTCTAAGATAGATAGATAGATAGATAGATAGATAGATAGATAGATAGATAGATAGATAGATAGATAGATAGATAGATAATCAGACTGAGAAAGATATGAACATCTATGGAAAAATAATGATTAGATTGAAAAAATATATGAACATAGATAGATAGATAAGGAACGGACTGAGAAATATATGAACATAGATAGAAAGCTGTTCCAGTCTACAAAAGTCTTACTACTGAACAGTACATCAGGGGATGCCATAGGTTTGGAATCAATCTAGACACTAATTAGTGAATGATTTAGATCGTGTTTTATTACATGAGGTAAGTAACCCGGGACTGTGTGCTCCTCTGGTATGCTTGAGGCATTGATACCGGTTTCAGAAACTGAAGAAGATGGACTTCTGGAAAGTTAGAACATAGTCACCCACCTCACGTTGAGATGTTATAAATGAGGCCTACTTTGTTTCTTTGGAGGATGGATTTGATAGTTTTGTTCATTTTGATTTTAATTGGTTCCATGTGTGTATTGCTTCGTCGAAGCCGAACAGGCAGTGAGACAGACACATCAACAGGAGTTGCATGTACAAATAACCTGGATAGAATCGCCCAGTGATCCTGCCGTAGCAATAGACTTCATGATGGCATCAAGAGGCCCTACCGGAGTTCAATGAGAAAAGGAGTGAGAGCAAATGCCTCCAGAAAGAGAGAGAGAGCTACTGCTCCGAGAGAAAGAGAAAATGCTCCCAGAGAGAGAGAGAGGGGAAGAGATGGCAAATGCCCCCGGAAAGAGGGGGTGAGAAAAAATACCTCTAGAGAGAGAGAGAGAGAGACAGAGAAAATGCTTAGACAGAGAGAGAGACAGAGAAAGAAAGAGAAAGAAAGAAAGAGTTAGAGTAAGTGTCAGAGTGAGAGTAAATGTCAGAGAGAGAGAGAGAATGAGAGAGAGAGTGAGATATATAGAGAGAGTTTGTGCGTGTGAGAGTCAGACAGAACGCAACCAGAAAAAAAATCGCCTGTCTCAATATATGCATGTGCATCCACGACAGTGAGAGAGAGAAAGCAAATTCTCCCAGAGAGATGGGAGAGAGAGAGATAGCAAATGCCTCCAGAGAGATGGGAGAGAGAGAGATAGCAAATGCCTCCAGAGTGAGGGGCGAGAGAGATAGATAGATAGCAAATGCCTCCAGAGAGAGGGGGAGGGAGAGAGAGAGATGGGGGAGAGAGAGATAACAAATGCCTCCAGAGAGAGGGGGAGAGAGAAAGAGAGATGGGAGAGAGAGATAGCAAATGCCTCCAGAGAGAGGGGGAGAGAGAGAGAGAGATAGAAAATGCCTCCAGAGAGAGGGGGAGAGAGAGAAAGCAAATTCTCCCAGAGAGAGAGAGAGAGAGAGAGAAAATGCCTCCAGAGAGAGGGGAGAGAGAGAGAGATAGAAAATGACTCCAGAGAGTGGGGAAAGAGAGAGAGAGATAGCAAATGCCTCCAGAGAGAGAGAGAGAGAGGTAGAAAATGCCTCCAGAGAGAGGGGAGAGAGAGAGCACAAGCAGAAAATTTCACCTGTCATTATATGTTGATAACTTTGATTACTTTTCTGAATTTTTTCTTTTACCTTACGATGTCTCGTTCATTTATTTTCTTACTTTTCTTTTTTTCTCTTTGATTTAATGTTACTGGGGCGGGGTGGGAAAGCAATAGGCAAGTTATCTATTCGGAAAGAATTCAGTTTTAGAAAGGAGAAGCATTATGGATCGGAGTGAGGACTCTGGTATGGATTGTGGAATGGGAATTTGAAACAGCTAAAAAGTTTTAATTTAGTCTAAGTCCCAATATTTAATTTCTTTGAAAAATCCTCAAGAAACTCTGGCTCAGTTTATCACGCAAGAAAACCTTTCAGTAAATACAACGACCTAGAGAAAAATAACAGTAAAATAATGTGCAAGTAATTTATGCAGACGCATCGTTTTGGTCTAATAAACCATCTTCAGGACATATTCATAAAATATAATTAACATTATTAATTCAAAATGACAAAGACGATGGACATAAGAACAAGACTTATCCAAACAGATAACTGAAAGTTTTATATGATCAGCTTTCCGTTTAAACATGGTCACGTTTCTGTCCCGTGGGCAACGATGTGAAAACGTATTCCTAAAATTTGAGTATTTTGAATGAAAAATGAAAAATGAAAAGAATTCTATTTTGATCTAAAATTTATATGTACGCTTGTCGAGCATTAATCTCGCTAGAAAAGGGGAAATGCTAAAGAAGCCAGGTCTAGTATTCACCGTGCGTGAGATGGATATTATGCCTGCTTCATAAATCCTCCTAAGATTTTTATTATGAAAATATTTTTAAATCTTCACGGAATGAAAATCGAAATTATGATCTGCTTTAGTTGTGTGTACAACTAAAGCATTGTTTAAATTTCCGAGGCGAATATCTCCTTTATGTTCGAAAACACTGATCATATAAAACTTTCAGTTATCTGTCTGGATAAGCCTTGTTCTTATGTCCATCGTCTTTGTCATGTTGAATTGATAATGTTTATTATATTTTATGAATATGTCCTGAAGATGGTTTATTAGACCGAAACGTCCGACGTTGACATTATATTAACATTAAAACAGCATAATTGCATATAAGGATTTTTGTTTGTTTTTTCCGTATATTTTTCTTCATATATATATATATCTTAAAAAGAATAGAGACAGCGCAAACTTTTTGGGTTATAATGTGGATACTTTAAAAAATATATATTATACTTTATTTTCCATATTTTCGCTATACGTGTTTCCGGTCTCGCGACCTTCTTCAGGCAAAGAGTGGATATTTCCACATATTATTAAAAGGAATTAATTTTTTTTTTATTTTTTCGATGTCTAACCATTGTTTTTTTTGTGTAGTCGTAACCAAAATGTATTTCTTGGACTGGTGGAAAAAGTCATTTTTCTGCTTAAGGCGTAATTAAACAATTGGTCCGATAAAGGGCGAGGAAAGATGTCTTCATATAAGAAAGCAGTATATATATATATATATATATATATATATATATATATATATATATATATATATGTATGCACAATTCCTATGTTATATAGGGTTCCTGTGTGTGAGTAGTCTATTTGATTTTTCCAGTATGTGTATATATATATATTCCTTATTCATAGATATTTATCTGTGTGTGTGTGTGTGTGTGCAGTAGTCAAAAAACACTTGTCCTACCAGTGTATTTGCCATGATGTGTGTTTATATGTTTGGGGTTATGATCTGTTTACTGCAGGTTTAAATTTGTTTATGAATTTTTTTCTTGTATTAAAATAATTATTAGAATAATTACTTGATTGATGTATTAGCATAATTTTAAATTTACTTTCATTACATTTGTAGATGTTTTGTGATACAAAGAGCATTCTGTTGTCTAGTAATTTGATGTTGCTTTTTTAAAGGGAAACTCAGTTGTTTAGTGTTTGTCTGATACCTATATATGACTTCTTGCATTTTGTGCATTTGAGTGCATAAATAACATTTTTGGACTTGCAGTTTTAATTTTTATTTATTGGGAATGTCATTGTCGGGTTTTCAAACGTGTAGGAGTTTCCTTCTATAATGATATCACAAACACCAGATCTTTTTTTTGTTGTTGTATTTTGTAACCTTTGTATTGTGTGTTGGTTCAATTTGGAACAGGTTAATATATGTTTCAGCTTTTTAGATTGTCGTTTGCTTTTAATTATTTTGGTTGTTTTTAGTATATTTTTCATTTTGTCATTCTTGTTAAGTAGGTCTAGAATTTTTAAAAATAGTTCTGAATTCTTTCTGTTGTATTTAGACATATTCTAGACTTTGTTGTGTAGTAACCAAGTATTTTTAGAGTTCAGTGTAGTTATTTGTTTTTTTTTCAGATATGTTTGTCGATCACTATATTGCAAATCCTACGTGCTAGGGAATAGGGGATGGATTCCATACAGCTTTTTGGGTGATGGCTGTTGAAATGATGATTTTATTTGTTTAGAATTAGCTCTATACAATCGATAATGAATTATTTAGTGAATCTGGGATGTAGTGTTTCTTGGATGCTTTTCTATCCAGAATGAGATTGCTGTTTACCTAATTCATGGTTTATATTGCTTTGTTCGGCCATCTACTACTAGGCTCAAACCAGTAATTCCCAAACGGAAACATGTGTAATTCTGCGCATGCGTTGTTATTTGAAGAATCTACTTCAGGCTTGACAACAGGATAACACAGGAAAGAAAAGCAGTTAGTCTTAACATGTGAACAACTTCGTACTTACAAAATCTGCAATATTTTCGAGTTCAGATATCAGAGAGAGATCGGGTGTACCTTCACTAACCAAACTGAAGGAGACAATAACAATGAAGAATCTGGTTTGAAAGAATCAATGTATAATAGTAAGAAATATGCCCCTCCCTCACAAAAGAAAACTTCAGCTTGTCTTATTGATGTAATGAATATGCATACACCTGGGTTGCCCCTCACATTAATATGATTGGCTGGTGTCAGCCATAAATACAGACTGATGTGGAGGTACAGGACGACGCCTATTGGTACGCCTATTGTCTTCGCCTATTGCCTATCGCTACGACGAGGACCAATCCATTACAGTTACCTGCTAGATTGTCCTACTCGGTTACAGTAGTCCAAAACCACTTTGCTACTTCGAACAAATATATCCCTTTCCGAGACATATCACTTATGCATGTTAAATGTATTTTTCTTGGTCTTTTGAAAGAGAAATTGGATCGAACATTTAGAGAAGAATATATTCTCATTCATTTTTGTTTACACATTTATCGTTTTAATGAGAGATCGCGTAGTATCTCGCTGCGTTTTCTTTAGGACGAGATATAACGATATTTCATTACTGGCATATTGATGATCTAATCCATGTTTGTCATTCCAGTGGATTCTCAACCGATGACACAAGAACAAGATGTGAAGACAGACTTGCAAGAGGAAGAGGCTTTGAATGTCTACTGCGGTACGGAATCATGCCGACCGAAAGTTTTGCAGTGCTGTGCGAATATCAAGGTAACGTAGAAGCCTTAAAATTAAGAGTCATACTGGAGAATTAAACTTCTTGTTCGTAAAATTATCTATCTATCTATCTGTCTGTCTCGGTTTATTCGTATCTATCTATTTATCTATCTATTTATCTATCTATCTACTAACCTACCTACATATTCAAATGTATCTAGTTTATATAACTACTAACCTACCTACATATTCATATCTATCTATCTATCTATCTATCTATCTATCTATCTATCCTACCTACATATTCATATCTATCTATCTATCTATCTATCTATCTATCTATCTATCTATCTATCTACTAACCTACCTACATATTCATATCTATCTATCTATCTATCTATCTATCTATCTATCTATATAACTACTAACCTACCTACATATTCATATCTATCTATCTATCTATCTATCTATCTATCTATCTATCTATCTATCTATCTATCTATCTATCTACTAACCTACCTACATATTCTATCTATCTATCTATCTATCTATCTATCTATCTATCTATCTATCTGCCTGTTTCCAACCTGGGAGAGATTAAAGTAAATCTCTTTCTGAGACTTCGTCTGTATAAGTAAGATTTCTCCCTTCTTGTTTACTTTTGACTATGCATCTATTAAACGGCATGTTTTATTCCCAAATATCTTTTCGAGAAAGCTTTCTTTTGTGGGGTAAAGGTTCTTTCAAAAGTAACTATGTATGTATTCGTTTGCGATACGTCCGTTTCAAATCTTAAATAAACAAGGGAAAAAAAAAAAAAAAAAAAAAACCCGGTCACATAATAAGTTGACGATAATTAGCAAAAATCTGTAAATCAGGTCAAAATAGTTATTTTTGATCACGCGATTGAAGATGATAAAATTTCATTCATTTTTTTACGTTAAACTAATATGTTGTACCATAAATATTTTATATGTTTCTTTGTTAAATTTATTCTTTAAAAAATGAGGTGCAATTATAATTCATTCACTTATTTTTTCACTATTGCAGCTGCTGGTAGATTTGATGCTAAGAAAGTTGGTTTAATATATCGTGTTTGGCAAGTTTTCTCGCTCGAATCTCTTTTGCATATTTCTAAGTCTACCATTCATCCATGCCTTGAATATTGCGGCTACATATAGACATTTGCTTCTGCTATATATTTATAAAAATTTAATAAAATCCAATGAATAATCTGCATTTTCATTGGTCCTGACCTGGCATCTCGGCTTCAGTCACATTCTCATCGCCGTCATGTAGCTTCTCTGTGTTTTTTCTATGAATATTTTCATGATATTTGTTCTGATTAACTTTTGTCAATGGGGTTTCATTTTTAAATGTTCTTACTTTTATTCCCCACCCTCAACAAGCACTATTGACAAATTGTACATATAGGAACTAGTTAGGATTATATAGAGACTTGAGGTATTACGGTGGCTGTATTAAGAATGGTAAGTAACAACTTGTTGTTTTGGTGTAAGGAATACTGTTGTTTGCTTAGGTCAGTAATCGTGGTTAGCTTAGTTTAAAATAAGGCAGACTGAAGACGATTTTCTTCGTATCACCCCTTTTTGACTTGTGCCACATTACACAAAATAAATATTATTTTCCTCTATGGTACCTAGACTCTCTGAATTTAAGCAGAGTACTAGATTGGCGGCATGGTATCATCTATTTACAGATAAAATGGCTAGATGCAACCGTAATGCTATGTTAAAAATTTCTTTTCTTGCACTTCTTGCTTGTGGAACACCCTTCCGCCTTCTTGCTTTCCAGTTAACTTTTTTCTCCAAAAATTTAACTTCAATGTCAATTTTTACCTAGTGTCTTTTTTAAAAAGTAACTGTCGAGAATATGAGTAACGTGTCTTAGTATCAAAGAGACACAACATTATGAGGATGCATCCATAATGCAATAGAAATTATTATAAAAGATCAATTCGAATCAGCTGAACGTGTAGCAATGCTTAAAGTATACCAGCTTATGGCGTAGACATAAAATTTGACCACAGCTATAAAAATGGAATTTCTAACGATGTAAAAGTGATACTGGCTCAACTGTAGGCGACCAGGTTTTGCCAAAATAACAACTGGTGAGGGCTGCCTTAGTATAGCTTCCCTGTGCCTTTTCTATAAATATTTCCAAGGTAATTGTCCTCTTTAGTACGTAGACTCTCTGAATTTGAGTAGAGTACTAGATTGGCGGCAAGTTCTCATTCTATTGCAGTTAAAATAGCTAGATGTAACCGTAAGTTCTATGCTAACAATTTCTTTTCTCACACTTCTCACTTGTGGAACTCTCTTCTGGCTTCATGCATTCCACTCAACTTTGATCTCCCAAAAATTAAATGCAATGTCAATTGTTATCTTCTGCCTTCTTAACATCTATTCTTTTATTGTTCTCTCTCCTTAATAATACTTCTTTATATTTTTCCCACTCATTAAGCCCCTGAGTCTTAGTTGCTTTGTTGCCTTTCTTGGGGGGGGAATGATAAGTAAAGTGATAATAATAAAAAAAAAATGGACAAAAGCAAATTAAAGCTAAAAGTGTTTCTTCCTTGACGATATTGTTGAGAAAATATGTTGAAAAATTCTTTATAAAATAATCTAGGTGAATGGAAAATGCTTTTTGCTCGATTAATCGTGATTTTTGTTGCATTTTATTTAACTCCTATATCATGCCTTCTTATTTGTAATTAAAGAATTTTTTTTTACTTTTCCGTCCCAGAGAATATATCTCATTAGAAACGATCTTGCACATTTATAAATCTATCATTCGTCCGTGTACTGAATATTGCTGACATATCTGGTCTGCTGTTCCGGCTATATAATAATCTAAAAATTCTTGACAAAATCCAAAGAAGGATCTGTAATATAATCGGTCCTAACCTTACATCTCAACTTCAGTCATTTCCTCACCAACGTCACGTGGCTTCCCTTTGTCTTTTCTACAAAATATTCTTCTATTTTCTTAATTCCTCTACTTTTATTGTATTCGCTCTTTCAGTTTGATCTTCAAAAATTTAAATGCAACATCAATCGTTTTCCTCTGTCTTCTTTATTTCTATTCTTTATATGTATATCAGTCCTTAATAATTTTTCTCGTATTCTTTCACACTCAGTGACCCTTTGTACAGTAGAGGTTTTGTTGCCTTGCATGTGCTGAAATAATTTTTTAAAGATGCAGTGAATCGTTGTCTGTTAGCAGGAAGCTCTTTGGTACATTTTGATTAAATTTCCGTAGATTTTGATGTGAAGAAGTACTCTTAAATCTGGATTTCATGAGAGAACCTTTTCTCCATGAATGTGAATTCGTTCCTGAATACTGATCTTCAAAAATTCATAGGCAATATTAATCGTTATCTTCTGTGTTCTTTAAGTCTATTCTTTATATGTTTATCACTCCTTAATAATTTTTCTCTTATATTCTTGCATACTCAGTAACCCATTGCACCGTAGAGGCTTTGTTGCCTTGCATGTGGTGAAATAATTTTTTAAAGATGTTGTAAATTGTTGACTGTTAGCAAGAAGCTCTTCGGTACATTTTGAGTAAATTTCCGTAGATTTTAATTTGAAAAAAAAGCTATTTCTTTTATTGACATTTTCCTTTCTAAATCCTTTTCATTTTCTTTCACTTCCTGTAATCCCTTGCGCATTAGGGGTATTATCCCCTTGCCTATTGTGAAAAGATTAAAAATAAATATTAAATTTCGCTGCTGACAGGTATGTCGAAAGCAAATTCGATACATTGGAATCATATCAAGTATCCATTGGCAAGTTTTTATGGTATAAAATAACATATAGTTCGAAAAATAATATTTCATTTTTTTTTTATCTTCCTCAAACATAGCAACTTTATTTGTCTACTCTCACATTTCCCCTATTTCTGGCAGATCGAATGTTATCAAAGTGTGGAATGTTTAATAATAAATGTAATAGAAACTAAAAGAAAAAGAATCAAAATGAAATCGGCTCTATTATATAAAAAAATGTTATTTGAAAATTTCCAGCATCCATTATTCGCAACAACGTAACAAATTTAGTCCGAAGAATCTCTAGATGAGGAAATGCGTCACACGAAAACATTTCCCACTTTTTCAAATATTCCCCCATATATATATATATATATATATATATATATATATATATATATATATATATATATATATATATATGTATGTGTGTGTGTATGTATATATATATATATATATATATATATATATATATATATATACACACACACACATACACACACACACACATATATATATATATATATATATATATATATATATATATATATATATATATATGACGTCCCTCTGTTAAATTTTAATCCCCACCTTCACCTTTAGGCCTTTCTGTTCTTCTTTCTTCTGTTACACCTCTCTCTACACCTTTCATACATTTCCCTCTCACACTTGTTTCCCACTCCCACACATACACTCTCACTATATTTTTTTCCGATTTCTTTTTGAATTTGTAAGTCTGATGAATTGGATCGTGATTACGATTCCACTGTAATAGATTATAACCATGGACTATCAGTGCTTGAGCCTTTAGATATATATATATATATATATATATATATATATATATATATATATATATATATATATATATATATTTTAAATAAAATATACATATATATATATATATATATATATATATATATATATATATATATTAATAAAAACTTTAAGGTTCCATGTAATAAATTATTTCACCACAGCCCATTTAAAAGGTCTGCGGATCATCAGACTTTACTTCCAAACAAAAAATGAAGAGAAAATTTACACATTTTTGACGGGCCGTATTAAACATATGTAAATTAACGAAGTGAGGAAGGGAGGGGGGAGAAAGAGAAGACAGGAGTGAGTTAGCAGATATTGACACATTTAAACGGTCAACTTAACGGAAATTAATATATTGAACTTGAACGGCTGTGGTGAAATAATTTATTACATGGAACCTTAAAGTGGTCTGATTTTATTTAAATTATTTGCTCTGGATTTACATTGAGCTCTCTGGATTTTATCCTCCTTAAGTCTACCAATACGGATTACCTAGTTTTTCTTAAACTATATATATATTGATGAAAACTTTCACAGTCTGCTTCAGTTGTGCAATTTCCAGTATGGACGATTGTTAATTCTGGATATATGTATAAAATTTAAAATTGGGAATTTTTAATTTTTAATTTTATAGTATAATTTAATATTTATTAGTTAGAATGAATTCTATTTTAGTCCAACCCTAACATTACAGCATTAAATAAGTCGTTGTCATGTTTTTTGAATTCTCATATACAGTGTAACCCGGATATAAGAGGTCCGGATATAAGAGAAACCCGGATATAAGAGAGGTTTTATCTGGTCCCAAATTAGAGCCATACTTACCTAAACATAATAGACCAAACCCGGATATAAGAGACTTTATCTCCGGTCCCGACAACTCTCTTATATCCGGGTTACACTGTACTTGTATTTTGATTGGTCAATTCAGCATATGTTTCCCCTAGCGATGTATGTTTGATTGATTTGGACCTTTTAAAACACTTTATTCTACATTCAACACCAAATTTCAGCAAATTTCCTCAACAATCTTCAATACCGATTACTCAACGTAACTAAAAATAAATATCGGTAAAATCAGAAAAAACGTCCTTGAAAGAGCATGCAAATACACAAAAGATGTTCTAAGAATTCCCCAGTAGCATAAAACAGCAAAAGCCATATAACTGTTTACTAATATAAAAAGGAAGACATAATGAGCGTTATTTGTGACGTTTACCCGGCCATTACTGAGAAACTGCTAATATTTGCTATGAATTTAACAAAAGTTGCTGTCGAAAATAAATTTTAGTCGCCGCCATAACAAGATTCCAACAATTTCACATGACTCATATGCTCCCATTTCTTTTGGTCTACAAGTAAACATTATGGAATACTATAGGTTTTTGTACCTGCTTTATTTCAAAAAATCATTAGTAGTATAGTTTCCTTCATCTCAGTATCTTCAAAAAACTTTTCCCTGTAGTTATCCTTCAGCTTAGAAGACAAGAAAAAGTCAGTGGGAGCAAGGTCTGGACTGTAGGGACTGGCGTTGAGGAACTGTTAGTGCTATATTTTGTACTTTTTAAAAGTTTTCACATTAAATATTCTTAAGTATTGAATAGAATTGAAAAGCAGAGACAACAAATTCACGACTAAAATAGAAGACAATATGTCGTTCAGTTAATCCTTTCCATCTATATATCATTTAAAGTTCAATGGTATCTATGATTCATTGATTACTCCCGGTATTATATATATATATATATATATATATATCGATTTTTGCTCAATATCTTTTCATGTTAAACATTTCATGTGTTTAATATAACAGTGGAATGAAAACATTTCTCGGAAAAAAAAGATTAGAAACAGAAAACCAAAGACGGCGACGAAAAAAACTATTTCAAAACCAAGTTGAAAAGGATCATTTAATAGACAAAGATATCTGACTGCCTCACATGAAAGGATTGAACAAATAAGACTGCAATCAAAGAAACGCTGCAAAAAAGGAATTGATTAATTAAACGTTTCATTTTTCACGTGAACTAATGTTGTTTCAATGCAGATAATTATTTTATTTGTATAGAGGATGGTCCGAAAGTCATGTCACCTCTACATAATATAATTTTCTATTTCAGATGGCTGACATGAAAATGATGATTTTCATATAATCTCGATGTGTGACAGCGCCAATTAAAGTCAATAAACTGAATCCATTACATGTGCTTTGTATTACTGTATTACTTGTTCTATTGTACTCATTACATTATCATAGGTAGTGACAAGACTTTCGGAACACCCTGTAAATTATTAAAACGTCTAAAGGAACTAAACACTCATAAATTTACTAAGTTGATGTATGTTCGTTCTCCCTACATATGGGAGAGGAAATTTGAAAATAAATACACATTGATAATTATTACAGGTATACCTCGGGTTACGTCGTTTCGAGTTAAGTCGTTCTCGATTATACGTCGGTTGTCAAAAAAAAAATATGCGGAAAAATAAAAATCAAGTTTAAGTCATTTTATTCGAGTTTACGTCTGTCCACCACAAATACTGTAGTCGAAATATCACTAGAAAAGCTTTAAAAGCACATAAAATCATGTTGCTGTACAATAAATAGAAATAAAGGTATATTAAAATACATGATTTACAGTAAATGTTAATATAATCATCATAAATCTTAGAGAATTTTATATAAAAACATATGTGACTGTGTTATCGTCTTATTTAAAGGCCTTTAAGGTTACATCTTAAGGCTATATCGCTGAGAAATTATTTAATTCAAAATACTGTACGTACATATCTTAAATATGCTATGGAGAGTATTTATTTGCGATTTATAGTGTAGTCATTTCGACGTGACCTCTGGAGTCAATTAACGACGTAGGGTGTGGTATACTTGTATATGGTTTGATTATTTTGTTGTTGTCGTTTCAGAATACAGTGTATTTTAAAATTAGTTAGTATTTTTAGTTAAACATTTCACTAAAATGTAATTTTTTTGTTCTAATTACGCAGGTTTTTACCTTTTTTATAAGCATCAGTTCGCTGCTTACACTTTCTTTAACGATTTACCTGGGATCACAAGTGACAGCCATTGAGAAGCACTTCAATTTCAACAGTAAACACAGCGGAATCCTTCTTGGCAGCAACGATATTGGTTTTCTGGTGTCTGTCCTCATCTTCAGTTATACTCTCAAAAATAGCCACATACCCCGTGTGTTAGGGATCAGCTCCGCCATGTATGGATTAGCGGGTATCATGTGTGCTAGTCCTTATTTTTTTTACCCGGTTCCTTTCATCAGCAAAAATCAAACAGGTAAGAACCTAAAATAAAAGTTCAAGAATATACATTATAGACGCTTTGGCATTAAACAATATCGTTCGGGAGTTAATTTCGCAAATACGTTAATAATTTTATGAGTCGGATCCTCACTGTTTGTCCCATATATGTTGCATTTTGCCTCGGATCGACCACTGACCTCTGGCATTAGTGGGGAATAGACAATTATTTTAGTAAATTCGTAGGCTCCCACGGCTTTTTTCTTCAATACAAATTTTCTCAGATCGGAATACGACGCTAATTTTTTTATATTGTTTTTTTTGCACTCACGTTATTTATTGTAAAATATACAATTTTGACACAAGGCTGAAAAGGGGGAGGGTAAGGAGGCTGGTCATCACTAACTATCTTATACCTAGTTAATCCGATTCACGACCCATTCAATCATTACAATTTTCGCATTCACCATAAAAACTCGTCCGTCAACAATCAATCCTCCATAAAACATAATAGCCCATCATCTCAGTGGGACCTACAGAAAACGCACCCCATTAAATTAAAGGATAAAAAAATATATGTACAATTTTCTGACACACTTTCGTGTAAGTAGTTGTGAGCAAGGTATGAGTCTATCTATTTTCTATGGATGACGAAACTTTTCCATGTTCTTTGCACACACTTTTGTGTAATTGCCCTTGGAAAAGGCATGACTATTCTCCCCACACAGGCCATGGGTTAAATAGCAGAGCAGAGTGAAGTCTCTAGATATTATTGGCAACCAGTGTAATAGAAAAACTCAGCCAACTGAAGCTGTATAAGGATGGCTAGACATGGGGTGCATATATTATGTTTGTAAAACAGAAACTTAATAGATTTCAACATGATGGATGATCCTACCGGAGATGGATTATCTAGAAGTCTTTTGTGATCAACGAGCATTGGATCCATAGAGAGATAGAACGTAGAACTGACAAAAGAGTTTTTTTCACAGAGCTTCTCAAATTGGGCCCATAGAAGTATGTTAGCCTTGACAGCTTGTTTCTTTAATGTAGGGTTTTTTTCAAATTGTGGTACCCGAGCAACTCCATTGCGCTCTCGGTATTTCACCATTTATGTTCTTCACTGGGTACCCCATACTTTCGGCCTCGTGCCACATCTAAGCCAGGCTTAGAAAATCACTATGTTCTTTGCTTGGAAAAGGGCTTCTCAAACAAGGCTAGGCAAGCTAATCTTTCGCAATATTCGCATCGGCAATATTTATGATTATAAGTTCGTAAACTTCTTTTTCGTTTTTCCGACTGAGACGATTTGCATTCTGTATATACCTTTTGATTAACAACTCATTCGGGATAGCTTTTGAATTACACGCATATCACATTCAGACAATTTGCACGATGAAATATAATTTTAAATCATCAATTATTTCCTTAAAATTTTTCCTCTATTACAGTGTTCCTGTTCCAAAGTAAAATATTACTTATGTAGTTAGCATGGGTAGTAGGGATGAAAACATCTTAGGACCGATTCAGATTCATGCTTCTACGGCAGTTTTCATGTAGTTTGCGGCCATTTTCTTTGGCCAGAGTGAGAGCCTATAGCTGGCTGCCATGAATAGGCAGGAAGATTCTATTGGCCAGCGTGAGACCCAACAGCTGACTGACATGAATGTTAACTAGCATGCTAGCATGCAAAAAAAAACGATAGCTGCATTTGTCATAAGTGGGAAAAATTTAAATCTGCATGGCACTTTACTCCAATTGGCTCATTCGCTTGCTTAAATTCAACGTTGATTTTGATTCCGCAGAACTGAGATGGGTGTGAAAAAGTATTTGTTGTTAACATTCTTTTTTCGTTCGGTTTTTCCAGTTACGAGTCCTTTTTTTAAAGCTGATCATTTTGGGTTCATTTTGTTTAGTTCTTTTTTCGTAACAGATTTAATGTTTAGTATAGAGCTTAGAAAAAATTCGCAGTGTGAGATAGGCAAGAAGTAAGGCATGTAGCAACATCAGCACGGCAAAGGGTATTTCTTTATAGGCAAGGAAGGGCAAAATATTTTAAGTCAAGTGATAGCGATTGCTGTATAAGTTGTACGATTTTTGAATCAAGCACGGGCAACGCCGGGCCATGCTGCTAGTCTCACCATAATCTTTATCATAGCCAAAATCTTATATTATTTAGTCTTTTACCTTGCTTTAAAAGTCGATTTATCAGATTTCGTCAGTAATTTTTAGTCCTTGTTCTCCCGAATATTTTCTATCCCTACCCATTTAAACATTACCTTCTTTTGTTTAATTTCTTAACGGCACATCAACACCTTATGGGTCATTTAATGACAATATTTAATTTTCTTGAAACCGTTGAAGTAATAAAACCTGATGTTATTCTGCTTTCACAACTGAATACATGGTAGACGAGTGTTTTGTCTGTCGGCATACCAAATGTATATAAGTCAATTAATGTCAGAATTTAATTTTCTTATTAACATTAGTAATTTATTTTACAAAAATGTATTCTTGGGAATGTTATTTTTTTTAATTCATTTTGGTAATTTTTTGCTACGAAAAAAATTGTTGATATTTTTAATATAAAAATGTATTTTTATTCTTTCATAGTTATTTGACTCCAGTTTGAGCGTTAACTGTTTGCCCTTAGTTGGTACCCTAACATGTACTACCACTGCGAGTCAGTAGTATGGTTTTGGGAACAGTAATTATACATAGTTTACAGATCAGAGGTCTTTCTACCAGATGTCGTCATACCCAGAACATTACCTTCATTATTTAATATGTTTTTTTTTTCTATCTTCAGGCACTAAATCAGAAATAATAGAATCTCTTTGTGAGGTGGGAAGTGTACACCCAAACGAGACAGTTGTCTGCGAGAAGATTGGCAGCAAATATCAGTCCCACGTCGGAGCGTTCGTGGTGATCCTATTTGGGATGATGCTACAGGGTTTTGCAAAGGCACCTCGGTCTCCATTAAAAGCATCCTACATTGATGACAACGTCGACAAAACCAAAACAGGAGCCTACATGGGTCAGTTTATGCACCATCATCAAAGCAACCTCCATCAACATTATCGCTTTCTTAATAGTCTTCTTACCCTGGGTGGGCGCGAATTCCACAATTATTAAAATGGTTTAGCTACCGATTTTTTTAAACAGGCAATTAATGCAAGAAATTTACTAGATAACTTTAATGAAAAAAAAAATGGTTTACTTAGGGAGCGGAAAGTAAACAAAAAGTACCGATCTCTGTCTGGTGAAATTTCCAAGGATTATTGCATTTCGAACATTCACCGGACCATCAACGGTAAACTATACTGCCAGTAGCTAGACCGCGTGCGCAATAAACTAGGAGTATCCAACTTCGGTCAATCGAGGTCGGGCTTTGTTTCAGCAAAATATTGTGAGGCTAAACACTACCAGGTTGATTAGGATGGAAGGTGTTAAGTTTCTTCTACATCCAATATTCAGTCCCGACTGTCTATCGTCTATTCCACTCAATAGCACACTTCCTCCGTGACCAGCAATTCAACACATTTGATAAAACGAAGGAAGCTTGTTTACAGTTTATTTTTCTTTAAAGCCAGTAAGGAAGAAAATAATTGATTGAAATGAGCAATTAAATCAAGAGTTATTGATCTAATGGTTGTCTAAATTCTTAGAATGGGGACAATGGCCTGGTAGATAAAGTCGTTTGTTCGCCAACTTAATGATATAATGACTGTCTCTTCCTTCCCTGGGTTTGGCAAGGTGCTTATATATATATATATATATATATATATATATATATATATATATATATATATATATATATATATATATATATATATATGCAAGATAAACACGCGCATACACATGTGTGTTCATGTGCGCGTTTATATTTTTTCTTTGATGTTATATCACATTTTTTCGACAGTCTATATATATATTTCTATTACATTATATATATATATATATATATATATATATATATATATATATATATATATATATATTAGGTTGGTGCAAAAATAATGACGTAATAATGTCGTTTTTGACGTATTTTTAACGTCAAAAAACGACATTATTACGTCATTATTTTTGCACCAACCTAATATATATATATATATAAGATTCACAAGAGCAGGCGCACACATATAGTGTGCCTATGTGTATTTTGGCTTTATTTCATGTTATATCGTATATTCTTTTCGACAGGTGTGATTGTCGGTGTTGCAATTCTGGGACCAGCTGTTGCATTTATGTTGGGAGGGGTTTTCAGCAAAATCTACGTCACGCTTGAAGGTAATTCGAATTTTTCTTAATTTTTCTTCTCCTGCTAGATTTGTTTGGATGTGGTATGGAATGCTGAAATGTTCACTGTCCATCTCTTATATATGATATATGATTGAAAATACGCTGGGTATAGTCCCGGAAAAAGATTAGAGAGAGAGGAGAGCTCTCATTTCCTTGTTGTCGCACTCCTGATGAAATGTTTCTGTATTATGGCCCTCGTCAGACTTGTAAGATTTTGCAGCTCGATAGCGTTCCTCTGTTAGATTGTTTCCTTAGATTGATGGAAAATTTCTATTTAATTAGCTATAGAAGTTGTAATGAACTGTTACTTGCTTAGTATTTGTTAGAATGAAAGTCAGGTTTTTTTTTAACATTGAGTTTTTAGAGCAAGTTTAGAAGAGAAATCAGCTGCAAGACTCCGATTCTAATTATAGAACTGCTACTATTATATACGGAGATGTTTACCAATAATCTGAGAATGTTCGCAGGAAGACCGTTAATAAGAAAGAAAAGGCCGAAATTGAGCCGGACCAAGCTACTTAGATGAAGCAGTCAGCCATTAGTTAATTAGTTGCATTCCTCTCATCTAAGTTATTGCATTTTTATAAGAAAATATCAAAACGAGGCTACTATTGAAAATCAAACTCACTACATCAGTAATATTCTACAACATCTACTAACCTTCACTCAAGTCTTACCTCAGTACGTGACTAAGTTCGCAAATTATGGGACTCTAAATTTGAGAGTTAAACCACAGATGTTACACTTATTAAAAGAGAAAATAACTGACTTAAATTAATAATTCTTGATGGTGCCGCTATCGACTCTTACCAAAATATAAATCCTCGCTCGGGAATCTATCAAATATCTCCTTTCCTAAAAGACATAGGAGTCTGCAACAGAAGATCAAGCTCCCTACAGCAATAATATTCTGCAACACCTACTATCATTCAACTCATCAGTAAGAGTATCAGATTGCAAATTATGGGAATTTAGCAATCATTTTTCAACAGAAAATGGAAAATGAAAATACTAGGTTGACCAGAAAGCCCTAGTTTACTTAGGAAGCGGAAAGTAAACCAAAAGTCCTGATCTCTATCTGGTGGAATTTCCAAGGATTATTGCATTTCGAGCTTGTCCCACACGGTCACCGGGTCATCAACGGTAAACTATATTGCCAGCAGCTGCGTGTACAATAAACTAGGATTATCCTGCTTTAGTCAGTTGAGATAATGCGAGGCCACACGCTACCAGGTTGATTAGGATGGAAGACGTTAAGTTTTTTCTACATCCAATATTCAGTCCCGACTGTCTATGGTCTATTCCACTCAATGGCAAACTACCGCCGCTAACAGCGATAAACACATTTGATGAAACGAAGGAAGCTTGTTTACAGTTTATTTTTTCTTTAAAGCCAAATGACTGGAATCTGTGACAATAATTGATGTTGATGTTGCGCCATAAAATGCTGTTGTTTTCAGGACTTTCTGGCTAACGTAGTATTTCAAGTCTGTGAATTATATTTTTTTTCTGTTCATTCTTCATCGATATCATATTTGGTTTATTAAAATGCTTTATTATTTTAGATGTTGATTTAAGTCCACAAGACAGCCACTGGATCGGTGCCTGGTGGCTTGGTTTCATCTTCTTCGGATTGTTGTCCATAACCGCTTCCATACCTTTGTTTTTCTTCCCAAAGAGAATGAAAGCAAAGGAGAAATCTGCTGTGACCACGGAAAAAGAATCACTTCAGAGTAAGTATCATCTATACATACATACATACATACATACATACATACATATATATATTTAAGTTATGAAAAACTTGGTAATCCATATGGGCAATCCCAAAGAGGATGAAATCCTGAGAGCTCAATGTAAATCCAGAACTAGTTTTTGGGAAGTGCTATCTGATGATCTGGCGTCCTTTAAAAGGGCCCTGGTGAAATAAATTATTATAATGGAACTTTAAAGTGGCCTGTTTTCTTTAATATATATATATATATATATATATATATATATATATATATATATATGTTTTCTTTAATATATATATATATATATATATATATATATATAACCATTAATCGCATTAATATTTCTGATTGATTCTATGTGTGATTATTTCTTTGTATGTAAATATATATATATATATATATATATATATATATATATTAGTGCGTGTGTGTATGCGTGAACTATCTCTAGTGTGTGTGTGTCTGTGTGTATCTGTGTGTGTTTCTGCGTTAGCACATATAGTTTTACGGTTTTAAGTCATTTATGGCTAAAAGATCTCAATATCCGGATTAGATTGTATGCAAATATAAAAGTGTCAATTGGGATCAACACAGAGTGGCGACAGTCTATTTTATTCTTGAACGGAATCTTCATCAATTTTCAGGATAGCCTGAAGATTGCATCTAAGCATGAAACTGTGTCGCTACTCAGTGTTCAATCATTATGAACTCTTGTAAATATATATATATATATATATATATATATATATATATATATATATATATGTATATATATGTGTGTGTATGTGTGTGTGCAAAAATTTACATATAAACAAATTATATCTGTAAAAAGACAATAACAATATATATGAATAATACCAAAGGGATTTTTTTTTCTTTATAAATGCATTTATTTCTCCGATGTGTTTTCTCAACGTAAATGTAGGGATTTTATTTTGCAACATGAAGAGAGCCATAAGCGAATCTATCTACTCCTATTGAGGACAAAAAATGGCGACACGGGACTCCATTAATTTAATGTACATCCCTCATGGAAATCTTAAAACAAAATGGACGCTGACTTTTTTGACACTCACGTATCAAATCTGCTTCGTGTATTTATGAATATAACTTGACAATGGTTCAACATTTTCATTCATCTCCACCTTGTGCAATGCTTTGGACATAAACACAAAATATACAATTTCGAATAACACGCTAAACGACTAATTAATAATAATGATAATAATAATGATAATAATAATGATGAAAAATGCTTCATCTAAAAAAAAAATTAAAACAAATTAAAGACTATTACGTCTTCTTCTATTAGGTTGGTGCAAAAATAATGACGTAATAATGTCGTTTTTTGACGTATTTTTAACGTCAAAAAACGGCATTATTACGTCATTACTTTTGCACCAACCTAATACGATGTTTTAAACAGACAGCAGTGTAAATTCAGTTGTCTCAATCCGACAAGTATTATAAACTTTTTTTTTTGTCTTTTTTGTAGAACTTCTGCAAACATTTAAGCGGTTGATTACAAATCCTCTCTTTATCTGCAAGTGTTGTTTCTCACTCGTGAGATTCTTTGGTATATCAGGGTCAGTGTCATTCATGTCCAAATATTTTGAGACGCAGTTTCATCTCCCATCATGGAAAAGTAACCTCATTCTCGGTAAGTCTAGACCAGGTAGTTTTTTTTTACCTAAATATAAAATATCGTCCATATACATACATACATACATACATACATACATACACACACACATATATATATATATATATATATATATATATATATAGATAGATAGATAGATAGATAGATAGATAGATAATATTAGTGGTAAATATACATATATATGCAAAATCCACAGGTGCATATACACACATGTATATTTTTTGAATAAAAAATTCCGAGAGGATAGAATCCAGGTAGAACTCAATGTCCAGGACAGAGTAAGGATATCAGAATAATAACAGAATAATAATAACAGATCTAAAAATAGAAAGAGGAAGGTAATATGGTTCAACCCACCATATTGCAAGCTCTCTAACATTGATATAGTCAAACTTCCTTATCCAAACACTACTGGGATCTGGTGGATAAGGGGTTAACCCCTACTTTTGAAATGGAGATACCTATCAAGAGCCAAAACACCTAATAACTTCCGCGATCGGTGTGATCTGTGCTTGGCGAAAAAAAAATTTTATTATCAAAGATAAAAATCAAGATGAACTGTTGAAACTTCGTAATGAGATATTTTCTAAATGTAGACATAAGAAAAGATTCAAAACATAAACACCGTTTTGTAACTTTCTGTCACTTATGTCAGTTCCATCTTGGTTCAAAACATCGGACATGACATTTTAACGGAATGACTATTATGTTTATTTTGTTTATCTCTATATAGATCATTGTGTATGTTTTTGTGATGCGCTAT
>OZ010589.1:87056971-87101971 GCA_963932145.1 Acanthosepion lycidas | reverse complement strand
GTGGGAATCTACAAGGAAGTTTGATCGGGCGTGCCACTGATAATGACAATGTGCGGTTGAAATGTGCTGACATGACACTTCGGGTTAATTCATCGTCTCACCCAAGATGCGGATGTAGTTTATCCCCATACTCAGGATGAACACTTTTTTTGAGTATATCAAGAATTTCTAGATATACTGCAGGGTCATTGAACCATGCGGCAGCAATATTCAAGGCATGGACGAAGTGTAGACTTAAAATTATGTAAGATAGATTCAGGAAAGAGAAAAACTGTCCAGCACGAAATAGTGAACCAAATCTCTTAGCCGCAAACCTAGCAATGGATTCAATATAAATCTTTCCACTTCATGTCAGTCGAAAATGTAGGCCTGAGTGGTTAGTATCAGCAGTACTGATGGGAAGCAGGAAGGGGTCATTCAGCTTTAATAAGCTATCTTGAGTATGTAGGCATTTAGACGAGATAAACTTTGTTTCAAATAAACGCGGTCTCTACTCAACTACGGGTATTCGCTGGAGTGACGCTTGAAGTTATGTAGAGATGTGTTATTAGGTTGGTGCAAAAATAATGACGTAACAATGTCGTTTTTCGACGTATTTTTTAACGTCAAAAACGACATCATTACGTCATTATTTTTGCACCTACCTAATATATAGATTTTATGACTTCTGTAATAAGAAACAGAAGTTCTTGACGAAGGATTTAATAAACAGAATAGTCCACGACGGGGTTTAGAGAAAATATGAATACACAGAATAAAAGTAAAAAAAAGGATATATATATATATATATATATATATATATATATATATAAAGGATGTAACAGCAAAATTGTCCAAATCGTGTTACAGCATAATTGCCCATTCTACCAAATGTTTAATCTCTAAAACAAAAAACAAAAAACAAAAAAAAAACACACACTAAACTAAGTTTCTTTTTTCCAAGTTTTCACGTAAGAAGCTTAGCCACCTTGATACCATTTGTTGTAAGAATCACTGAAAAACACTTTGAGTTATTCAGCTAGAAAGAGAAAAGGTTAAAATATCATTCAAGCCTTCAGCAATGTCACCAGCATTCATACTCTGGCTTCCATGTTCAAAACCCATTCAAGAAACATCAAGAGAACGATGGATAAATTTAAAAAAGAGGGAAAAGTCGAGAGGAAAACTGGATGTCATAACTAGAAGAGGGATCTCCTTTCAGCAAAAGAGTTCAATTAGGAACATCAAACTCAATCCATAAAATGTTTGGTACGCGAGAGAGGAGTTTCACCTATGGCAGTCCAAACGGCAGTGAAAAAAGAATTGAAAATGAAAGCGTTCGTGAAACCCCTGAGGAAACTTGTTACTCCAGGACAGAGAGTTAGAGGTTAGAAGTTTAACGATGGCGAATATCATCTTGAATAAGTTGGGAAATGATCCTGGAATAATATTAGGTTGGTGCAAAAATAATGACGTAATAATGTCGTTTTCTGACGTATTTTTTAACGTCAAAAACGACATTATTACGTCATTATTTTTGCACCAACCTAATATATATATATATATATATATATATATATATATATATATATATATATACAGACATCATCAGGCATGGAAATTGATTTGTTTGTTTTTTTTTTTTGTTTTTTAAATACATCCAGGTAATAACGAGACAAGAAAGATTAAATGTAAATCGAAATATGTTTTTTAGAAATGTGTTATTGTTAACTGTAAGAAATTTTGGAGCGTGCGGTCGCAACATTCAGGTTGAATTTTTTGAAAATTTAAGAGAGACTGCGTTTTTTTCCTAATATGTTAATATAAGAATTCTTTTGTTGTAGTCATTTTTTTCAGTCAATGTGGCATGAACTAAATTGTTCAATAAATAGAGCAATGTCGGAGCTATTATCCCAGAAGTCGGATCAATTCTTTTTAAATCAAATATGTGGTGCAGTTCAATTTATATTACATGAATCATTCATACAACAAACAGATTAGTGAAGTTAATGATATAAATGGCGAGAATACATCTTCGCAAACAAATTTATTAAAATTACATTAACCTACGAACCTTTAGATGAATATTGTGATCCCTGTTTTTAATAAATTCAACTTGTATGAAGTCTTTTTTTATTATTTTTGCATATATATATATATATATATATATATATATATATATATATATATATATATATATGTATATATATATATATGTATATATATATATATATATATAAGTAAAAAGAAAGAACAGTACGATATATAATCCGGTGTTCTTATAGATTTTTTTATTTTTTCAAAATAGTGCTCAATGTAAATTTACAGAGCATTAATATTATAAATTGATTTATTTAAAATATGTTTTTTTCGCTACACAGTTCTAACCATGTTTCAAAAATTGAAGCTAAAAGCTACGAATTTAATTTTGTAATTAAATTAAAGACATTAGTTCTATTTCATCCTCAAGCGAATTTTGGAGTAACTTTTTAAAATTACTCGGTTTTAAAGACACAGCTAAAATCATAATTCACGTTTCCAAGGTTACAGATAAATCTACTTCAACTAGACAAGGGGTGTCTGGGTGTTCATTATGTCTGTAATTTGATGTATCCGTTATTAGTTACGTTTTGGTAGCGGGTAGGGATGTATTTTGCAATGAAATCTGACATCCGTTAAAAGCGTGTCGTCTGGATTTTTTTTTAATTTATTGTTAACGGCAAAAATTCTTAGGCATTTTTTCTATTTTTATATTTAAAGATTTTTGGGGATGTTTAGATTAGAATACGTTTTATTTAACTACGATTTGAAATATTTTAATTTTTAATTTTTAATATACTATATTTTTTAAGAACAACTAAATGTATTAGAATCCCTTATGGTATGTAGAATTATTTTTACATCAAGTATAAGTGTGTATATTAGGTTACAAATTTTTTTATTTTTTAAGATATTATTTAAGTAAAAATTATGAGAATGACCGCAAAAATAGTTACTTAATTTCACTGATTTAGTAAAATTTTATTTTTTATATATAAACCTAGTACTATATATTTTTAATATATAAACCTAGTAATATATTGTTACATGAGAAACAACATATATATATATATATATATATATATATATATATATATATATATATATATATATATATATATGAACTTTATATCAATCCTTCATAAGCTTCCGATCCTTACCTATGATAAATTAATAATGAACATGTCATTTTCCTTTATGATCGATTTCATCACGATTCTTCTGGTAAACGTGGAGAGTAATTATAGATTCGTATTGCTAAAGGTAGAGTGAATTGTGTTAGAATACTATCGGAGAACTCCATTAAGATATATTTTATCATTTCTCACATAAAACGGTTCAATGCTTGATCTAACCATTGAACAATTTTCCTGTTACATGATTTAGACATTTTTGCTGTTACATCTGGTATAGCTGAGCCAAAAGGTGGACAAACCCAGAAAAGTACAAACCGAGGAAAGTTAATGCTCATGACAGAAAAAAATTACCCTAAAGAAGCCCGAGAAAAGAATATCATGACGCTGTGCACTAGCTTTCCCAGTAATGATTCACTGCCCACTGTGTAACACCATAGGAGAGCGCCTGTTCATGCACCCGTAGTCATGATCCCTCTGATAATTTGCCCCTAATTTACACCTTAACTGCACAAAGAGTTCTTGGGACGGCTGGTTACTTTCAGGACAGAGCATGTGTTTTTAGGTTTATCCTATTATCTAGATCTTTTTAATAATTCGCTTCTAGGTTGCTCATACATCCTGATGGCTTCTCTTGGATCAATTGGTGGCGGAATACTATCGGGCTTCTTTAAAATTGGACCCAAGGGTTCCATCAAATTGGTACTGATAATAAATTTCATTACTTTCTCCCTGCTTTGGGTTTGTCCAGCCATTACCTGCCCACAACCTGAATTTGTAAAAACCCATCAAAGGTATGTTGTTTACTTATTTATTGAAATTTCCTTGGTGTGTCGAAAACAACACCTACTGCGTCTGAAGGAATATAAAATCTACTGTCTTTTTCTTCTACAAAATTTTCGTAAAAAAACATCTAAATATTTTATGGAAATGATACTGATTGACTGATACAAGTTCTACTAATTAACCCGTAGTTGGGAGGATGAAACGTATTTACACCTTTACCAATGATATTTGCTCTTAAATGAATATAACGAACCCGACCGGAATTTGAACTAGGTTCTTCGATTTCCAATTCCGAGTCGTTTTCAATTACAACAACCGCACATCCAAGCTTACACCACCTGGTATCCACAGGCGGTCACTGATCTAGGTACAGACCAGGACCGACGTTGCTTAACTTTGGTGATCGTACTGGAATCGGTATCAACGTGTTATGGCTCTAAGCAAAACTGGGGTATTTCGTAGACTAAAGTTGCTAAGATATCCGTCTCAATCTCTGAGATGAGGAATTATGCTTGTATTATTTATATTATTAACGAGAGTTAAGTTAAAGGGAAATAACTGAGACACCCAGAAAAGGCATGGCACGTGGAACTAGAACAATCTATCACGGTGAGCGAAATAAAGGGTTCGTTCGAAATTACAATCACCTGAAGAAGGCCGTAGCATACAACAGCCGAAACGTTTTGAATACGCCAATGAAGATAAGGATAACAGTTCGAATAATGTAAATAATAAAGGTTTAATAAGATGTGCTTTTAATGGCCATATACTTTCAGGGCAACTGCTCTCAGCGCTTTCTACAGATTCTTTTTCGCTACTAAGAATTACTATGCCTTCTTCCAAAATAGTAAGCATTGGCTTACTATTGCAGTCTCCTGAACATGGAATTCAGAGTTTTTTTTTCTTCTTGTCGGAGTGCGTGAGTATGTGAAGAAAGGAACACAAAGCGCATGTGTGCGAAAATAAACACAATTGATTATGTCAGAATTTGAACTCGACTCACTGGTTTTAATTTCCGCGCAAATGTGTCGTCTGAAGCTATTAGATCAATCATTGTTATTGTACGTTGACTTCGTCAATCTCATATTCTCTTGTTTATTCTTTCTATCACTACTATTAAGCCGATTCATTCTACGGCCTTATTAGTTCTGTCTAAAAGATCTAAAATGAAGCATTGTCACCATTCTTTAACTTATAATGCTAAACAATTTACCATACATAATGTTATTTTTAGTAGACTTTAGTAGTCCTGGGTATGACGATAAACTACATCTAGCAGCAAGGCCTCTGATCAGGTTATTAGAGCTTCTGAGGAGCGTGGAACGATTTCTTAATTGCTATTGTTCCCAGGTCCACTCTGACATGTGGGGGGCGCACCTGGTAGGGCATCAGCTATAGTCAAATAATGCCCCCCACCAAGCAAAAACAAAATTCTGTGAAAGTATAAAAATTCCAGAAATGGATATGCAATGTGATTGGTTCCTGATCTGGCATCTCGTCTATAGCCACTTTCTCACGGAAGCGCCGTCACTTTCCTCTGTCTTTTCTACAAATACTTTCAAGGTAACTGCTCCGACGAGCTACTTTGCCTGGTTCGCAAACTGCATGAATTTAAGCGTGCTACTAGTTTGGCATCTCAGTCCCACCTATTCACTGTCACAACGGTTAAATGTAGCCGTCTCTTCTATTCCAATAGAAGTCGCATTTCCTCTGACTTGCTTCCCTGACAGTTATAATCTTCAAATATTCAAATGTAATGTCAATCGTCATCTGTTGATGCCTTGATCTACTTACCCGTCCATTTCTTTATCCTTTCCTCAAACGCTCCTCTTTACTCTTGCTCCCACTCTCTGTCACCCCTTGCAAAATAGTGACATTTGCTTGGAGTGAAGTGCTTAAAACGTATCATTTTTTTATATTAAAAATACCAGCAATACATTTTCATATTTAAAAAAAAAACAAATGAACTACAATACATATAGTAAAATGACCAACAATATATTTTAAAGCAAAATAGCCAAAAATATATTTTATCTATAGTTGAAGGAAACAATTGCGTTCAAAATATATTTACTTTATTTATATTATTCAGACTATTGTCTTCATCTTTGTCGCCATATTTATTACAACGTTTCGGCCGTTGTACGATCCGGAAGAACACATGACATTGTGGGTAAAGGCGTTAGTTAGATTCAGTGACAAGACTCAAAGAGTGTGAGTTCAATACCCGGTTAAGGTAGTGTAGAACTTGGAGAGGAAATTAACAGAAGATAACTGACAACTGACATCCATTAAACATGGCACGTGGAACTAAAACAGTCTATCCCAGTGAGCGAAATAAAGGGGTCAGTTCGACATTCCAACCACCTGAAGAAGGCCGGAGTATACAACGGCCGAGACGTTGTAATAAATATGGCGACAAAGATGAGGACAATAGTCCGAATAATGTATATAATCTACATAATACCTCATCTCAGAAATATAGACAGATACTGAAAGGCCGAAACGTTGTAATAAATATGGCGACAAAGATGAGGACAATAGTCCGAATAATGTAAATAATGTACATAATACCTCATCTCGGAAATATTGACAGATACTGAAAGGCCGAAACGTTGTAATAAATATGGCGACAAAGATGAGGACAATAGTCAGAACAATGTAAATAATGTACATAATACCTCATCTCAGAAATATAGACAGATACTGAAAGGCCGAAACGTTGTAATAAATATGGCGACAAAGATGAGAATAATAGTCCGAATAATGTAAATAATGTACATAATACCTCATCTCAGAAATATAGACAGATATTATATTACATGGAGTTTTATCAACACCAGCACTATTTCTGCGATCGTTATTTTTCCTCCTTTTAGTTGAGCACTATTATTGGTGTAATAAAGTATTTATACTTCGTTATCGCAATACGGTATCAATTAACTTCGACTACTCCACTAAAGACATCATAGGTTTTTAATAAGGATCTTATAAACTAGCCCTTTTACATTAGTTCGAAAGGTTCATAAAAAGAATAAGGTGGAAACTCTTCTTTACAAGAACGAGTATATCAGCTTTATGGATTTAAGTCCCACAAAAATCAACGATGCGACGATCTATCTGTGGACTTCGAGAAAAGATCTAGTCTCGATAATCGACTAAATTAAATTCACTATCACGATCTATAGCAAAAATGCTAAAAGACGTTTCTATAATCAAAAACATCCAACAAAAATAATTATCAAAGCAAATAAGATTGGTAAATAATACAAAATCGATGCGTATATGTACTATAAAGCTAAAATAAGTTTTATAAAAAGACAACCAACAACTGTGAAAATAGCATCAAGTGTGAAAACAAGATCATTGCTACTGAACTGATGATAAGATAGAAAAAAAATGAAAACCAAGCAAAACAAAAATAAAACCGACCAGATTTTTTTTTCCATATTTGATGAAGATTTAATAAAAGCAAAATATGTTAGATTTATTAATGTTTCATATTTCTTCTTTATCCTATCACACACTTACACACACACATGATCGACTCTCCCGTCGAGATTCGACGTATGAGGGTCGAGCAGATCAGTTTCCAGGAAACCGACAGCCCGACACCGGCACATGAGATTTGATTATAGTGGTGAAGGCCTCGTGCTGGACCATCCACACTTTTTGGAGGGACGAATACAGAGACCTGGTGCACCGAATGCCACAGGATTTGAATTCAGAGTTGTCCTTCTCCTAGACCAGTTGCCATCCAAGGTTATAGAACCCAGTCTGTCCTGCTATTTTCCCATAGCTGGAGGGAGAAGAAGGGATTCATACCTTTCCCAAGGGTATTAGCATGTAAGTGAATGTAATGGATTCGACTAGAATTCGAGCTCAGCTCTCCTATTCCTCAATCCGAGCTGATATCCATTACTCCACTGTGCCTCCTCATTCATACATACATACATACATACATACATACATACATACATACATACATACATACATACATACATACATACATACATAACTGAAAGATATGGTATAAAAATATATGGATGAGAATAATAGGGGCATAATTAATGAGATGGCGGTAAAAGATTACGCGTTTTGTTCCAGGGAACTTCTACAGACAAATTAAAAAATTGAATTTATCCATAAAAAAGTAGAGAAAAAATTGGGTCTGGAATCCAACAAGATACAAAAACTCTTAGTCATTATTTATCTTTATTTTGATTACAGACGTATTTAGATGTTAACTTGATATATCTCATCCGTTTTGGGGGTTGTTTTTTTTTGTTTTTTCCCCCCTTTTTTTTTTTAAATAATATCGCATCTGTTTTAATTTTGTGATGAAGGAAGATACATTGTAAGATCTTGGATATATTGCTGTGTATATATATATAAAATGTTGACATCGGACCTATCTCATTCCATTTATAATCGCTTTTACTTTTATTTTGTTTTTCATTACTCTTCAATTTCTTAGTTATAATTGTGTGTTTTCTATACACAGATATACCGTCTGATCATTGACTTACATCTTCTGTAGAGAATTACCAAAGTAATATATTTTCAATACATTTTCCCCGTAATAAATATCTGTTTATTTTAATCAAAATTATATTTTTGAAGACGAAATTATGTCCAGAACTATTACGATGATTCTAGGATGAAGTTACCTTGACTTAAATTATGCAAGAAATACAATTCATAGGCGGGTTTATCTAGGAAGTTAAACAAACGTCTATATGGCAGATCTTATACAAAACAATAAATTCAATGCATTTATCATTCTTCAGAAGAGCTCTGTCTATAAAAGTAAAAGAATGATAATATATGTATATATTTATTTGTTTCTGTGTATTTCCTTTTATGAGAAAACAAGGGTAATAATAAATGTCGCTTTCAGACATTGTTCAAAATATCACTCCATTTATTTATTAGATTTTTCTAGTTATATTGAAATATTTCTTATATAATTTATATGATTTTCGTTACAAGGATTAATTTTAGCAGAATTCAACCTGCTTTAAATTTAACAAATGAACCCGGGACGTCCTGCCGTCGGTGTGAATGCAATGAATTTGAATATGATCCAGTCTGTGGGGAAAATGGCCAGAACTTTCAAACAGCTTGTATGGCAGGTTGTCAAAGGAAGAGTTCGACAGGTTTTGTGAGTATAAATATTTTGTATCTCTAAACTGAAATTATTTACACACACACACACACATATGTATATATATATATATATGTGTGTGTGTGTGTGTGTGTGTGTGTGTGTGTGTGTGTGCATATACAGTGAAATCAGCTTTCTCAATGACTAAAAGAGGAAGGCACATTTGAAACTCCTCAACTCTTCGTCTACCAAGAGGTCAGCCTTTGCAGCTCACCTCTCCTTTGGGAACTGTAAAGTGCAGTACCTTGTGCCAAATCAAAAACAAATGGTTGTTTGATCTATCGAAGGAGATACAGACAGCTTATGATAAGAAAGACATCAAGGCGTTTTATGGCCTGCTTCTTCTGGCATATTGTCCAAAATCTACCTCAACTACACCACTCCTGGCAAAGGACATAACCTTACTTACTTAACCTTACTGAAGACTTCCGATCAAATTATGGTCCGTTTCACAATCCTTCCAATGTGCATGTTGCTGCAATAAATAATCTCCCTCAGCGTTCCCTTCAGACTAAAATTAACATGGAACCAACGCTTGAAGAAACAACTGCTTGCATTAGACAGATCAATGCAAACAAAATTCTTGGACTAGATGATATTCCTTTTGAGCTATTGAAACACAGCGGTATGAATGTCCATTGTGCAGTCCACTCTTTAATGATACCCTTATGGAGGGGTGACCCAGTTGCCCAAGACTGGATAGATGCCATTCGGATTTTTGCTGCAGAGAGGAAAAGGCAAGAAGTCAGACTGTGGTAATTACCGAGATATTTGGGAATGGGTTTGGAAGACCAAGCACGTTTGTCCTGATGTCCTTCCTGAGTTTCAAGTTTAGAGGCCGACAATGGACTGTAGACATGATATTTTCTGCTAAACAGCTTGTAGAAAAATATACTGAACGTGTGCCGTTTTGTCAGTTTGTTTTCTTTACCTAACTAAAACTTTCGACACAGAGAATCGTGAGGCTTTCTGGAAGGTGCTTTGGAGTCCTTAACATCTGATTTTGGCCAGTGGAGGGATGTGATTTTCGAGGGTGCTGAACCTTTTGAAGCAGCCAGAGGCAATACACTGGGTATTAAATTCTTCAAGGCATTTTAAAATGCGTGCCAGAAATATTAAATATCGTTCTTGTTCCGCTTTTTCCTTAGGAATGTTTTATCCATTCTCAAACAATAAATTTATTATTATTCTATGTGCCGTGTCCCTTCAGGACGAAGGCGATCATGGTTCTCCACAACTTTCTTTCCTTTATAGCCTTTATTTATTTTTGTTTTTGTTATATCTCCTAATCGCTCTTCTTCCATCTATTTACAAAATCTCTTTAGGTAAGTAATGTGCTGCTTATGTGAGTGGGTTTGGTTTGGTTTGGTTTGGCTTGGTCTGTTTTACGGCATATCAACCTTAATTGATTATTTAATGACGACAAGATTTTTATTGATAATAATTTGTTTTCAAAAAACTAAGCTAGTGCTTATTGCTGCTAGTGTTTTTCTTTTTTTTGTATTGCTTGCTATATTTGTACAATATTTTCTTCAAAAATATATTGCAGGTACTATTTTTTTTTTCAAAAAATATACTGCTTGTAATTTTGCTTTCAAAGATATATTACTGGCTATATTTCTTTTACAATTGCTGGTAATGTTTTTTATAAAAATGCATTGCTGGTAGAAAAACCTATTTTTACACTTCACAGTGTTTTGCTCCGGTTTGGGGGTTAAAGATTTGCCCATAGCTTGGACAATAACAGGTGCTTCACCCCGGGTCATTGTGGACCTGCGAACACCAGCATTTAAGAGGTGGTTCCACACTCTTCAAAACCTCCTGATCAGAAGACTTGCTGTCGGATGTAGTTTGTCGTCATACCCAGGACGATGCTCTTTGTATCAAATTTTTCTCCTCATTATGTACTCTCGAAATGTAAGTTTTCTCTTTTTGGTCCTATGTTCTTTTTCTTTCTATTCTTTTCTAAATCTTCGTCGTTGCTCAAAAGTGTCCAGTCTACGCTATTTATCAGAATCCTTCAGTAGAAATACGTTTCTGTTGCCTTTTCTTCATCTGGAAGGAGAATGCCGATCATTCACAACCATATAGGAGAATTGATATTTTCTGTGTTCATTTTTTTATCGTTTTAATACATTGCTTAGATAATGGAAGTTACGGCTTCCACATACGACTTCATAGAAATTCTCAAAAGCAATAAACCAAATAATGTATTAGCGTCACTAGAGGCCAAAAATGAATTAATCAACTCATCTTTCAGTCAGTGGACATTATAACCAACAATGTTTTTAAGCATAACTTATTTTCACCTCCGAAAATGCAAACAATATATTTCAGGAAACTGCTATTAGACCGTATTCCAAAAGTTTACTTAGGAAATATATTCACACAATCTAATGGTTTCGCTATGAATTTACCTACCACTCAAGCACGATCCATATTCTATTAGTCAGTCTTCTAAAAACGAAATCAAAAAAGCAACACCTTAAATCACCAACAGCGACTATGTTCATTATATGTTCATATTAAAACTTACGGTCATATCATGTTGAAACACCGGATACCCTATGATCACCGAAGTTTAGAAACGTCGATCCTGGTCATTATCTAGATGGTAACTGCTTGGAAATACCAAGCTTGCATGTGCGGGTGGTGTAATTGATAATGACTCAGAATTGCTAATCGAAGAGCTGAGTTCCATTTCCAGTTAGATTCCTTATTTTCTCTTATGTGCTTATAACATTGGGAAAGACATAAATTCAACTATTCTCCAGCAATTAAGGATTTATTAGTAAGACGTGTACCACTAAAGAATTATTATCTCATAAATGTCTTACAATGTAAAAAATATTTTATTGATTTAAATAGCCTATAAAGGGTTTATAAGCCGTAAAAAATAATGAATCAGCAATTACAGTGGGCGGAATCAAGTATTCGTAAACATACAAATTTATAATTTATTGTATTTCCAACTAATGAATAAAGATAATTTTCATGTAATTAGCTGGACACAGATGCATAACAATTAAATATGCATAGAAAACAGAAAAAAACGATTTAATAGAAATAATTCTCATTTATCCATTTTAATGGGTGAAAAAACTATTCGTACAATGCAAATTTCAGATTTTAAAACTTTTAAATTGCTTTAATACTCTAGATTATTCAAGTGGAATATTATAGAATGTTCCAGTAATGTTGTCAATAGTAATTTTTAGCCTAAAAAATAAAAACAGAATATTCTGTAATTAATAATCGTGCAAGAACATTGTCATCATGGCCAAAGTTAAAATTAACAAATTTCTCAAAAGAACTAATTAAGCTCTGGAAAAAGGGATGAAGTTACAGGATAATCTCAGACAACCTAAATATTCCATTTAGTACACAAAAATGATAAAAACCGAAGAACAGGTGATCCACGGAAGATTTCTGCAAGACCTTCGAGGAAATGCATCAAATAAAACAAAATTCAATGGTTACTAGTCAAGAGTTGCAGGATGATCTATTTCTATCTATTTCTATCTATTTCTATCTATCTATCTATCTATCTATCTATCTATCTATCTATTAATTTGTTTATATCTACCTTATATTTTATTCATCTTGAAGAAAATATTTTTATTGTAGAGCTGTTATTTCTTATTTAACAAACTCGAAATTTGACAAGTTTATATACCCCGCGTGTTACTCGTGGATTAAGGACGTACTTTAAAGTAGTTTTAATATGTTTTCCTTTTTTGTAGCGATTTCCAAGGAAATTGGGGATTTTCCTTTGTTCAAGTTACTTTATTTTTTTTAAGCGTTTCACCCCAAGCAAGGCGGGAAGCCACTATCACGCAAGGGGTTACATAGAGTTGGAGCTAGAGCAAATAGGAGTGATAGAGAAAAGGAGGAAGAAAAGGATAGGAGATAAATCAAGACATATGGAGATGTCTATTGACATTACATTGGAATAGTTAGAAGTTATAGCTACCAGGGAAACAGGAGAAGGGGGGATTTCCACAGGGGAAAGGTGCGAGACATGAAGGCTACATTTAACAGTTTCGACAGTGAAAGGATGAGAGCGAGATGTCAGCCTAGCAGAAAGCTTAAATTCATGAAGCCTGGGAACCAGCGAAAGCAGCTCATCGGAGCAGTTACCATGAAAGTATTTGTAGAAAAGACAAACGGAGGCGACGGCATGTCTGCTAGAGAGCGACTGCAGACGAGATGCCAGATCAGGGCCAATTACATTGCATATGGATTTTATCATGAACCTTGAGACAAACAGAAGGGGCTCCAGACCATATATGGCAGCAATACTCCATGCAAGGGCGAATGGTTGATATGTAGATTTGAAGGATCGATTCCGGGGAGAAAAATTTTCTGGCGCGGCACAGGGAGCCAACTTTTCTTGCGGTGGACGAAGCAATTGACTGAATGTATTTGTTTCATCTCAGGTCAGCAGACAATGTGAGATCGAGCAACCGCAAAGAGGTGCTCTCGAGGAGTTGAGCGTCAGACATTCTAATGGGGGACAGGGAAGGATATCTGCGATGATTAATAGAGAGCAGTTTTGTTTTTGAAGCGTTAAAGTTAACCAGCCAATTCCTGCCCCACTTCACAACCAATTGGAGGTCCTTTTCGAGACGAACGGCCAGGTTAGTTTTGTCAGCAACATTAGATTTGTTTTGGAGGCAGGAGTAAATTGTAGTGTCGTCCGCGTAGATGCAAACTTGCGAATCTACTGCATTGATGCGGTTAATCTCACCATTTCCATTGCAATGCTAGATAACCTTCTTGCAATGCCGATGGTTCTATTTCTGCATATGTATAGAGCGACACCCTGAAAAAGCAAAACACTGCAATATTAATTAGATAAATATATTTTATAACTTTTTTTTTCGCCCCAAGCAAGGCGGGAAGCCACTAGCACGCAAGGGGTTACAGAGAGTTGGATCGAGAGCAAATAGGAGCGATAGAGGAAAGGATGAAGTGAAGGATAGGGGATAGATCAAGCCATCTGAAGACGTCGATTGACATTACATTTAAATATTTGGAGATTATAGCTATCAGGGATTATAGCTAACAGGAAAAGGGGAGAGAGTTACACAGGTGAGAAGTGCGAGACATGAAGCTTTTGGAGTAGAAGAGACGGCTACATTTAACAGTTTCGACAGTGAAAAGGTGAGAGCGTGATGCCAGCCTAATTGAACGCTTAAATTAATGAATTCTCGGAACCAGCGAAAGCAGCTCATCTGAGCAATTACCATGAAAGTATTTGTAAAAAAGACAGAGGGAGGTGACGGCGCGTCTGTGAGAGAGCGACTACAGACGAGATGCCAGATCAGAGCCAATTACATTGCATATCCGTCTTTGGATTTTATCAAGAACCTTGAGACAAACAGAAGGGGCTCCGGACCATATATGGCAGCAATACTCCATACAAGGGCGAATTTGTAGATTTAAAGGATCGACTCGGAACAGGGAGCCAACTTTCCTTGCTGTGGATGAAGCAATTCACTTGATGTATTTGTTCCATCTCAGTTCAGCAGACAATGTGAGACCGAGCAAATAGGTGCACTCGAGAAGTTGAGCGTCAGACATTCTAATGGGGGACAGGGATGGTTATTTTTGGTGAGTAATAGAGAACAGTTTTGTTTTGGAGGCGTTAAAGTTAACCAGCCAATTCCTGCCCCAGTTCACAACCGTTTGGAGGTCCTAACAATTGTTAATACAGGGCGAAATTACACTCCGATAGACAGATTTATTGTCACTAAGCATTAAATAATCAATTAGTAATTTCCAGTAACAATTTTCTTTCTTTTATAGGGTTACGAAGGCTGCATATGCGTAGGTGGAAACCAGACAGCTATTCCAGGTACATGCCCGACCGACTGCAATGGGCCACTCATAGTGGCTGCAGCATTAGCTATACGTTCGTTTCTAGAAGCTTTCTGTGTCGGCCCAAATACGATCGTCACTCTCAGGTATGAGCATATATTTCGTAAAAATACAACAGAAAAGGGAAAATGGGGAGAGGCTGGTTTTCATTAGCTATCCTAGTCCTAGTTAATCAGAATCACGACCCATTCATTCATGTTTATCCAGCTTTCTATTTTCCGGTAGTTATCTCCGCATGTGTTTAAGTTTGCGTCGTTGTATGCGTCTTTGAATTTTAAATTTGTCACGTGATCATTTACGTCATTTTTTTTTTAACTAATGAAACTCTCTGGTGAGGGGTGGCTGTGATGTCCAATACAGGCCAAGAAATTAAACATATTTTGGAGTGCCATTTCAAAATTGACCGTACGCATGGTTATGTATCTGAGCCTAGCCTCGAATTGCTTATGTGGATGTGTTGCTTTGAACTTAAATGTATACACCTGTATATATGTGTGTGTGTACGTACGATAGCACCAGCCCAAATAAGCACACAAGTAGATTTCCCCTTCTGCCGCCAAAAATAGTCAAAGAAGCATAAATAGGTCCAATTTTGATAAAATAAACCAGTTTGTCTGGTGATTGCAAGTGCGTAAATACCAGGCCCAAACTCATATCAAAACAACTTATTTTACACACACACTCTCGTTTATATATATATATATATATATATATATATATATATATATATATATATATATATATATATATATATATATATATATATATATATGGTGTATGTTTTATATATATATATATATATATATATATATATATGGTGTATGTTATCTCCAAGAAACCAAACTCAAAGAAATAATTGATATTAATATCGGAGTTAGAGAGCAAATGGTAATAACTTTGAAGACACAGTATATATTAGGGAAATGGTTCTCACATCAATAATAAATAGAAGAATAACATTCATAGATATTAGACGAACAACCATAGAACACACAATGAACAACCTTAAAAGATCTATAAAGAGTTTTCCATCATCCCATTAAAAACCTTAAAGAATTTAGAAGTCCAGCATCACTTCAGTGAGTTAGCCTATGACAGGGAGCCTTGGAAAGGGCGGATAAGATTTATTTATAAAGTTCCTGAAGATGATTATGCACATCGATTTGCAGTGTGCTTTCAAAGGGAAACAGCAATCATTGTAATGGTATTCAAGAAATATAGCATGTATTATTTTATTTCAATTTGGTCAGAATTGTGTTATCTATGTCTATGCGTGAGTGATGTGGTTGTGTGTCCTATGTATGATGTTTTTTTCTTATTTTCAGCATAAAATTCTCAAATAGAACAAATGAATTTACTAAATTCAGAATTTGGTTTTAATTATGTGCCATTATTATAAATCCATAGAGACAAGGAAATATCATCAATTTCTTTCGTTCTTTTTTGATAATGACTAAAGTCAGACAAATGCCGAGTTCCTTATCAGAATTAACACGAACTATAACAAATTAAATTAAACCTCCATCAATAAGATACAGAAAAAAATCTCATTAAATACATAAAATATATAATTTGCTTATAATCTTTAACAAACCTTGTTTGAATATGTAATTAGGTGCATTTTAAAAATATGGCAGATTTATCTGAAGAAATATTAATTTTAAAGAAGTACAAAACTCTAATCTCCTTCAAAGTAGGATGTTCTGACTTCAATAAAGTTTCTATAGGACCTTAGCCACTTCGTGAAGTCATTCAAAGAGAAAATCAGGACACTTGATACTACCTCTCTCATCTCAATGTTTTCAAAACAACTGGCTCTGGGATTTTTCTTCAACTAGGGGTCCTGAAGTTAAAAGTCAGAAGGACAAAGATCTGGAGAGTTGGTAGGATGAGGGAGAGATTTGATGCCCATTTCTGCCAGCAGAAAACATTGTTGCCTAGAGAGCTTCCAAATTGGGTTTACGTCCCGACTGCATCCTGTAAACTAGTCACCGATGAAAACAGCGTTTAGTAGGGCTGTGTTCAAAGAGCTATTACAACCCTCTCCTTCAATCTGGAATAACAAAAATATGACAGGTCAGCTTATTACAAGTATAGTAATGATATACTAAAATTACATTTACCTCAGACAGTTATAGCTGCCGCGCATGAATAAATTTTCAAAACATCTTGATTGCACCGGGTATATATGGAAGCTGTTCATTTTAAGGTATTTATCAAGGCATGTTAACACTGGCGTCTCCACTGTGATATAGGACTAGAGCAGCACCAGGTTAAGTGTTACTATTGTTTCCATATCACGTAGGCTAATTATGGTTTAGACTTTCTAACCTGAAGCGCCATTCGATTTTGAATTAAGAACTTTTCTTCTCCTAGACTGGTTGTCATCCAAAGTTAGTCGGTGAATACGTAGCTTTCTGATTTCTTTCCTGTTTTGTGAAGGTAGAAACAGAGGCCTCGGCATCAACGCGGTAATTCTACCTATGTCACGCATCTACCCCATCCCAAAATATATTCTTACTATATAAATATTTTTTTTCCATTTTTACGCTCATACATTTTTGGCGTCCATTAAAAATCTAATTATATATCTAGATATACAATTTTGTGTATTTAGGCAGCAATCCTTCATTGATATATGTTTCATTAACGACAACAGATAATGTACTGCAATTAAGCTCTTTATTTAATTTTTCTTGTTTTCGAACAAGTGTTTTCTTTTCAGGGCACAGAGTTTGTAGAAACTGTCCAAATGTTCTGTAATTCTGTGCGCTTTCGGTTACACTGTTAGCCATTATCAAGGATGATCTATTTTTGCTTTTAAGTGGGTACATCGGTTGTGTGTATTTTTCTAGAGTTATATGGGTGCGTTATTTTCGGGACACAGCACAATGTGGCCCTCTTCATACTTAATATTTTTACGTGTTGGCTTTTTCTTTTTTTATTATCAAGGCTTCCATTATTTTTTATCTATTTTTTACATGCAGATGAGCTTATTTTGAAATCATAAATAATGTTCGTTCGTTATAATTTTTATATAAATATATAACATGTATATATATATATATATATATAATTTTGCAATATATTTTTTGCAGATGCGTGTCAGAGGCTGACAAAACATTTGCCCTTGGAATCATGAGTTTTCTTTCTTCTTCGCTGGGTAAACTTCATTTTTATCCTTCTACTGATAAAACTATTTCAGCCCGTTTATCAGATTATAAATTCATAAAATATTTTATTGTAAACATTTTGCAATTGAAAGTGTGATTCCATGATGAAATTTGAAGTAAGCAATAATGTCTCGCTATTTTTTTTTTTTTTGTATTCTGTCTTATCTCTTTTTTCTACACCTTCTTTTGTTTGTGTAATTTTCCCTCTTTTTTTCCCCGTGAAAAGACTTGATAAATAGGTCAACATGTCTGGTCTCTTATCTAAATAAAGATAGATATTAGGTTGGTGCAAAAATAATGTCGTTTTCTCACATGTGTTACTATATGAGAAAACGACATTATTTTTGCACCAACCTAATATAAACATCTTCTTATCTCTCCTTACTGTGTCGAGTTCAATCACATATATATCGTCTTCCTCCTCCTTTCTCTCTCACCTTATACCAACTTAAATCCCCCCCACACACTCATACATACATACATATATATATATATATATATATATATATATATATATATATATATATATATACATTTCGTTTAATATGTGTGGATTATTACAGGCTGGCTTCCAGGACCACCGACACACGGTGCTCTTATCGACACCTTATGCACCAAGTGGCGGCAACTCCCCTGTGGTGAATCGGGAGCGTGCCTCGCCTACGATGTTGACAAGTTAAGGATCGCGTTCTTCTCCCTTCAAGGTGCATTACACTTTCTTTCTGATGCGTTTTATGTCATCCTCGGCTACTACGGTCTGTGTACGAAGCGCTATTTCCAAAAACAGGAACTCGTAAATATCCAAAATGACGAAGGACTTTTAGCAACCTTATAAAAAAAATAAAATAATAAAAATTATTAGGTTGTTTTATATTCAATATTTGATAGAGAAAAAGAAAACAAAATAATGATAATAATAATAATAATAATAATAATAATAATAATAATAATAATAAACTTTATATTTTTAAGCCAAATCTTTTATTTTTAAATCAAAATTGAATGTTTCTGCGATTATTCTTCAAAGTGTTTCATTCCTAAAATACTCCATCCGACGAATATATATATATATATATATATATATATATATATATATATATATATATCTGTTTCAGTGTATTCATAATTGTTTGAAAACGATCTAAATTTCTTTTTAATCATTTCACCCGAAGCAAGGCGATAATGCCACTAAGACGCAAGGGTTTACAGGAAGTGAAAGAGATCGAACAATCTTTAGCGAAAAATGAGAAAAAGGACAAAAAAGAAACAGAATTCAGGAAGACAGAGGATAGCGGTTGACGTTGCATTTAAATTTTTGAAGATTGTAGGTAGCAGAGAAGAAGGAAATCGGGAGTGATTTCCACAGGTGATAACTGCGAAAAAAAGAAGCTGTGAGAAACGAATTGACGTACTGACGTATTGACGTAGCTAGTTCAGGGGTAAAACGGTGTTACCGGTTTATCAAACTAGTATTACGTTTACATTTCTGCATCGATACATATACATACATACATACACACACATATATATATATATATATATATATATATATATATATATATATATATATATATATATATATATATATATATAAGGTTAATGAGTTGAATCAGACCAGAAAACAGTAGTATTAAAAAGTGTTCAATACACGCTTGAAAAAATGAAATAGAAATAAGAATAGCTTGTAGAGCTTTCAACTTTAAAAATCTAAACCTTGGTTTCAACCTCACGGTTTCCACAGGCGGTTCTTTATCAAATGACGACCTGAAGCTTTTTTTTATTTATATTGTGGCCTTGTTAGGGTCAGAATTAAACACAAAAGAGGAATTGAGTTAAACAAATACATTAACAGAAAACAGTAATACTAACATAAAACGAGAGGAAAACTGTGGAAACTTCACGACATTTATTTGTACAATGGTACAAAATATGGCACAAGGACAAAATGGGGGATGGTGAAAAGGACAGTATTCATTTGTTTTACCTTTAAACTTACCTAGCCACAAACACTGACCAAAACATACAAATAATATTCCTTAAACCAAAACAACTTACCTTTCTTACTACATCCACCATAATACCTCTTATCTCTATGAAAATCCTAAATAGTCCTCATATGTACAATTCATTGTCTGGGGGAGAGGGGAATAAAACAACAATTTAAAAAACTAGCCTCAATGAATATTTAAAATATGAATACAATCTATTTACATGAAACTAAAAAAATAATTTTAGTAATAAAAAACAAACATAAGTCTTAAAAATGCCAAAAACATCAGTTAACTGGACGAAATCAATGCGTGGCTATAATAATATAAAAACATTCATTCATCCCAAGCACTCATACAAACATGCACTCATGCAGACACAACAACAAATACAAAAATACACACACGAAACGAAAGGCACCCGCATCCACCAGAGAACTAACATCACTGACCATTTAACGAGGTAAGGAATGGGGAATTAAACTAAAGAAAAATAGGGACAGAAATAAAAGGGGCCGATGAGCAAGAACACCCTAGCTATGTTAACTGGAAAAAAAGAAACTAAAGATTCAAAAACAAACCTAAACTAGGCCAATTTTGGGATGGGTTGCCCAAAATCAACCCAGGAAGAACAATATACTGATGTCTCACCAGCATCAAAATGCCACTCGAGGTCAGCCCCTTTTATTCGACACAAACTCGCAAGATTCATCCACCTTTTGCCAAATTCCGATTAAGTGAGGCGACACTTTTCTGTCCTAATCTTGACTTTAAACTGATGCTTAAAGAACAAGATCAGTTGGGAAGAAGTGAACTTCTCGTCATCATAGAATTTCTTTTATCACGTCGTCCAAATCATAACACCTAGTAAGCAAAAGAATACATATTGTTCTGCCATCGTCATCTGCGATACCACATTGCTACAAAGAGAACTGGCCTCAAGAACAAAGAATTTTCCGTGCAGCATGCGGACCATGGGGCCTTCGATAAACTTGCACAACGGCGCTATAACTCTGCAATGTAAGAAGACGTGACTCAGGGTCTCGATTTTCCATCACAGCGTCGGCAGTTTGAAGATTTCTCCAAGCCCACTGAACAAAGACTTTTGGCGACCCAGAGGGCCCCACGAATCACCAGCCAGGTGAATGATGCCTCATCTTTATTGAGGCATTTCAAACCGGGCGCCCAAAGACGTATTGAACGAGCCCCCTACTTCGTAAGACCGAGCTCGACAATTAGCTCATCACGAACGGACCCCCTGACTAACACTTGATATAATGGCCTACGAGACAACGCCTGGACGTTCGAGAGGCCATCCGACGCCCATAAGAGGCGTTTCAAAGCAAAACGACATTCATGGTTGAAGGAGCATTCGGCTCGGGGTAAACCGCTGGCCTCCGCCTCGCTCTAGTGCACACTTCTCAGGGATGGAAAGTTCTTACGGGCGTCTTCAATCCAGAAGGCGACCTACCCCTCGATTCGCAACACACTCGATCTAGTAACGCCATGCGAAGCATATATTGACGAATCTCAAAGTTAGACATACCTAGAGCGCCTTTAGATGGATGAAGGCAACGGATCCCCCGTGTTACCAAAGCGGCCTTGTCTCCCCACAACGAGAACAATAGCCTTACTAATGACATTAGTGTGGCATACGGAAGTAGAAGTACAGAGAGTCGGTAAAGTAGAATCAGGTAGATGAGCGAAACAAATACTTCCACCCTCCCCTTCAATGAAAGGTTACTCCGAGACCCCAGATTAACTGCGATCTCGGCCTTCTCTTGTACCTCAGACACATTCATTTCCAACTGGATATTAGAACCGAACCAGACGCCGAGTATCTTGACCGGCCCATACGTCTAGAGGAAAGACCCGGGAAGAGAAACTCCGTTCCACGCACTCAACCGCAAGCCAACAGACTTATAGCGGTTGATTTGGCCCCTGCCATCATCTCATAACAACTGATTCCTTTGCTGACTTCTTCAATCTCGGTTCTTCTCGACACAAGAACCGAAACGCGATCAGCATAGGCAGAATAACTGGGCGAGATGGTAGCACCAGGTAGGGAAATTCCGCGTAGGATCGTATTTGGCTTTAACTAGCAAAGGAAAGGCGCCAATACAAGAATGTAAAGCAAAGGCGAAAGCGAACAACCTTGACGAATGGAATGAGACAATAAGAAAGGCTCCGATCGTACCCCATTCACCTCCACCAGCGCACCGAGAGTCACATACAGAAGTAGGATCCAGGTGCGAAAGTACGTCCCGAAATCGGCCGCCGAAAGTACAGCCTCCAGGAATCGATGGTCAAACCTATCGAAGGACTTGGACTGATCTAAATTGATCAGCGCGGCTTCAATATCGACTTGCTCGATGATCAAGCGTACCATATGAAGGTTGTCCTGAATAGTCCTACCATTCACAGCACAAGTCTGTTCGGAGCCGATCAGACTAGACAGGACAGACTGCAAATGGTTGGCTAAGATCTTTGCCAAAATCTTTTAACTCTGTATTTCACATGGTTAAAGGGCGAAAGCTACGTAACCCATGCTCTCCTTGCGCAATAACATAATCCCACACCTGGTGAAGCGTTGAGGGATAGACCCCTGCTTTATCTATCCTCTCCTTCATTATTTATTCCTTTCTCTTGTCCGATGAATGAGAGGTCAACGCTACAACCATCGTATCTACTAGAGAAATATACCTTCCTTCTTCCCTACCTACTGTGTGTAACTGTCTTAAAACAAAACTTCCGCTAATCTTGCTTATTCATTTCGTTTTTCGGTTGATTCCTAGAAGAATTTTTGAATCTACTCATTGTTTTATTACTTTCTCTGTTTACTAAAATGAGTTTTCGGAATTTATATCCCCTCCTGGAATTATCAATTCGGATTACCAATTAACTTTATCATAGTTCAGTGCTACCAGCAAGCAGATTTCTTTTTCTCCTGATGATGGCCATGTTGGCCGAAACTAGTCGAGGAATCTAACTGATATAATAAAAACGAAAGAATATTAATATACAAACCAGTGTGTCTAAAGATTTAATATTTTTATTGTTCAAAATAATATATATGTGTGTGTGCGTGTGTGTGTGTGTGTTATTCAATTCACTCCAAGCAAGGCAGTAAAGCCACTATGACGCAAGAAGTAGAGGGTGTGAAGTAGAATGAGAAGACTTTAGGGGAAAAAAAGCAATACAAGATATTTTAGGGGTGTGTATTATTGATTGAATGCGTATGGGGGAATTACGGTAATATGTCGTCGCCTTGTGCCAGACTAAGCTAAACATTGCATCTTTGGCCAATTCGATAATTATTATTCCATACTCGTTGCTATGCTTTAAACTAATATAAGCTTCGTAAATTGATGAGCATTCCTACTGTAGCGAGTCCTAGCCTCATTTCTTTTACAATGCTGCTAGAACACAGATGACGATAGGGATTGAAAGCAAGAGAGAATGAAAAGATTTGATTGAAAAAGGAACAGGGTAAAGATTGAAAAAGGAAAAGGAAAAGAGATGAAGACGACTGACGTTGCATTTAAATTTTTGAAGATTGAAGGTGACAGGAAAGAAACACATCTAATGGAGACTCACAGGTGAGAAGTCCGAGAAAATAAACTATTAGAATATAACTGACCGTTGTATATAGCGATATCTATATCTCTGGTTAGATATGAAGTTGAAAGGAAAATAATTTTAAAAAGAAAAAGATATGGTTATATCAATACATGTTAGCAAATAATGATTTGTGATAAGAACCCAAAGTTAATATTTAAGTGAGGTTTCGTTTAGATTAAATATGAAACCTTTAAAAAAACTGTTTAGGAACTTTCAACAATCTCCAAACAAGTGAAGTCAACGCATAATGGATTAACATTATATAGATTGACAGTATATGGATTGACATTATATAGATTGACAGTATATGGATTTACAGTATACGTATTGACCTTATATGGATTTACAGTACTATAATTATGATGATTATTGCTGTGGCCCTGTTAAAGCCAGAAATAAAGACACAAGATAGGAATTGAATTAAACAAATATGCTAACAGAAAGAGTAATAGAACCATATACACTCGAGTGTTACAGCAAAAAAGTTCGGCTCGACTATCAAAGCTGATAGCTGGAAACTTCAGACCGACCCCTCCAAAAAGCAGTACCTGCTCCTATTTATAGCTTGGAGAGTCCATGCGTGCGTGGGTAAATTACCATAACAATTAAAATAAGAAATAACCACGGGTTAAAAATCAATTCCATTAATTCTTTTGTAATTGCTTTGTTTACGTTTCTGATACGCAATCGAGCAAATTTGTGCTTTCGAGGAAATTTTATTGAGAGGATGTACATTCTTTTTGCAATGATGTTCCCCCTGGACATGGCCCAAGAGTCCCTCGAGGAAGAGGGTTACAGAATAAGAAGCACAGTTTATGGGCATATATAGGGAAGATAACCTTTAACCCTAGATTTCAGCTGGTTAAGATTATAATTTGGAAGCATCCTCTTGGGAGTCGGTTCTACAAAGCACCGGTGAGCGGGAAGAGACTGCTCGAGAAGAACTTACATCCCAGCAATGGAATACGAAAGGAATGAGGATGGTTCCCATAATTGCATGGTGTTTTACCAGACTAAGATAAGCAAAGACAACTTCAGAATTGGTCCCGTGCACCAATACAAGAAAATAGAACTGCTCATTATCAGTTTTCTTCCCGACTTGTCCGCTCTTGATTTTGCAGGAACTGAGATATGGGATTTTTTTTTAAATTTCGCGTTTAATGATTTTACAGTCATTGATTTAAAACGATTTCTGAGTTCGTTGCAATTTCCCTCTTTTTATTTTTTCGTTTTTTTTTTTTTAATTTCTTTCTGGACGCCTAGAATATGTCGCAACATTTGTAAAGACATTAACATTAGTGGCATGATTAAGCAATTCGAACTTTATTTTTGTAATTTTTATTTTTGATAACTTTATAACTTGATAGTATTAATATTTGCTTTGATTTATTTCCGGGTCCCAACCAGCGACCTAATGTCAGAAATGGTTTCATTACATTTCCCATTGATCATTTTTGAAAAACAAAAGACATTACATTATCATTATTATTATTGTTATTATTATTTAGTATATTCTGAGTTGTTTCAAGAATGCAGATATTAAACTTGCATCTATCCAAAGAAATACGAATGAAATGATGGTTGTTCGCTGTAATGTGGGTGGAATGGCGTGTCTTGGCCGTGAAGGTTCGAACTAGTGGAGCTAAATATGGTTTTTCGTATGAAGACTTTTTATATAAATAGCGATAAAGCAGCAAGAGACTTGTGACGTTTCGTCTGTGTGAAAGGGCTTGCAGGGTGGAAAATAATTCATCACCCACAAGGACGCCGAATCGATTTTGAACTTTATGAAGAGTGGAAAGTGAAGACTGGCCATATATAGCAAGAGACTTACATTTTCGGCCTGATCTAGCTCTTGTAAAGGTAGAGGATAGCAGAAAAAGTCAGCTATTTCCTGGAACGCTACAGGGAAACGATAATCTTTTCAACAGCTCTAGAGGGAGCGTATATGCGACTCCCGCTTGAGGTTTTGGTTGAGTTTAAGTCATAATTACCACTCAAGACACGGGACCTCCCCGAAAAACCATTCATTCATCGTGATCGTTGAAACTAGTTGGAGAATTTGAATGTGACCAGCAAGTTCCCCTCCCCATTGAGTTGTCAGTGCTACCTCAGAGGAGAGAGCAGATGCCAAGCTCTGGTCATTTAGAACTATTCTGGGCAGTGACACTCCTCATTTTCGAATAGACAAAGCACGTTTGATCAAAAGTCGGTATATTCTACAACCCGGGATTAAGGAACAAATTCATACTGGAGAGTAGGTTTTGTTATTAAGTCTTTAGAATGCACGAGTTTATTAGACGTAAGTCACACTGTTTAAAAAATAGGTCGTCTATTATAACGTTTGCCGTAATATATACATACATACATACATATATATATATATATATATATATATATATATATATATATATATATATATATCATTTATTAGCCTTTCATAGCAACTCATCGCCGTTAAATAACGTCCAATATTGTATATTAATTTAAATACCCTTTGGGAGATTGCATCTATGATAAAAATGATAATACTTTAATTGGTTTTACAACCACTTAAGTTTCACTTGAATGATCATAGTTCAATCTCAGAACATGAAAAAAACACTTATGCCTACATTCACAGTTTATACAGATATTTGTCGAAAATACATCAATGCTCCCTAAAGATAATAAGAAGCAAATAGTTTAAAATCCATGAAGCCCTTTGTATGAGTGAATTGCGGCGGAAATGAAATAACGTCAACTACGAGTGTAACAACAAAGTTCTTAAATCTGACATGTATTGATAGAACAATATTCTTTCCTTTTCAACTTTAAAAAGCAGCAAAGTGTTATATAAAAATATTACAATTGAAAAAACATCTTTTAAATTTTCTTAAAAATCTTTTAAAAAGTCACATAATTTAAATAGAGGTAAAATATTTCGAATTTACGGAATTAATGCATAACATATTTATAGATATGCAACCCATGAAGATGGTTTCAGATTAGATTAAATCTACTTGGGAAAATAAAAATTATTTGAAAGAAAATTTTGAAATTTTCTACAGCCGTCAAGAAATTAATTCGTGGACATGAATGGATTAAAACTAAAATAAACAGGCATATGACAAAATTATTTAATTAGATATGCTTGAATGAAAATATGTTATTTATATATATATATATATATATATATATATATATATATATATATATATATATATATATATATATATATATATATCGTACAAAACAGTGAACTTTAAAAAGCTAAGTAAGTTATATTTTAAAATTTCTTCAACAAAGAGCAAGATTAAATAAAATGTCTGCATGAATAATTTCGGTAACAGTGGGTAGATGATTGGTAATGCTTTCTTTGAAGTTACTGAGTACAAAGCAGATCGTTCTGGGTTGTCGACTTTGATGATATAGGTTCCAAGTTTAAGTCTGGACTACATGCAGGACTCTAACATGGTATGGTAAGTTAGCTGTTAATGTATTATTAGTTATTATTTGTAGACTGTAATAGGGATGATTTTAATGACAGAGATTAAAATGTATAAACATGTAACGATAAAAAGTTGATATACGTGTTGGTATAAATAACAAGAATTTGTATTTTCTCTTTATGGTGCATATTACAGAGTATTGGTATGGTCTGTGTAAAAATGCTCTCAGTGTCTATTGTGTTAAAAAGTCAATTCTCTTTGGTTTGGTTCCGAGAGTTTCGTTTGCGAGGATGCGTTTGAAATCTACTGTTTTCGATCTTCATCACTGATCCAAGGTTATTTTTAGAATGATGAAATATCATCATCATTCTGGGCAATAACAGAACCATAAAATAGTATATTAAACAAATCCTATTTCTTTTCTTAAAAATAAACCTATTTGAATCTTTGAACATTTCTCAATGGGGTTTTGTTGTTTTTTGTATTATAAGCAGTAAGAAGCGCATTTTAACAGTGGCGACGTGGGATTCGAAACTCTTACAACTTATAACAGTAACGAGGATTCAGGAAATTATACGAGTTGTAAGTGGAGTTACAAGGATTTAGGAAACTCACACTGAGTGAACAAGTACTTAAAAAATATACTTGTTATTTCGGGAACGACATTAAATTTAACCACGTTGAGTTCAAACTTTTTTCCTTGTGTAGAAGAAAAAGATTTTGTCTCTTATCTAACACTTTCGCCCCAACCCCTCAACCTCCGACGTCTTACTCTCTGGGTTGAGGTGCTTACTCTGTACTAACCGAACTTAAGCGAGTGGCCGTATGTCCCCCTGAGCATTCGTAGATTATTCGACCGGTCCACTGGTTTAATTCTACTTCCGGCCCACGTTGTGTTTGGTTTGATCCAGAAATCAGAAGTTCATCCATTCACGGTCGACTGAAGATGTAGATACAGCTGGAGAGTCCCCGCTAAGAAATTTAGAATGCAGCAAAAATTAAAAAAAATAATATCTGCAGAAAGCCGGACAACCAACTATTCATTGATTGAATTATTAATGTCTTTTATATAGCAAAAAAGAATAGTATAGAAAAGAAAACGGGTTACAGAAAAGAAAAGTAATTGACGTAAAAACGCATCCACTGGTTTCTGGACAGAGAGAGTGTGTGTTATGATTAACTTGTTGTTAAATCGTCTCAGAACGATATACGACTCTTGCGATGGGGGAATAACATTTCTGTGAGCGGCTTAAAGTTTATAGTGGCGTTCCTCCTTAGCAGTAGTAACAGTAGTAGTAATATTCGTCGTAGCAGAAGCAGCGGTACGTATATCAACAGCACATGTTAGCGGAGGCTTCGTTCCAATCTCTGACGTCACTTTCTCTCCTTCTTGAGTCTCCAACTCGACTCTCCACTGTCTCTGGCCCAATTCTTCTCTGGGCTAATTCCGTCTTCCGTCTCTCTCTTCCGTCTGCCTCTTCTGTCTGCCTCCTTCGTCTGCCTCCTTCGTCTACCTCCTTCGTCTGGCTCTTTCGTCTGCCTCATTTTCAGCATAACTACGCGTTTATATAGAAAAATGCGGCCAGTTACAACTGAACCTTGGTCTTTCTACTTCGCACGTGATTATCACGGAGTTTTGGCTGTTTCAACCAAAATCATGTGAATTCAAAAGTTCCTTCTAGCTTACTCAGCTCTATTTCAATTTTTAATCGATAAAAATTATTTCAGCCATTTCTATTGATGACCCAGATTCAATGGGTACAACTTCTGCCCTAGATCAAATTTCCACATCAGTAAATAAAATGCTCTGATTTAATTTCACTATTAAAATCTATTCCAATTTCACGAAAAACATATACGTGTCTGTGTGTGTGTTTCCTAAACACTCTCTGTCACACTTAGATATAGTAAAAAAAACATATTCTTCAGAATATGGATCAAATTTTGATTTCGATAGTTGAAATTGAACAGCAACAACAGAAACTGCAAAAGCAAAAGCAAGATTTGCTTGAACTACAAAAACAGCAACAGGAGTTGTTGGCTATAATTCTGAAGACCCCCGCCAACAAAAAAATTCAACGTCTCTTACATCAGACGCTGTCCAAAAAAAGTTTATCAAAATTTGTATACAATCCTGACGAGAGACTGATATTTTTTCATATTTTGTAGATATTATCAAATTTTCAGTCAGGAATGAAGCGGCTGGGAAGATGAGAGAAAAACGATAGAGTATGAAAAATACAGCAACTATATTTTACCGAAAAAGAAAACAGGTGAAATCGGGTTTGAAGACACGATACACAATCTGACAAAAATCTTGAGTGACAAGAGATCTCTGCTTAATGCTTTTTGGAAATGCCTGAATCTAACTCAAAAAGAGGACGATGATTTGTCATGTATGCTTGTATCGTCAAAAAACTGTGTAAAGTTTAGAATGAAGTAAATCACTCCAGATACTAATTTTCCTTCAAAGTATAATAGCTAAAAATAAATGTTGCTAAAAGAGCGAAAATTTTTCAGTAAATTGAACAAAACGGTAATATTAACCAGCAAGAACAATTCTAAGCCTGTAACACGATGATGAAGATATTCAGGAAAATAAAGTGCCTTAGTACAAGTAAAGGATAAATATACAAAAAAGAGAATAATTTCTTGTTTCGTATGTGATAAATTGTGTCTTGGAAATAACTGTTCGTTTAAAAATGCAGGATGTTATAAGTGTTGTAAAAACGGCATATAAAGTTAGAGCAAAACCAAACCAAGAAAAAATTGCGACAAGAAATGTTGTAAATATGGAAAAAAAAAACCGTAATCATCAGTGGCTATGTCGTGCAGGTTTAAAAGTTGAAACTTATTTTTGCTTATTCTTGACCAATACTTGCAAAGTAGAAATTATCAAGCACACATACTGAGAAACTGTGTTAGCCCCAAATGCAGAGTCAGTGATAGATATTTTTAAAAAATTGGCCATATTGTATCAGGTTGAACGGTATTTACACCCACTGAATATTAACCGCCGCATGACAGAAGGGGCCAAATTCTGCAATGGAAAATATGCAACATTTACGGAAAGGAAACTGCAAGAAATTAACACCACCTAGATCCGGTTACAGAGATAAGAACTTCTTAAAACTCATTCCTATATATATATATACAACTAAGAGAATGCAGAAAATGGTTATTTTCTCAAGCGATTTCTTTAGAATAATCGTATTATCAAGGTAGTAGGTCAGAGTGTCGAAGGACAATGTGACTAAAGAAAAGTGTCGAAAGACAAAATTGCGAATGGATAAAATGCCGAACAGACAATGTGTCGAATAGGGTAAGTATCGAACAAATAAAGTGTCGAATGGACAAAGTACCGAGCGGGAATAGAGTCAAATTGACTAAATGGCGAATGTCGAAAAAACAAAGTTTCAAAAGTACAACATCTCGATCAAAGTAAAAAAGAACATGGCGTCATGATTTTAAAAACTTGGTTCATATATTCAATTAAGCTATTTTAAATATTTTATTGTTAGCTTTGGCATCATTCAATATATAATAGCCTTAAAAAGAATTAAGCATATATAGTTATCATAAATATTTGCGTACAAGATACTTGCATGCGAAGTAAAAGGTATTCTATTGTAAACACATTCCTGGCTTTTCGTCATGTAGTCAGTTTGATTCTTTTTCCATTCGACACTTTGTCCATTCGAATCTTTCATCGATATTTAGCGAGTTCGACACTTTGTCTGTTCGGCATTTTGTCCATGCCGTCATTTCGTCTGGAGACACTTTGCCCTTCGACACTCTGCCTGCGCAAGTTTATCAAGCATGCGGTTGTTTATTAAAAGAAATTGGACAAGGCACTGATATCACTTAAGTACTTTGTCATTCTTCTGAAGAGGGTTGTTATCGTACGCCCAAAGTCGATTTATGACCACGTTCATATTCTTATAATTGATATATAACATTTGGTTGTTTTTACTTTTGATTTTATAGAGATTTACTATACGTAGCTTAGTTGTGGCACAAGGCAGAAAGTATGATGCACCCAGTGAGGATCGAACTCACTAGTAATTGGTCTAGGGAGGCAAGCTTGTTACCTTTTATTTGTGTTGTTATTTGAAATTATAAGGTTAAGAGGGTTTTTTTTTTTTAATTTTACGCGTTTGCCAGCGTTGACGAGTCGGGGTGTGAAATGTATTGACTAATGAAGCGTCATATAGTAAATTCCTTGTGTTTATAATAGTTATGCATCTGGGTGTAGAAAATGTACTAATATTTTGTTGTACTATTTTTTTAGTGGTTAGCATTGGTTTAGTTTCACTAGGAATAATTTTATTTGATTTTCAATATTGTATTTTTGGAGTAATGAATAGCGGCTCAAATTGAGGAATCGGAGAGCCGAGTTCGAATTCCAGGAGGATCCATTACATTCACATATGTGCTAATACCTGGAGAAAGGTATAAATCTTCTTCATCTCCCCCACCCAAACGATGAGCAAATTGCAGGACAGACTTGGTTCTATAGCATTGGGTGGTAAGAGAAGCAAGAACTCTGAATTTAAAACCTGTCTGGAGAGGGTTAAGCTCCGTCAGGCCATCTTGCCCAAGAAACACACTTCTACTGCGGTTGCAGTACACTTGTCACCACTACGGCCCTACGGGTCACTGGATAAGAATATGTGTTTGGGGAAATTATTGCTAAATACACAAGGTAGTGAAGGAAAGCCAGAAGAAAGGACTAGACCTCAGTTGCAAGAAGACGGAATAAGTTTTTGTTAGCAAAAGGATGCGCCGATAATTCAAATTACAAATTGGAGATATCGAAATACAACCGTTTAAATAGCTGTATTAACAGAGGACGGAAAGTGCGACATGGAAATCCGAAGGAGTAGTGTGATAGCGAAAGATGCCTTCCAAACACTAAACAAAGGATTAAGAAACAGAAAAAAAATATCGTTAGAAACGGGCACTGAACTGTTATGCAATATTATTCCTCTTGTTTGGCAGCCAATGTGGGATAATCATCTCACAGATGAAGACAGGACTGGAAGCAATAGAAATAAGATTCTACAAAAGGATGATGAGAATACCATAGACCGAACATTTGAACAAGAAGGAAGTTCTAGAGACACTGGCAACAAAAATAACACATGATTAACAACGAGAAAAGACAAGTGAAATTATGAGGTAAGGAGGCTTGGAAAGCCTGATACTCACAAGACAGACAGAAGGCAAGAGAGACTGAGGAAAACAATGCATAACCTCCCCAACGTGTTCGAGTAAATGGATGGTGTTTTTTTTTATAAAATTCACCCAATAGAAGGCCTAAGAGCCACTCAAGGTAGGGGGGTTACTGGGTGCAGTTATATTAAGATAGGAAAGCGTTAGGTATATAGAGCTGAAGTAGACTTCAGAAAGAACGAGAAACCCAAACCTAAACAGGAAACAAGGGATAAACCTATAATCCTGTTTAAAAAACCGGAGAGGTGTGTGAGCCGGACGATAGTTGAAAGGTTTGGGAGAGATGGCAAAAAGAGCTAAAATGGACAGGAAATTGTGGAGAACCATGATCTACGTCCTGAAGACAAGTGAAGAAGAAGAAAATATTTGTTTTATATGCTTGAGTTCACTACAAATATTTTTTCAGGAGGAGGTGGTTAAATGTGTTTCATTTAAAAAAGTTCTTTATCACTTCAAATTGATGTCATAGTAAGCATCTGATATTGTAGGTTAAGGGGCAGGAGTTCTTCTTATTTTTTTTCTTTTTATATAAGTAGGTGTTAAATATTTTAGAGTTCATTTCTGCGTAAACGTCGAAGAAGGTTACTATGTTGTTAGCACTTAGTCCTTACGATAATTTTAAGGCAGAGTTGGTTATAAAAGATTTTACGTTCATAGTTGAATTGCTATTTTTTACTAATATAAGAATGTCATCAACATACCTTGTAACGATTTGGGGTTTGTGTGTCGCTTTGAAAATTTCAGATAGGAGTTAGAGAAGGCTAGACCTAGTGGGTTGCCCATACTAACTCCGTTGGTTGGGTTGTAAATGGCTATGCTATAGTTATAAAGAGGAAAGGTTAGCTGGGAAAACAAATAAATATCTAAATTCTAAGGAACCTGAAGAAGACTGTTTGGTGCAACAATGGAAACATTGATACTGTACAACCCAGATTTTAAAAAGTAACAACAGCATAAATCAGTTAATGGTGAATTGCAGCCCGCGTGCCACATGCGGCTTATTTGGGCTTCTGAATGGGACGCTTAATTTAATGAGAAAAATAACGTTTATTAAAATTTTGAATTTTGTTTCATTTTCACTTGTTCACTCACATTCTCTCTCATGCAGATAGGTTAAGAGATGCTGGTGTCAAAGGGAAATAACAGATGTTAAAGGAAAATGCGTAAGTAATCACCCTTACTTATTAATGCTTGTTGCGTTATGGGAAAAGTTCTACTAAACCCCATATATAACAACGATTAAGTTTGTTTCTTGAATGTTGTAACCTTTCATTGAAGGTAACGTTCTCAGCATTTTAAACCAATGGCAATTTTCATTAAGGAAAATCATACGTGTGAAACTATTTTGCCTTAGAAACGAGAATTGTTCATATTATTTTCTTTTCTCTGCTAAATAATTTTTTTTTTTTAGAAAGATATTTTTGTATTTTCAAATGAATAAATAAGAAACAAACCAAAAAGTCATGATACGAAATCATCAGTTTTTAAATTGGAGAAACAATATTTTCTTCAAATAAAAAATATTAACCTTTTTACCCATTTCTCAGACAGACGTTTACTCGTATGATCTTCTGTACAGAAAATGGCCGTTTTACTTTCAACAAAATATTACTTTGATTTTTTTTCTTTAGTGCGGACCGTTTTATGATGAGCCATATCACATGCGGCCCATTGATGAGAAAATGTTACCTGTGCCTGGCATAAATCTTACCTGATATCCCAAACAGGACAGTACTTATTCCAAGAAGTATCGGAATGTGTGAACAAGAGGACTGTGAAAACGAATCCGATGTATTTAGTGCTTGAGATAATCCCACTTTCTTCACTTGAAAAGTTGAACCGTTTCTCAATGGACGTAATTTGCGAGGGGAAGTAAACACCAATTGAAACGGTCATTAAAATGTTGAATCCGTAAAAGACGGCAAATACTTTGATGTTGGCGCAGGGTTGAAGGCATTTCGGCTTGCATAAACCGATTCCACACAAACCTTCTTCTTTCTCTTTTTTCGTTGACATTTCTAGAGGGTACTGTAAATGATATATCCTGAGGAGGTACTTTTGTCGGCGTGGTATTAGCTAACCGGCGACAGTTTGAGAAAAGGAATTGAATAGGTAGATAGGCAGATAATAAACATACTGAGATAGATAGATAGATATATAGATAGATAGATAGAAGAACACTGATAGAGATCAATAAATTTGAACTAGAATCGATAAATAAATCTGAATATTTTCTTATCTTTCCTCATCTTTATTATTTTCCATCATGGTGTCTTCCGGTTGGAACAAGAGAAAGCCTGAATTTTTTTTTAAATTTTGATTATTTTGAAATAATCAGAAATTACCTTCTTTAATTTTTGATATTATTTATGGCATAAATATGCTTGTTCGTTACATGTAAACATTAGGTTAGTGCAAAAATAATGACGTAATAATGTCGTTTTTTGACGTATTTTTAACGTCAAAAAACTAATATTTGTTCAATCGAGTATTAATAGATGAAACATGAGCCGGTCTACGAGGGTGGGGTCCAAATTAACAGGCCGACTATGAAGGTCTGATGCTAGAGTTGTTAAATGTTGCATGCATTAATTTCAACTCTTCTTATTAATAACAGCATTATTTCTTTCAGGTAAACTGACAGCTAAAAAGACTTTAAATGTAACTAGCAGTGATTTCTCCTGAAAATAGACAAAATTTAGAATCGTGGTTTACCTGCAGAAAAAAGGGTTCAGCCTTCTAGAACATTAATCCTGACTTGGTTGTGAAATTAGCAAAGTTAGACAGCTGAATTTAGGAGAGGAAGGGAGAGTCCTGAAGATGCCCTAAAGTATGGAAGCCCTGCGACGGTCACCACCGAGGAAAATATTGATCGTGTTCACCACATAATGATGGATGACAGCATATCCCTTGAGAGTTGAGAATGAACTTGGCATGAGAAAGGTTTCTGCATTATGGGTTTCTCGTCTTCTGACACCTAATCAAAAACGCATAGTTTGATCACATCATGGGAAAATCTGAAATTGTTTGAGGCAGATTCAGCTGCTTTCCTTGAACGTTTCCTAATACAACATGAGTGTTGGGTTAATCACTTTGAACCAGAGACAAACGCCAAGGTTGTTTCCTCTGTACGAATGCTGACAGTTTCAGCTTTTGGGAATAAAAAATACATTCTCATTATCTTCAAAAGCGCTACACCGTCAATGGAGAGTCCATTTGCTGAGGAAATTAAGAAAGGCTACCAAGACTAAACACCCAGGAAAACTGATTAAAGAGATATTGTTTCATCGGGACAATGCTCCAGCACACAAGTCCTAAAGACTTACTGCGTTTGAACTGATTGATCTCCTTCCATTCTGATTTGATTATCATCTGTTCCCCAACATGAAACGAATACTTCCCTAGTAACAAATAATACAGTGATGCTGACTACATATCTGTTGTTTTTGACTTTTTTCCCAACAGGATAAATAGTCATCTTTCAACATTCTGATATCAGTTTACATGGAAATTAATGCAATTATTAATAAGAAGCTTTGAAATCAACTCCTGTAATGTTTCACAACTCATTAAGGAATAAAAGCACAATGTCGAAGTGAAATGGTTAACAAGCTGTTTTTTTTTTTTGTTTTTTATCTCGGTGATAGTAGATGCATTCCTCACAGGGATCTACATAGAAAACATTAGTCTACAGCTGCATAACTTACCATAATAACCTAGACCAGAGTTTCTCAACCAGTGGTGGGGTATTCGCCCCAGCTGGAAATATCAGGACTTCCAGGGTTGCGAAAAAATGTTTACATTTTTCTTTCACATAATTTTGTTTATTGAATTACAACACTCTGGCATTCTGCAGAGCCTTTTGTTTATAGAAATATGTCTCACTTGATTTATTTAATAACTAGCAGCCATACCCAGCTTGTCGACCAGAAAAAGCGTTCAATTAGAATGGAGCAAAAACAGCATCATGTTTACATGTAACAGAGTCTATCTTCTTTAATTATTTAAAGTACTTTTATTAAAAAACATTTTGAATTAATGCAGTTATTGATATAAGAGAAGTAGTCGGGGACATGAAGGATTAAAACAAGCAACATGAAGATCCACTTCAGACCACATATATTTTGGAGTTTTTGAAAATCAATTTGTCAGTGTGCTACCAAGGATGTAAAAGAGGATACATTTATAAACCAATTTTTAAGTTTGATGACAACTGGTTAAAAGTTCAATGAAAAATAAGAAAGAAAACAGTAAAGATCGCCATTTTTCGTTATTTACGCGGGTTTTCACTGTATGGGTGGACACAATTAAATGACTGTAAAACAACTTATTGTTGGCTACAGTTGAGTGAAGATTTTGTTAGACTGCTTGAAAATTGAAGAGTTTTAGTTTAAAATTTGTGTTGAAATCGATTTGCATTGATATCGATTTTTCATTTTCCACGGTGTTTCGCTAAACACTGTGGTGTAGAAATAGATATGAGGTATCGTTGAGCTCGTCATGATGTAACTAACCTACATATCGTGTACGAACGAAATCGAGGGAAAAAGTTGAATTTATCGATATTTGATCGGCTTTCTCGATTATTGATTTTTTTATTATTATTATCGCTTTTTACGCTAAAAACCTATCCCTTGCATTGTACAATGCATATGCCAAGTTTGGTCAAAATCGTTTTGATGGATCTCAAGTGAAAACCTATCACACAGATAGATACAAAGACATCCTCTGTTTTGTATGGAAAGATTAGTTATGAATTTAAAAAAATGTATCACTGCATATATATTCAAGTTTAAAACTCCAACATTTTCTCTTCCTATCAAATTTCTAATAATCCTCCGTAAAACATTACCCCTGTAAATATATATGTACTAATATAGAAAAGCATGAAGATTTTCAATGATATTTACTTATTATTTGGAATGAACTCTTTGAGACAGACGATCTTGGAAAGAGAAGAATAACATATTGACTTATGGAGAAAATGGTGCATTGGGCAAAAAAGTTTGAGAACCACTAACTAGATCCTTTTGAGTTTTCAACTTTTTGTTTCTTTTCGACAGTAAAAAAAAATACCTCCACCAAGAATTCGAATGAATATTTCTTCTTTAAACGATAAACGCAAAATGTGTTTACATTTCCTGTGTGTAACTGTTAGCAAATAAATGAGCCCCAAATGCAAATTACAAATTGAAGAGACCAAAATCCATCAATCTAAATATCTGGGAAATGTTTTAACAGAAGACGGAAAGTGTGGCACTGAAATCCGAAGGCACATCGAGATAGTGAAAGATGCCTTCCAAAAGCTAAGCAAAGTATTAATAAACAGAAAGAATCCGTTAGAAGCAAAGAAAAGAGTACTTAATTGTAATGGCAGTGAATGCTGGACAATCGCCTCGCAGATGAAGAAGAAACTTGAATCAAAAGAAATGTATTTCTATAGAAAGATGCTAAGAATATCATGGACTAAACATTTGGGATTTAGAAAAAATAGAAACAAAAAGGACACTTAAATCTTAGCATCAGGAAGATACTGTTGAAATTTCATATGTTGAGGAAAGAGAGCTTGGAAAATTTGATACACACAGGACAGATTGAAGTCAAGTGAGACAGACGAAAACAAAGTGCTACCTATCAAGCTTGAGTAAATGGAGAGCAGGAAAAAGTTTAAGAAAGATAACGAAAAGACAATTTATTAAGAGTTACAAAGGAAATGAAATTGTGGAGAGCCATGATCGCCTACTCCCTGAAAGGAAATGGCGCATAGAAGAAGAATATTTTATTTTTGAAACACTAAAATATCATAAATACGTTTGTCATATAAGAACAATTAAAAGTCTCGAAGACCGTAAAAAGGCCCCACCCGACAAAAAGAATTCTCTTTGATCTTTTTAATCTTGCCTAAAAAAAAAAAAAAAAAAAAAAAAAAACATCGTTAATTTGCATTATAAGTAACAAAACCCCACGGTAATGAAAATCTTCAATTATGGTGTGAAACTGCTTATTTCGAAAATGGCATTAAAAGTTTGCACTCTATTATTGTTTAAGAGTTATGGACAATGTAAGTTCGACTTCTGTCGCGTCGACAGCACGGCTGCCATTACTGGCTTTGTTTGCATGCATTTGTTTCGTGTAGTCATCCGCGGAAGCTTCACTTCTCTTGATTACTGCGCAGTGCGAGAAGTTTAAAATGAATACGCGATCCCAAATATAGCATTAAAAATGAAAAAACGAAAAATAAATTCAAAATTACGTGCCTGAAAGCATATAAAAATGAAGTTTCTACTTTTTTCAACGATGTTTTATTTTATTTTATTTTTTTTTTTTTTTTTTTTTTTTTTTTTTTGTGGTAGGGTAAAGGGTTCACCCATGACATTATATTTATTTAGAAAAGCTTTCAATTTTTTGTATAACAAATTTAAACCAATTTCATAAAACTGCGCTGTAATCAAGACCAGTAGGAAGATACGAAAAGCATTAAAAAGGATGTTAACTAAGTAAGCTTCTGCGCATTATTAATCGAGGCAAACAGACAACGCCAGTAATGGCGGACGGACAGCGCGAAAGAGATCGAACTTACATTGTCGATAAATACTAAACAGTAATCGAGCGCAAACTTTTATTGTCATTTTCGAAATAATCCGGCAATTTCACACCATAATGGAACATTTTCATTACCGTGGTGCTTATACAGGATGGATTGTATCTGTATCAGTATCAGTATCAGTATCAGAGATTTAGAATTCAACTTAGAAAAGAGTTGAAAAATTGATACCGAAACTAGCCAAATCGATATCAATCGTATCAATTTTTCGACTGTTGTCTAAGTTGAATTCTAAATCTCTGATTCCGATATGAACCAACCTCCTACCAACATCTGTCCGAATCATATTAGTGAAAATACAAACATAATAGCCTCAGCCACATGCAAAAAAAATGGTTAAAAATAATGGAAGAATTAATAATAAAAAAAGGATAAAAGAACTCTCAGTAATATGCACTATGAACACGGCCATAATATGCTAACCGTGTTCAGAAATTAAAAAACAATATTCCAATCCATATAGATCCATACATATATATTGATCCGTATAAAAGAAATCAAATTCCCTTATTGTAAGCAGAAGCTGTGATCCATGTATAAATATTACCAGGAGTGTGTTATTTTTAAAAAATTTGACGGGTAATCTACAAATATATGCTTCCAGCAAATCTGTTTTTGAGCATCGCGTCCCAACCACACGAAGTGTTTGTTGGTCTGACCCCAAAGCTGAACTGACATATATTCGTCGAATTAACCTACATTGTCCTAATAACTGGGAGTGTGAGAGGAAAAGCATTAGCGCCAAGCGAATACTATCTATTCACCATTTAGTTTCATCGATTCTGTTCATCGTGGATTCTATCTTTCTATCTATCTATGTGTATACGTTCATATTTGTATGCGTAATTCCAAAGCCTAATGTGAATTTTTTTTTTATATAACTAATATATACTTTTTAAGTATAAACTCTATCTTTACTGATGTACTTCCCTCGAAATCATTACAGCTCAGACCAGACATCAGATTCGTTCGGAGAGTGCAGATTCTTCCAGTCGAAATCTTGTGTCTTAATGCAAGGAAAATTATTAATCCGCTGGATCGTCACCCAAGAAATAAAAGTGAAATGAAATTGTAGCAGTCGGTAAATTTTATTCAGTTGCAACCTTCCCTCAAGGGTCGGCTTTGGCGGAGCGAAGGAAAAAGCTTACTTTGTCCTGTCATGTTTATTAATTAAGTTATTTCCTTATTTATTTGGTTTGGATTTATTTATTTTTGTTTATTTTAAATTTACTTTGTTTATTATTGTTCGTTTTTAGTTTTCGATATTTAAGTAACGTAGTTAAAATTTGTTTTCGTATATGCATTTTGAGATGAGTTTTACAGTGTGTTTATTTAGTAATTTGTTTTGGTCTGTGAAGATAATTCTAGCTATTTTCTCTTCCAGACAGATTTTATTGTTTTTGAATTTATTGTTGTAGCTTGATGCTGTGTTTCTCTTTTCCATGATATTATGGTGTGATTTTTTTTAATCACCCAGATACGTTTAGAAAGCTTTGTGCTGCTAGCGTATGTACTTTTGTGTGTGTAGTTTCTTTGTTTCCAGAGTTCTTCAGTTATTCCTTGTACATTAGATCGTTCTACGAGCAATTGCCGTTTAAGGGACATCCGTTCTTTCTTCTACAGTTACCGGTAGGTTACATTTGTGTGTGTGTGGCTTATTGGTTGTTTTCCTGTTGTGAAATTTATCATTTTTATAATGTTCTCGTTGCTATGATTGTTTTTCTGGTTTTGTCTATTTTTGTTACATTGTCATAAGATTATGAGACCGTCGTCCCTGTAGAGGCCTTTATCATTTTTATCAATTATTTTACTTAGTCCATGTAGCAAATGCATACCTATGCAGGTCTCAGCACTGTCAAAGCATCCCATTGTAGTGCCAAAGATCTCTTCTTTCTTTATCCGTGCGTCTTCATTATCGAATTATATTACTTTTCAGGAATGTTCAATAATTTTACTTCCTTTGTTTTTTTTTATTTTTAATCTAAGAAGATAATCTGCTCCAGCATGTTTTCTGTTACAGAAAGATAGAATTGTTTTAATTCTATAAATTGGCAATTGTGTTTGTTTTGTTTTTTTAGTTTGCGGGACTTATGGTTGTTTTTACTCCTAACGTTTTCCTTAGCTATGAATCAATTATTTCTAGTATTACCGTACTTATTTTACCTAGTTTATCTTTGGTTGGGTCTATGAGTCTGAATTTTGGGTTCTGAAATTTTCTTTGTGATCTTTTATTGTGATAAATGCGTATTCTCAATGCAATTTATTCAGTCATCTTGGTCTAATATTTGGACGATTTTTTTTATCTGGAAGACTAAAACCAAACACCAAATAACGCCGAAAATATCATGGTAAAATAAGAAAAAACATCAGCCTACAACAATATATTCAAAAGCTGTAAACTCTGTCTGAAGTAGAAAATAGCTATCATTACCTTCCCAGAGCAACACAAATTTCTAAACAAAATGATACACGCAAACAGATTTTTAATGTTACTTAAAATTATAAAATTAAAAACGAAAAATATTGGACACAAATAAATAAATAAATAAAAATAAATTACCATACCAATAAATAAGTATATAACTTTAGTAAACACTAAAGAAATTATCAAACCACGAACGCACATATAAACACAACTAAACGTAATAATAACAATCAACAATATAATAATGAATAATAAAATGTTAAAAACATAATAAATGACAAAAGAAATGAATGCGGATCCACAATTATTTCCACCCAATAGCACCTAGAATACTTCAAAACATAACCGTTATCGCCTTCCAAATTAACCGTAAGATCAGTGCAATAAACTACCCACAATTCATCGCTCACCTGTATATATAAATAGTCGAGCAAAAACACAACGCATTTGACCTGACGATTGCGCATAATATCAGGGATAGAACATATGTAAATATAAAAGTGCACATTTTTACCTGTTTAAGGAGAGAGAGAGAGAGAGAGAGAGAGAGAGAGAGAGAGAGAGAGAGAGAGGAAAAAAATTGGCCTGTGCAATAGAACGTTATGCATATATTACTATTCGGGCAATCATTCTTTTTTATTTGTTCAACAGACTCGTAAGTACTTTTCTCTAACCAGATATAGATAAGCCTCAACATGAAGACAACTGCTAAGTGAAATCTTTTTTACCTGAGACGTGGAAAACTCACCCTACTATAAAATTGAAGCATATAAGTGTTTTTTTTTTTTTTTACAAGAATTAGTGTCACTCATGTCCTTTCGTCACGGCTTTTGTCGTGTTATCAACGGGTGGTAAGGGATATTATAAAACATATTTTCTTCTTTTAGGCGGCTGCTTGCGGGCGGTGGCTGAGTGACTGAGACGAAAAATGGATTATAAACGGTAACACTCTCTCTAAAAAGAGATTTATTCCGTCCTATTTTTCCAGCGCATTCAGAAAACTATTCACTTGTCACTAGCAACTAATGCCTTGGAGGACATAAAACAGTCGTGAAAACCAGACTTGGGTGATAGTAAACTAAAACTGAGAGAAAAAAAAAATAAACACATGTGTCATATTTCTTGGTTAAGTCTGGTTGATTGATTCGATTTTTTATGGCTTACCAACTTTTCTTTTAACAGAACCGAAACGTATTTCAGATTGTAAGAATATTTTCGGAGTAAATATTGCATTATTATTTTTTCTGCAAATAGCAAGGATTTTTCCAGATATAAATCTAACTATTTAACCCATAGCTGGAAAAAAAGATGGACTCGCATGTTCTCCAAGGTATATAAGGAATGTTAGAAACCTTTGTGGAATTTGAACTTGGCTATCCAATTTCTCATTTCGAGCTTCTGTCCACTACACCTCTCGCACATCCACGTACCACGTACATACGTAAGCACGGCATTCAGTTTAGTAAGATCACTCTGGCGGAGTACTCACTCCGGATCAACTCTCTAAACAAGAGTAATGACATGCTTAAGCAGCTCACTAAACTTTTCCTGAAATTATTATTATTATTTTTTACTCTAACCTAATCTAAATTTAACCCGCTTTTACTTTTAACCTCTTGTACATTAAAAAAATATATTCTTTAGCTTTTGATAGGATTTTTTTTTTTTTTGGAAATCTAAATATTTCAACATATATTTCAAAATATTTCAAAAACGGTATGTTTTGTTCATCAATTTCGATGTCTCCCAGATCAATTAAATTGTCAAGCATTTTGCCTTTTAATCGAAAAAAGTTCAAATGCTATTCAAAGTTTGAAATAAGAAAATTAATCCATATAATAACAGATCTCTGTGGAGCTTTAATGTTCGTGTGTACGGTCAGTCTAATAAAATCGCAAATACAACACAAAATAATAAACAAAACGAAGAAATTATTTACGCAGAAAATGAAGAAGACCCAGCTAAATATGACAGTAACATTTATACAGCTAGATGTATGTATTTACATATTAAAATCAATGTTCTTTGTTGTGGCCATTAAGAGACTAATAGTTCGATTGTTTGAAATGATTCGTCGAAAGTGAGTCTGCAATTTTTCGACTGTTTCTTTTACAAGTGAGCAAATCAAGTGGTATGATACACCAATATGTGTTTGCATGTGTGAAGCACATGCTAATGAAATGTGTGTGACTGCTGACTGTGTGCGTTAGGAGTAATTTTAAAACAGAGTGAACAAAGTGATGAGAGACAAGCCTTAATTTTGTCGTGGCGTTATACGCGTTGTCATGGTATTGTGAGTATAAGCTTTTGATTGAGGCGCGGTCTGGTTCGCTAAAGAACCATTTCTATTGTGATTTGACAGCCAGTGCTCGACTCACGAATCCTATCTGAGTTTTGCGCTGAAATGTACACAGTACTTCAAGCCCTGATCCATTTTCAGATCGTTTTGATTTGCTGAAAGCATATCACGTGAATTTTCCAGGCCAATCAGGTTCCAAAAACCACTTATTTAATTTGGAGCCGTGTTTGTACAGAATTATAAAAAGCTGTTCCTATCTACTAAATTTAGTAAGATTTATTGGTAGGCGTCTCTTGCTTGTACTTCACTTATTGGCCGTAAATTATAGGTGTTTATATCCTATACGTCTGAATCAGAACAAACTTTTCGCTTAAAAAATTTGGATTATGGGTTAAATTTTAGAGGTTAAAGTTTGAGATTTCGTGTTCGGGAGGGAAAATAATGAAAAAAGAATAAGAATTTTGGGGACCGTTTCCGTGAAAAAGACAAAATATAGTTTAATTTGTTTGTTTTTGCTTTTTTTTATTTTAAACTTTCATCCTTAAACAAAGAAAAATTAGGGAACTGACGTTAAGAGAACTAAATGAAACGTTTTACTAAAACCTTCTATACGCATTAGTGTTTTTTTATTTTTTTTTATTGTTTTTTATCAAGAACGATATTCCGCCACAGTCATATGATCATGTAACATAATATCCCCGCTTAGATCAGGGCTACAGGAATGTAGGACGGCCATGGCTAAGATATTAGGTTGGTGCAAAAATAATGCCTTTTTCTCACATATGTTACTATGTGAGAAAACGACATTAAGCCAAGCTAAAAATCAACTTGTCAGCAGTCAATATACCACATAACACCCTTGAGAGCTTAGCCTTGGAGCGGGTAGAATGGAGATCAACGTGTTTTAGTGGACTCACAATTTTCAATCTGCTTGTCTGAATCATCTTCAAGAAGCGAGAGCAAGATCTAAAAGTTCAGCCAATCTAACAGTGATCTCATCCTCACACTTGCTCTATATGTGGCCTCCTTTGTAAATCACTAGCGGGTCTTCAATGCCACTTAAGATTATCCCAAACTTTCATAACTGAATCAATAAGCTGTCAGATCCTCATACGTCGAAACCGACGGGAGAGTCCATTATATATATATATATATATATATATATATATATATATATATATATATATATATAAATACTTGTTTGGAAAAACCTTAGGTATTTTGGCTTGTAATTGA
>OZ010589.1:87039471-87051971 GCA_963932145.1 Acanthosepion lycidas | reverse complement strand
AAGCAGAAAAATATTTTTCTCCTGATGATGGCCATTTTGGCTGAAACTAGTCGAGGAATCTAACTGAAATAATAATAAAAAAAAACAAAAAACGAAAGAATATTAATCTACAACCCAGTGTGTCTGAAGATTTTAATTTTTTAATATTTTTTTATTGTTCAAATATATATATATATATATATATATATATATATATATATATATATATATATATATATATATATGTAAAGACATTTTTATGTTTATACATTCTTTTTATAGATACAAATATTTAAGTAAATGCTCTATTTAATTTAATTTCTCGGATATTCAGGCCGGTAAATGTTATTTAATTCTGTTTATTATAAACAGAGCATTTACTTAAATATTTGTATGTATAAAAAATATATAAACATAAAACTGTCTTAATATATATATATATATATATATATATATATATATATATATATATATTTTATAGGAAAACATAAAGAACAAATAGGAAGCGTATATTCATTTAAGTTATTTCACTTTTATTAAAGCTTCGTCAGAGAATGAGAGAATACAGACAAATTACACAACTTTGGTATTTTTCACTTTTGTTTAGGTCAATTCTCATACGTCAGTCGCGTATCACGGAACAAATGAGATTGAGACAGGCGAGATCAGGCAAACCTGGTTGCATCTGGCTGTCTGATGCTTGGTCTATCAATATCCACCTTGGTTATGCCAACACGACTGGCACTGCCCTCTTTTGCCGTTTTGGCCGTTACGCGCGTATTGATCTTTGTCTGTTGATTAACTCAAGATTACATTGTCTTTAGTCGTTTTTGTTAGTTTTTACAAGATCACTACATTCACTAACTGATATTTTGTTCTTTCTTGACAATAGATTCTGGTTCCTTCAAATTCAATGTACGTCTTTCTCTTACTTTTTTCTTCAAATATGGCCATAATGTTTTCAATGGAATTTAGGTCAGGGTGTTGCGCGGGCGATGGCGATATATAACTTTGCTGTCATCTATGTATATCGTAAATATTCGTGCCGGGTTTTTCGTGTCAATGTCGTGTTGGAACGTCCAGTGACGTCCGAAAGACAGCTTTCATGCACTTTGTTTTATATTATTTTAAGAATAGCCAAATACTGTTCATTATCCATGATACCCTGTACTCTCACTAGGTCTCCTGGTCTAGAAGCAGCAAAACATCCCCGGAACAGAATGCTCCCAACACCGTGCTTAATTGTACGGAGGTTAATTTTTGCTTTGTGAGCTTAATTCACTTTCTTCCATACATAGCGTGAGTTCAGGTGACCAAATAAATTTAGTTTGGTTTCATATGACCATAAAACTGTCTTCCAATCATTACTCTTATTTTCTAGATAGAGTCTAGCATATGCTAATCTGTATTTTAGATGTTTAGCCTTAAGCAAGGGGGCTTTCCTTGGGCGACAAGGTCGAAATCCTGTTCGATGAAAGCATCTAATGGCTGTCTTCAGCGATACATTTAACTCTCATGTATTTATATCATTGACAATGTCCTTTGGATTTAAGGATTCTTCAAGATATATGTCAATTTTCCTTTCCATTCTCTCAGAAATTAACGATATTCTGCCAGTCCTTAATTTATTCTGAAGACAATGAGTCTCGTATTTCTTCTTGATAATGCGCGCAATTGTCGTTTTAGGAACATTTAAACCCAACTATTGAAAGGAAAGTATTGTATATCCATCACCATGTTTTTACGCTTCCACTGTCTTCATTTAAGGTTTCTTGGCAAGTTCGGCCATCTTCTATATGGTTGCAGAATGAATGAGATATTGCAGTACGTGACACTCTCATATTGTCTTTATTAGCTTTAAAGATGTTATAGAAGCTGGACAATCCTATTTCATTTTCAAAGGTGTTTGTAATAAATGCAAAATTAAGAAAAAAAAACATGAAAATTGCCATAGAGCAATGTTATTTGACAACTTCCATAACGGGGACGAATAATTTTGGACCCCACCAATTTTTAAAGCAATCTATAACTATGAATATAATAGATCAAAACTTCTAAAGAATTAAAACTAAATACGGAATCAATTATTTATGGTAAATTCATTAATTACTTACCAATATTTACATTTCCTCAGATAATATGAAAATATTCAGTAGGTGCGAATATTTATATATATATATATATATATATCGTCCTGGGTATGGCGATGAACTACATCCGCGACCTGAATAAGATAACAAACTACGTCCAACAGCAAGGCCTCTGATCAGGAGGTTTTTGAGAGCGTGAAACGACCTCTTAATTGCTGGTGTTCCCAGTTCCACCCTGACCCTGGGTGGTAGCACCTGTTAGGGACCCAGCTATGGGCAAATAGTCAATACTCAAACTTCTGTAAAAATAGGTTTTACTACCAGAAATACTTTGTAAAAAAAAAATTATTACCAGCATAATTTTTTGAATGAAAAATTATTATTAGCAATACTTTAAAAAAAATTAGCAGTAATACAAACAGCTATACATTCTTTGAAAAAAATATGACCTGTTATAGATTTCTTCAAGGAAAAATATTCACAGAAATAGATTTTTGAAGAAAACCATATTACCAAGAATAAAAATTTTGTCATCAATGGGTTATTTAACCCATTGATGTTTATATGCCGTAGAACAAAAACCAAACTATATATATATATATATATATATATATATATATATATATATATATATATATATATATATATATATATATAACAGAGATTGGGTGTGAAATCAAGGAATAAAAAAAAGAATAAATATTGATCTATTGTACTTTCAGAGTTAAGTGATTTAGGTTTTAGAAACCATTTATAGTTTATAGAGTTTTCTATTTTTATTGACAAGTGTATAGAAAACAAATTTATCCTTCTGCCATGTAAACCTTCAGGCAAGACAGATATATTAAATCCCTAAGTTAAATATTCAAATTGATAGCAAGCATCAAATTAATTTCTTTGTGTGTTTTTTTAGCATTTATATTACTATCAAACATTTTTTTACATAAATTGCTAAAAATATACCACCCCACCTTCTCCTACGTAAAACCTAATTATGCTTCTTTCTCTTTAGTCCCCACTTCTTTCTTTTTACTTTTTCTTTTTCTCTCTTCTCCCCTCCCATTTCAATTTATCACTTCCGTTAAATTAGCCGTTTAAAAAGGTCAAGGTCTGCTTCCTCCTCCACCTACATCAAGTATGATTGAAAGAAATATAAAAAAAACACTCTCTAAACTCGACCATGTCTCTCAAACCATCCCTCGCTACCCTCTCTGTTAAATTACATAAACTTGATACTAGCCGTCAAAGTGGGAATATTCATTTCATCTTTCGTTTTATTTTTGGAGGTGTTATCTGATGATCCAGCGTCCTTTAAAAGGGCTCTTGTAAAATAAATTATTATAATGGAACCTTAAAGTAGTCTGTTTTTCTTTAACACACACACATATATATATATTAAGAAATGGACAAAGTCCGACAATTTATTTATTAAAGATATTTTTTATGTTTAACGTTCTTTTTATAGATACAAGTATTTAAGTAAATGCTCTGTTTATAATAAACAGTATTAAATAACATTTACCGGCCTGAATGCCCGAGAAATTTTCATGGAAATATTTTTGGCCGAATCGGTTAAGCACGCCCGTATAAATGGCGGTTCCGTATAGGATGCAGGTTCGAATCCTGTCAAAGGACGAATATTTTCTATTCTACACTGGTAGTTAGACGAAATTATTACTGTTTAAAATAAACGTGCTATCTGATTAAATACAGTTATCCACTAAAAATATTGTTTGAAGTAATTAAATATACCGGCCAAGTGTCGCGTGACTTTTGGAACACCCTGGATGGATGGATGGATCTATCTATCTATCTATTAGGTTGGTGCAAAAATAATGACGTAATAATGTCATTTTTTGACGTATTTTTTAACGCCAAAAACCGACATTAATACGTCATTATTTTTGCACCAAGCTAATATCTATCTATCTATCTATCTATCTATCTATCTATCTATCTATCAGGCAAACCGACAAAAAAAAAGAAATAAATAAAAAGAAATAAAAAGGAAACAGATAGATTAGGTTGATGCGTAAAACTAACATTTACAACACAGTGTTGATTGCTAGGATCATAATGTCTATATCTATAAACTCTGTGTCCGATATTTCCCTGTAAATATAGTTTTTTTTAGTAAACATTATTTTAGTAAATAGTGTATTTGAGTAGACGCTCTATTTATTTTAAACTCTATTTATTTTGTCTAAGAAAACTTAATGAAAAAATGTGCGTTTTGTAAGGATACGAACGTGCGTCAACAATTCCTTTATTACATTTTCACTAGTCGTTAGTCGAAATTAGTAATGTTTAAAATAAACGGGCTGTCTGCTTAAATACAGTTATCAAATAAAAATATCGTTTAAAGTAATAAAAGATACCGGCCAAGTGTCGCGTGACTTTGGAACACCCTGGATCGATCGGTCCGTCGATCTATCTATCTATCTATCAAGCAAACAGACAAGCAAAAAATAAAAAAATAAACAGATAGATTAGATTGATGCATAAAACTAACAGTGTTGATTGCTAGGATTATAAAGTCTGTATCTATAAACTCTGTCTCCGATTTTGAGCACTCTTTCCCTATAAATATAGCTTTTTTATCTTATGTAAACATTATCATAGTAGATAGCGTTTTTGGGTAGACGCTCTATTTATTTTAAACACTATTTATTTTATCTAACGATCTGCGTAGTTGAAAAAGTTAATGAAAAAAATGTACCCTTTGGCAGGATACGAACGTGCTTACACCCTTTTCTTTATTACTTTTTCATTGGTCGTTGGATGAAATTAATAATGTTTAAAATAAACGGGCTATCGGCTTAAATACAGTTATCCTCTAAAAATATCGTTTAAAATATACAAGCTGTTCCAAAAGCCGCATTGCCATTGATAACCTTGCCAATTATATATTTATTTCCCATATGGAATCAGGTTTCTGTATGTGACAATATACTATTAAGAAATTTCATTGATCGAATTATAGTAGATGATGTCATGCAAATCTTCCTTTGTTCTTATTTGTCTATCACTATTTCTATGGAAATTGTTCAGAAGAACTACTCCGTTCCATCCTTCAAGATAAGAACAACTCTACCACACACTTTGTATTAATCCCACCCATTCACTTTGTATTCCAATGCTCAGATGTAACTTCAACTCGAGCAGCTTCTTCCCACGAACCAACTCTCAAGAAGATGCTTCTCCAATCACTCCAATCACTAAACACTTAACTCTGCCCCTTACCATTTACTCTGTAACCCTCTAGATCGAATGGCTTTGGGGGCTTGTACAGGTTGAAATTCATACCTAGATGTCCCCAAGGACACATGGCACAGTGGATAAAGGCGTTGGTTAGATCCAGTGACAGAGTTTGAGTTCAATACCCGGTTAAGGCAGTGAAGAACTTTCAGAAGGAAAATTAGCAGGACCAACCACCTGAAGAAGGCCGGAGCGTACAACGGCCGAAGCGTTGTGACAAATATGGCGACAAAGATGAGGACAATAGTCCGCATAATGTAAATACTGTACAGGTTGAATGTTATTGCAAAAAAGTTGTCATTTATGTTAAAATCGTCTTTGGTCAATGAGATTTGAGAATGTTAATGCGATAGTATTATTTTACCATTTATAAACATTGGATATGACAGTAGAACTGGTATGTCAAACTGAGTGAAAATTTTCTCGTAGGCCATCCTGGACTGATGAGCAGATTTCCGCTTCTTTTTCAGGTCTTTTCAAAAAGAAGTGTTCTTTAGCCTTCTTCTTGATTTCAGAAATTAATAAATTTTTCATTTGTAAAACGTATGAATGCATCTTTTCTAACGTGTTCTTCTAACATGCAGAGTGTACTTTAAATATTTCACAAAGCCGAAAGTATGGGGCACCTAGTGAGGATTGAACTACTACCCATTCGAAATTGTTCTAACGAAATAATTTTCCTAACCATTACCATACAGAAGGTATAAGAAAGATTTATTTTCAACTGTTGTTATAAGGACATTTACTGCCATATTCTTTTTGTTAATTGGGTCGGTGGTGAGTGCTAAAATAATTAAAATAAGACAATTAATAATATTAATTATCTCTTAATTATTTTCAGTTGGTGTATTGAACTGTTTTATTGATGCTAAGTTACTAAATAAATGTCATCAAATTCAGAATGTTTAATCAGAAATAAATACGTGAAAAATAATCTACGTATCGGAAATTCATGCTTTCAGCTGATCTAGCAAAATGAAATATAAGTTCATGCTTTTCACAATTGCAGCAGTGCACTGCAAATCTGAGAAGGTGGATGGTCTCCTAGAGCAGCGGCTATCGGTGTAGAAAGTGGAATCGGTATGCCGAGTTCAAATTCCGACAGAGTGTGCTGTTTATACTTTCACACCAATAACCTTGGAAAAGGTAAGATTCCATGTCTTCTATCAGTAGTTATGGGCTAAATAACAAACTAATCTTTTCAGCCTTGTTTAGTAAGCAGCCTAAGAGAAGGATAATTTTAAATCCAGAAGAGGTTACTTGCGGGTTCTGGCAACTCGAACCCGTAAAAACTTGTTCACAATAGCTATATCTGGCGCCATGAGACGATGGTCCTCCACTCCACATTGTAGTTTAGTAGCACTAAGGAGAGCTGAACTGTTATGCAACATCAATTCGCCTAAATGAAATGGAATGGTGGAAAATCTCCTTATAAATGAAGAGAAAACTGGAGGCTGCAGAAATCTGTTTCTACAGAATGATGCTGAGACTACCATGGTCGGACCGTGTTAACAAATAGCAAATCTATAGAAAAATAAGAACAAAAAGGACACTTATGTTGAAAATCAAAAGGAGACATCTGAAATTTCTAAGACACAAAATGAGAAAAGAAGTTTTGGAGAATTTGATGCTCACAGGACAAAAGAGAGAGTGGGAGGCAAGGTGGTCATCTAACAGACGATCGTATGTGTTTGGATGTTAGAAGGCATAGTGGAAAGAATGGTAAAGAGACAAACATTACTAAGAGCTGCAGATGCTAAGAGATTGTGGAGAGCCATTATCGGTCACATCCTGAAGAGAGGCGACACGTAGAAGACTTTTTAGCATTGATGGGAGTTTCTTTCCCATCTTTTTGTTTTGGGAAACTTAGCATAATAATTGAATGATTAATTTTCCTTCCAGTACTCTATTCATTTTGTTGTTTCTCTTGTAAGGATTCAAGCGATTTGGTATTTTTACCTCGTAAAGATCTTTGATTTTGTAGCGTCAGTTTATAGGATTTTTCTGAAGGATTGCTATTAAGACCTATAAACTCTTTCTTATCTGAAAATGATTTTGTCTCCTATGCAATAATGCCTCCGTGAAAGGCATGAATTCCCTTTTCCCTGTCCCATAATCATATAAATTGACGATATATATATATATATATATATATATATATATATATATATATATATATATATATATGTTTCAGTTTAGGAACATCTTGCCTATGTTCGTTTTAATCATACAACAAAACCGTTAAAATGAACATAGGCAAGATATTCCTAAACTTAATAGAAAAACACTTCACTGAAACAAAGAAATTATCAAAAATATTTAACAAAAATAACGTAAAGATCAGTTACAGCTGCACAAAAAACATAACAGAAATAATCAAAAGCCACAACAAAAAAATGGCAACTTACAAAAATGAAACCAAAGATCCAATATGCAACAGCAGAAACAGAACAACATGTCCACTCCAGGGAAATTGCCAACTTACAAACACAATATACAAGGCCAAGGTAAGTGCAAACAACAACATAATGCACTACATCGGTGCCACCGAAGGTCCATTCAAGATGAGGAATAACAATCCCAACCTTTCATTCACCAACAGGAAATATTCGAACAGCACTACACATTCTACATACATATGGCAGCAAAAAGACAAAAATATCACACTAACAATAAGTTGGGAAATACGAAAAAAGCCCCGGCCTACAGTAACATTACAAAAAATGCCTACTTTGCCTACACGAAAAAGTAGCAATACCATCACAAAAACCGCAAAAGTATTTACTAAACAAAAAATCAGAGATAATCTCTAAATGTAGGCATGAGAACAAGTACCTATTATCCGATTTCATACCAAACGGATAAAAAAGACAAACCACCAACAATCACAATTTAATTTCAAGATACCATCAAAATAATTGCATCTATCGTCATTATCATTGCACCACCATTAGTAATCACTTCTACCACTTTACAATAACTATTAACTAATAATATTATCATTACCACCAACACCCAACACCATCACTTACACATCACATCTACTATTAACATATAAATCCACCATAATCATTAACGTATATTACTCCCCCAGCATATTTAATACCTAAAAAAAAACAAAAAATAAAAAAAAACAAACAATGAGATAAGATATAATTTCCATATGTAACCATGAGAATAAATATTTATTACCAGGATTCATACCAAAATAAACAAATAAATATAGAAAATAAAATAAAATAAAACACCAACAACCACTCTTTAGTTCAAGATAATACCACAATAATTGCATTTATAGGTTTATTTTTCTCCCACCAACATTACTAATCACTACTAACAATTTACAATAAATATTAACCAATTATATTATCCTTGACATTGTCATTCAATTATTATGCTAAGTTTCCCAAAACAAAAAGATAGGAAAGAAACTCCCATCAATGCTAAAAAGTCTGATAACAGGGGATTTGAGAAGCCCAAGTCACTGAAAAGCTACTTTAAGAAAAATATTTTATAAATTTCTACTGACAGTAACGCAAAATGTGCAGTTAATTAGTTGCTCCTGTTTCCTGTATGGAAACGGCTTTTCGTTTTCCTAACATTTTCCTCGGGTGGCCATTCACTTATTCTCTTCTACATCATCCCTCATGATCGTCAGTTAGTGGAGATATAGTGATTGTTCTAAGTGTAGATGTGGCACAAGGTGAAAAATATTGTGTACCAAGCGATGATCAACTGAGTCGAAATTAATCAAGGGTTACAAGCTAGCTAACCATTACACCACGTCGAATTTCCCCTAAAAGATTTATTAAGAGCAAGGCCGGAAGTATGGAGCAACCAGCCAAATGATTTTCTCAGCATAGCTTAGATATGGCACAAGGCCGAATGTATAAAGTACCAGGAGAGGATAGAACTCATAACTTAGGTATAAGTCATCTAGCGGGACATGCTTACTAACAACTACGCCACGTCAAGTATTCGATGATTTTCTACACGTGGCTTAGATATGGCACAAGGTCAAATGTGTGGAATACCCAGTGAGGATTGTACTCACTACGCAGTCGTCACTGATATAGAGAAACAAGCTTACTAACCATTACTCCACGTCAATTTTCTAAGCGTTTCTTAGAAAAAGTGTGGAGCACCCAGTGAGGGCTTAACTCACTATTCGTAGTTTTCTAAACGTAGCTTAGATATGGAACAAGGCTGAACGTGTGGTGAATCAAGTGAGGATCGATCTCACTACCCAGTTGTAGCTGGTCTAGTGATACAAGCTTATTAACCATTAGATCAAGAGAGTGAAGATATATATATATATCGTCAGTTTATCTGATGATGGGACAGGGAAAAGTGAATTTATGCCTTTCACGGAGGCACTATTGATGAAGAAAACAAAATCATCTTCAGCTTTGGGTTACGAATTTCTTTCTGCTGCTTATGTTTTCTGTGTTGGTAAGGTCACCGAAAATTAGATAAATGTAAAGCAAGGAAATTTTTACGCACGAAATTCCGTCCCAGAAATTGTATTGACAGAATTAGCCTCGTGTATACATCACACTGGACAACAAATTTGTTAACTATATACTTAGTTGTTCTGATGAAATCCATACTAGTTATTTTATTTAAGCACTTAACAAAAGCCATGTCGTGTATTTTTTGTATTTTTTTTTTTACACGTCGGAGTTACAGAATGTCAAACGGATGCTTTTCTCTGGCACTGACCCAAAAATTCTTCTTCACGTTCCGTCCGACATGTTCTTTTTTTTTTTTCTTTTTTTCATTTGTCCTTTTTTTATTCCTTATTTTAATCTCGCAAAAAAAGTGCATAACAATGTGCAAATGCCGCTAAGGGTGTATGTATGCGTGTCATTTTACACGTTGCCATATATCGTGAGTATGCATATATATATATATATATATATATATATATATATATATATATATATATATGTATATATATATATATATGGGTGTGTGTATGTTTTTGTAGGTTTCACTGTAACTGAACGTTCTCATATTCATGTGAATGTGTGTGCCAATGGGATTATGACTGTGTTGATCTTCCTTTAGAATCACCACCAAACTAACGATGGCTTGAAAGTCGAGACCGTTAACTCTTTTCGTTCAATAAATGCCCGAAACCATACTGCGTGTGCGTGGACAAACAGAATGTGCATTTAAAACAACGAACAGTGGTGGCTCATCAAAATATACATTTTTTAAAAAATCCCATCATAAATTTAATTTATCCGGATTAACATGAATATCTGTCAACCCGACCTACCTACATATCTACCTCTCTACATACATCTACCTGCCTTCTGATTACCAGACGAGATAGTAGTATACAACGGTTCCAACGATCACTGTTCCAGTTCAGTAAAAGTTTGGCTTTTCGAATGCTAATTTCAAAGCCGGACGGCAGGTAAGACATATGTATAATCTATCTATCTATCTATCTATCTATCTATCTATCTATCTATCTATCTATCTATCTACGTTTGTTCGTATCTATCACCCATTTATCTACATTTGTTTGTATCTATCTACTATCTATCTATGCTGTTTCGTATCTATCTGGTATATATCTATCAATGTTTGTTCGTATTCATCTATAGATCTATGTTTGTTCCTGTCTATCTATCTATCTATCTATCTATCGATCGATCGATCGATCGATCGATCGGTCGATAGAACGATCTCTCTATCTATATATTTATCTATCTACCTACCTACCTACATGTGTTTCTTTATTTGTATCTATTTGTTGGTGCAAAAGTAATGACGTTTTTTCACGTTAAAAAATACGTAAAAAAACGTCATTGTTTTTGCACCAACCTAATATCTGCCTATCTATTATAGTGTGCTTCTATCTTGCCAGACTGAGATAAATAGTATTAAGATATATTAGAAGAGACAACGAAACTGAGATTCATAGACACACATAGACGCATATATAAATATATATATATATATATATATATATATATATATATATATATATATATATATATATATATATATATACATGCATTAATAAGTAAGTCTTGTATCAATAAAAGCATAATTATCTCCACAAAAATAAAAATAAAATTGTTTACCAAATATCTAGATTTGAGCATTAAATAACCTATAGACATCGATATGCTGCTTAAAAAAATAAACCAACCAACTATTAAATATATATATATATATATATATATATGTGTGTGTGTGTGTGCGCGCGCGTGCCCGCGCCCGTGCGTGTGTGTGTGTGTGTGAATCTTTTAGGGCGATAGAGAGGTAAGCAGAGAAAAAAATAACACAAAATTTCATCAATCTAAATATCTGGGTATATACATATTTAACACTATCCACACACACACACACACACACGCACACACACACACACACGCACACACACACATATATATATCAATATATATGTATATATATATATATATATATATATATATATATATATATAAGCATTAATAATATAGATACTGTATATATATATATATATATATATATATATATATATAGAGAGAGAGAGAGAGAGAGAGAGAGCGAGAGAGAAAGAGAGAGAGATAGATACATGTGAATGCGAAAAAACTTCGAAGTGGATGGAATGACTTCAAATAAGCTGATATCTATCCATCTATCTATGTAGGATTTTCTGTAGGATTTTCCATTGGCTTTCTCCAATCTGCCTGTCTGTCTGTCTGTTTCTCTCTCTGTCTTTCACTCTCTTTCTCTCTCTGCATATATATATATATATATATATATATATATATATATATATATATATATATATATATATGAGATAGACAAGAATAAATAAGTATGAACGCGAAAAATCTTCGAAGTGGACTGAATGAGTTTGAATAAGCTGATAATTATCTATCAATCTATCTATCTACCCAGATAGATAGATATATAGATAGTTTATATCTATCTACATTGATCTATGCATACATAGATAGATATCTACCTATATAAAATGTAAATCTTAAGCTTAGTGTCCTTAAAGTGAAATTGTAACCCTTCGAACCGAGTTATTTATGATCTTCTATTGACTTACTCCAATTTTCTCTCTCTCTCTTATATATATGTATATATATATATATATATATATATATATATATATATATATATATATGTGTGTGTGTGTGTGTGTGTGTGTGTGTGTGT
>OZ010589.1:87006971-87034471 GCA_963932145.1 Acanthosepion lycidas | reverse complement strand
GTACTACAACCTGATTTTTTAAAAATTAATATTAAATCTACAGTAAGCGCAAGACCCACACAAGTGCGAGGGTGATTGAAGGATGTTCCTGTAGGAGCGGTAAGCCTAAAGATTAAGAGGCGCAGTTTTAGAGGATAAGTGACAAGGTTAACCCTAGACATGAAGTGGTTATGGTTACAGTAGTTAGTAAAGCATCCTCTTGGCAGTCGATTCTTGTAAAGAAGCGGTTTGAGAGGAACTTCTTTCTTACTAATGAAATACGAAACGAATGAATGGGTGTCACTACAATGTACGATGGTTTCTCCTGTAAACGGGCACGCATGTTGGAATCGTGTAGGAGGGCGCATTTTTTTTTTTTTTTTTTAATATGATTTTCTTTTCTTTAATTTAATTTCTCTAATACTCAGACAGGTAGATGAAATTAAATAAACTGTTTAAAAGAAATGGATTGTCTACTCAAATATGGGTTCCACTAAAATATAATGTTTTAATTGATAAAAATCTGTCAGATTAATCAATTCAAGATCCACCCTTGTGCAAATAATTTGAAACAAAATTAATAGTTCAGTTATTATTTATTATTTAATATTTTTCGTATATTTTTCAATGAAACATGACCCAGTGCACATGTTAGTACTTCGTATGTCCATTCCACGAAGTCGTTCCTTCCAGATTGACCACAGATTCTCGATTGGATTTAAATCAGGAGAGTTTCCAAACCAGACTATAGTACTTTGAATTGAACACTCTTAAGGTTTGCTAGTGTGTTCATGCTGGGTTACAATTTTCGTACGTTTTTTTTTTAATAAATAAATAAAGAAGACCAAACAAATTTCATCATACACCACCAAAAGAGATTCATATTACTGCACATCACTGCAAATGACCTAATCTGTGGAAAATTAGAAATCGATTACACCCTGTCACTCCCTTGGGTTTAAAACTGGCCGTATGTTGAAAGAAAGGAAACTGAAGCGGTTGTTTCAATTAATCTGCACAAGGAAATATATTATCTCTAGAAATACACATATATTGGGTGCGATGGGTAAATTTTCGCTATTTTACATTATTAATTTTGTGCATGCGCGTTGTGTGTTTTTGTTTTTGCCCAATATTTGGGCACCATCTGTGAGAAGTGCACCACGACGCAATTAAACTCCGCGAGAAATTTGGAAACTCCGGAAGGTCCAATAGGAACATTTCAGATTGTTTGTCCATCAACTTGAGATCAGTGCAGAGGATTCAGAAAGACTTGAATGAGTCTAATAATGATTACAAATGTGAATTAGCTCGGAAAAAACACTTTGATTGCTCTGATAAATAAAGGACTCCCGAATTTTGTTGGTGAGATCCAGACCATAATTGAGAACCATCCCTCCAAGCCAACCAAGTCCGTAGCCAGGGACACAGGAGTGCCTGACTTTGTTATCAGGCAGGTAGTGCAGGAAAACATTCGATATTTCGCATGAAAGTCGAGAAAGGACCGATCTTTATCACAAGCCATGAAGGGCAAGAGGAAATACTGCGCTACGAAGCTTTTGAACAAACTCAAGCATCCCCTTCACTCGAACATGGTTTTTGTCAGACTAGAAAAATTTCTGCCAGGAGAATATGGTGAACACACAGAACAACCGTTGGCTTGATTTGTTCCCCCAAAAGATGTACCGAGTTTGGTAAAACCAAATATCCCGTCAACATCATGCTGTTTGGAGTGATTACTAGTGATGGCGACGTTATACGTTCACCCGTCTCCACGCGGGCCCTCAGACTCAAAGGGCCCAAAAACATTACTTTCGTTATAAAGTTTGTATAATTTTCTTAGTTCTTTTTATTAATAGGATAAGGAAACACTGGAATAAAATGTTGAAGGAAGAACAGATTTAATCGTATGAGAGACATGGAGTTATGATACGCTAACAGAAAATAATGTTGTTCGGTATTGCAATAAGTATGACTCAAACACTACCCATGAGAACCCCCTTTGCGACGATCGTTCATATAAGCCGACGTTCTCACAATAACTGATAGACGATTCAATTTTCAACAATTAGTGTAGAGAAGGTTGTTCATCTTCCTACACAACTTCACCTCTCGTCTTTTAAGTCATGTAGTACAACTATTTCCACGAACGACACACTCACCTGTTAGTGAGGTCCAGTCAGTGTAACTCGATTACATAAATCAACATTTTTACATTAAAATTAGTATTAATAAAATGTTGATATCCTTTCAACTCGTAATATTTATTTTATTAGAATTTTTATTACATTAGTTTATTTGGCACTTTAAGATTTGTTCATTATATTGTAAAAAAAAAAATACATTTAATAATACACCTATTGATCCTTATTTTTTAATTATTTGTTTACGAAAGTACTCTTAATACAAGGCTCGAGAATCACTCAAGGTAGAGCATTACTGATTGAGATACGTAATATTAATATAAGGAGATGATTAGGAAGGTAAGGAGAATAGATAACGTTTGACTCTTGAATTGAAAGGTTAAGTTTTTAGTGTACTGGGAAGCATCTACGCAGGAGTTTGTTAAACAAAGGGTTAATTTGCAGTGTAACACCCGCGCTTAGTTTGCATTAAAAATTTCCAGAATACTTACATTTATGTGTAACTGTACATGCTCCATTAGAATCTGGCTTGACAAATTTGATAAAATCTAGTTTTGGAGTTATCGTCAGTGAAAGTTCGAATTCATTCGCTTCGCGGGTAGACATTACTGGTGTTTTTCGCTTCAGAATAGCTATCAGTGTAGGTATAATTGTGTAAACTGAGCGTATCTACGTAAATAGTTCTCGTGCGTAGTAATCGATTAATCGAGTAATAATTAGTTCCACGCATAGTTTTCTGTAGTCTTCCGCGTTTGGCTTTCCGCAGCGAATGTATGCAAACAAGGAAAATAATGGCTGCCGCCAACGACGCGATTGAATCCGAACTTTCACTGTCGATAACTCCAAAACTGTTGATTTTATCAAATTTATCAAGATTCGAATGGAGCATATGCAATTGCACATTAATATAAGTATTCCGGAAATTTTTAATGCGAACTGAGGGCTGGTGTTATTCTGCAAATTAACCAAAAAAAGTAGCAGTTCTTAGGTAAATCCTGTGGAGCATCATCCTTAAATTTGGAAGACAGAGGAAATGTGACTCCGATGACATATTATGGCGTGTCCCAGTTATATTTTTTTAGATAATTAAATGGCTAGTAAGATTGATGCATTCTTAAAAGAAAAAAAAAATTTTACAGTGTTAATTTGCGCTTGAAGCACAACGTTGAAAATTGTTAGAAAACTGAACAAAGATTATAGGAGAGTCGAAAAAGAAATTTAAAAGATTGGTAAGTTGGAGTTTTTAGAGTAGGTCGAAACAAAAACATGCTTATACTTCAAATCAGGAAGAGACAGATGAAATTTCTACGGAACATATGGAGGAAATAGGGCTTGGGAAATTAAATACTCACAGGACCGATGGAAGACAAGAGGGACAGAAGGAATACAGCGCATAAACTACTTAATGAACTTGAGTAAACTGATGGCGGAACAATGTTTCGGAGAGATAGCAAAAAGACTAAATTTATAAAGAGCTACAAAAGACAGGACATTGTGGAGAGTCATAATCGTCAATGTCCTGAAGGACATGGCACATAAAAGATGAAGATGATGTGATAATACAAAATTAGCATCATTCTACTCAAAAATACTTGAGGTAGTTAAATAGCGAAACGTATCAAATTTTTATAATTTTTTTTTTTATTCAGTCATATTACATACACACACAAAAAAAAACACGCACACACACAAACCCGAACGAGGCTACGCCGAAGGGCAGAGTCTCTTTCGGGGAGTTAAACCGACCCTGAACCCGTTTATACGGGTTCAAAGGGCATATTTTTGGCCGAGTCCACGGGCTCGGAGTTCCCACGTAAAACCGGCCTTGTGCCACATGATGCCCTCGTGGGGGGCGGGGAAGACAAAATACTGTTAAATCTGAATTCGGACGACCGGCTGACCGGCTGATAGGTTGAACTCTCAACCTTTGGGCGGGGAGGAACCCGAACGAGGCTACGCCGAAGGGCGGAGGCTCTTTCGGGGAGGTAAACCGACTCTGAACCCGTTTATATGAGTTATAAGGGCACATTTTTGTCCGAGCCCACGGGCTTGGAGATCCCACGTAAAACCAGCCTTGTGCCACATGATGCCCTCGTGTGGGGGTGGTGACTAAATACTGTTCAGTCTGAAGTCTGGAGTGAAGTCCATCAGGAGTCTGTCATTCAGTCAGAGCGAGCGAGTCAGTCAGTCAAGTCAGAGGCAGTCCGAAACAGAGTCGCGTTCAGACAATTACTACAAAACATTGGAATAGTGATATTGGTCGAGACTACATTGTTCTCTCTATTAAACCTGATTGTTCGTACTAAAAATTTCTTCTCTGTATATATTCCTGTTTGTAATATATCTGTGTTATTCCATATCCGTGTTCTTCTTTATTGGTTCTACCTTGGACTATCACCGTGTTACAAGGAACCAGACCATAATATATATATATATATATATATATATATATATATATATATATATATATATATATATATATATATATATATAAACCTAAAGATCCAGAACCTATCTACCTATGTTTTACCTACCGGATCATCAGAATAATTCTGACTAAAAAGGCTAGGCCCAAGCAACATTTTATTCATAGAGCAGCCACCATAATGAATAAAAATAGCTTTTAAAAAAAAAAACAATTCACATCTCTGGTTGAGTAATACATTAATTATAATGAATTACTCAACCAGAGAATCTTTGTGCTAATTTGTATTTTTTAAGTTCGATCTTCAGTTGTGGATCAGCAAATAAATGGCCTTTATTCTTTTTTTTAATGTATAAAGCTATTCTACAGTGGTAAGCAAACCAATTACCGTAAAATATCTGGTACCAAGATTTAGATACGGTACACTTGTTTTGTTTTGTTTTTTTCATATCTAAATGTGCATAACTTTTAACCTCTTCAAAAAAATACTTGTGTATTATGCAACTCTCTAATTGTTGCATGAAAATCTGATCATAAAACTCTCTATATATTTGAGTATAAACAGAAAACGATCAACCACGCTTCTATGACCCATCGACGTTGATGAAGAAAATCGGCTAATCATCGTGGAAAATAAATCGAACATTTCGACGGAAGACATTGTTAAGAGACTGAAAACCGATATCTCAACTGTCTTTCAACATTTGAAGGGATTTAGGATCAAGAAAAAAGGCCGATATTGGCAAACCGGCATTTTCCACCACGGAACTTAAAAATTTGAAATAGGAAAACCTCCGGTACACAACGTATTCTCTTCACTTGGTTCGTTCGAATTTTCCTTCGTTCTGGTCTCTACAGGTTAATTTTAATGACAAAATATTTTAATGACAAAATATTTTAATGACAAAATATTTTAATGACAAAATATTTTAATGACAAAATATTTTATCCTGTGTGTGTGTGTGTGTGTGTGTGTGTTTGTGTGTATCTGTGTGTGTGTGTATCTGTGTGTGTGCGTTCGTGTCTCCGTGCGACTGTACGAAAATCAAGTTCACATATAAGTCATGTGTATTTGTGTGTACGAATAAACGACAACGCAAACAGAATCAGACGAAAAAACCCATCTGTCTGACGGATTCGTGCGGAGATAACAGAATTAAAATCTATTGGGTAGATTTTGACACAGATTTTGAAACGTAGCAGATGAAACCTGGTGGCTTAAAGACAATGTAAATGGTCAGAAATTACAATTGATGTTTCAAAGCAAAATTTGGTCGACATTGTTCTTGGATCAAACTTTACGGAAATTATATCTGCAATTTGAACAGGTATTTAAATGCCTTTTTAACGCATTTATTGCATGTTTGTTTCTTTATTTACCTTCTTTTTATCATTATTCAAATATCTATTCTTGTACATCCATTATCTCTTTTTCTTTCTATATGTTTAAACTTGTATGCCTGATGAATTTGGTCGTGGTTACGATAAGAGAGAAACCGCAAACGTTTTTGGCTATAATGTGGATTTTTTTAAATATGTATTATACTTTATTATCCATATATTTGCTACACATTTTTCCGGTCTCGTGGCCTTCATCAGTCAAAGAGTGGTTATTTCTACATATTATTAAAAGGAATTAATTTTCCTTATGTTTACGAATGTTTAAGCATTGTCTTTTGTGTGTAGTAGTAACCCAGTTGTTTTCTACTCTGTTATTTATCAATCTCAGCATGTTCATGTGTATCGATCTATATCTAAATTTTTATATGATACTGTGCAACGGCACACCGAGGAGCAAATGAAAATATCAGAGCACACTTAGGAAAATTTTTCGTGGTTATATATTTAAATTTTATGAAATAAACTATCGATTCAAAAGAAAAAATATACACACAATTATGACCTTACTTTATTTCAATGTTTCTATGCAACTATTTGTTTCAAATAGAAATGCTATACCATTGCAACTTCCACTCACACACACATGCATGTGTATGTGTGTGTATGTGTGTGTATGTGTGATGACAATATTTCGACAGCAAACTTCAGTGGACTAGTGTTCCGTGGCACGGCAGTTGTGAAACCACTAGTCTAATATCTTTCAAGATATGTAACTATGTATCTCACTTAAGTCGCTATCTATCTATCTATCTATCTATCTATCTATCTATCTATGCATCAAAGCCATTTAAAACTTCGAGTCTCTCTGAAGTGGTTTAATCTGTTTAACAGTCACAGTTCGCAGCTTCGTGTGTCAGATTTTTATCTATCTATCTATCTATCTATCTATCTATCTATCTATCTATCTCTGTCCACATCTAATTCCCGACAACTCTTAAACTACCTACATACATACATACCACTGTATCTTCATATTTATTTAATTCTGTACACATTTAAGTATCTCTCATTCGAATCTATCCACCTATATATCTATGTATGCATGTATCTATATATCTACCGAAATACCATAGTATCTTCATATGTTCATATCTATCTATCTATCTATCTATCTATCTATCTATCTATCTATCTATCTATCTGTCAGAATGTTCGCATTTTTCTCTCTTTCTCTGTCTCTCTCTCCCTACATATATATATATATATATATATATATATATATATATATATATATATATATATATACATATATATATATATATATATATATATATATATATATATATACTTACATATATATTTATATATATATATATATATATATATATATATATACTTACATATATATTTACATATATATACATATATATATATATAGATAACTAGACTCGTTTCGAGTATCTATCTATATCTATCTATCTATCTATCTATCTATCTATCTATCTATCTATATATATATATATATATATATATATATATATATATATATATATATATACCAGAGTATCTTCATATAAATTTAATTCTGTTCATATATATCTAATTATCTATCTCTAATGTTTAATTCTGTTCATATTTATCTATGTATCTATCTAGTTAGCTATAAACATTAATATATACGATATACGTGGCTAAAGAATTCGTCACTTGAAAAAGTTTTAAATTCAACAATCTTTGTTTAATTTTTATAGTATTTGTTTTAATTTTCGAATAAGACACTATTGAACAACCGGGCTGGTTTTGCATTTCAAATATGTTCAAAGTTCATGTTTTTCTTGTGTTTACTTTCGAATAAATTAAACCGTATCAGTCATTTTGAGCAAATAATTTTGAATATCGTAATGAATTGTTTATTATCCATATCCTAGCATTTATTTTGTGAAAGCTAAAAAATACAACATATAAAATGATGGAATTCAAAAGTGGAATATATTTTGCTCTAAGTTTTACACCCTTAATATTTATTTCATTATAATAGGGTTATATGTTATATCTCATTATAACAGTCTTGCAATCTTGTGAAAGATTACAAGACTGCATGAAACAGCGACTCATACTCTCGACGTTGGATATTATGTATATTCACTAATATATACTTTCTCGGATTGTAAATTGTGTGTAAGGAAAATACGTTCGTATTTTTGAGGATAAGAGAGACAATAAATCACATTACCTCATCAGTATCAACCATCAGAAACCAGAAATGTTTATATATATATATATATATATATATATATATATATATATATATATATATATATATATATATGATGAAGAAGATTTAAAACTGTAATAATCCCAAATTTAAGGAAAGCCAACTTTTTCATACAGTGCTCATTATTAAAAATAGCACATTGATTGCATTATTTTATACAGAAATTTACTTAACTGCAAATATACATATTAATACTTGGTGTATTTTTTGTTTTTTTTCTTTTGCCTCCAATTTCGAAGTTTCGTAGAAACATCCACTTTTCAAGGGTCCATTAATTAAATGAATTCATTTCCGATTACTGATTTCTGCGTATTTTTACGTTTTAATCTTTTCATCTTTTCAGTTCTATTATGTACATGTGCATGTTCATGAGTTTTGCATTTGCTTCTTCATTCGTTCATAAATGTAATATTTTTTCAATTAAATTTTTTTCCAATTATAACATAAAATTGGAATATTATTTTGCGTTTTATTTGTTAGATTATGTTATATTTTTATTCAAGTAACAAAGTAAATACTTTTAAAATGTCGAAAACGGCGTCATAACTGCCCATTGTTACATCAATGTTCTAAATTATTAAGATTATTTTTTATTATTGTTATTATTGTTCGTTTTCTCCAGATTTTATTGTTGTTAATGATTTTCGATAATGATTAATTATGTCTAATTCTTCGTCTTGAAAATTTAACTGTTGTTTTGTTACATTTAATGCGTTCATTAATATATACTCTGTAATGGAAGGAAAAATGTATTTAATATCTAACTCTATAAAAGAACAATTGTTTTTGTTTGCAATACTGTTGAACCAAATAATGGTACCTTTTGTGTCTTTCCAATGATTTATATTGAGTATTTCCTTAATTTCATCCCTATTTTTCTTCTATTTGTGTACTTATTTCTTTACACACACACACACACACACACACACATATATATATATATATATATATATATATATATATATATATATATATATATAAATTTTAAATCAGCCCAATCCGAGTAGGTTATTTTTTTTTGTTTTTTCATTTATAGTTCGTTAACCGTACTGTGCTGCTTATTGATTTTATAATAATAAAAGTGTAGAGATTAATCGTAAGGACCAAAGGCATGTCTTTAAAAATCGCGCCAACAAAAAGTTGTAAGAGACGATTAGTTCTCAAGCGCTAACTTCTTCGATGAGTCACGATCTTGACGAATCAATATTAGTTTCTAAGCTAACATTTTACATCTTGATTCCAAATACATACACAGGAATATTTATAGATTCTGGAGAAAACTACTAAGGCATTTTTATTCTTACAATTGCATTATACTAAGTTCTTTTCCCTTTAGCAGATGAATACTTATAACAAGAAAAATTCCGTGGATTTATAACTGTTCAAAGGTCAAACAAAATGTTCATTTGATCAGTCTGAAGAAGAACACGAGCGTCACAGGTGCCAAAGCATATATTTAACTGTTAATAAATAGCATTATTTAAAAAAAAATACATCTTTCGGTCTACGCATATTTCGTCGTCGTGTTTACATGTGTATGAGAAAATTGCGCTCTGAAGAGAACAATTTGAGATTGTCGAATGTACTTGACATGTGTCTTCTATCTCACAACAACTCGAATATAAGGCTCTTATTATTCAAGGAATTGAAAGTAATTTAATGTCTCATTAAGCCTTGTAAGCAAAGTGATTTCGCAATTGATTGCATTAACATTGCTATTTATTTCTTTGTATAAATTGCTTCTTTATTATATAAAATATAAGCTACACACTTAAATGTATATATATATATATATATATATATATATATATATATATATATATATATATAATTATTTATTTAAAAATATGATTCCAACTCGCTACATAAGAGGTCTCATGTTTCAAAACAAGAGCCGAGAACTTCAAAATAATATTTGAATTAAGTTGAGTAAAAGTAGGCTCTGTTCCATCTTCAAGCGAAATTTTTTTGGGAAAAAAAAAAAAAATATATATATATATATATATATATATATATATATATATATATATATATATATATTAAATAATATATATTATATTCTTCATGCTAAGTAGAAATTCATCAAGGAAGGCGAGTGTAGTAGCATTTTAAAATGCATTTGAGTTGACTAATATTTAACACCATGTTGCATTTTATCATTTCTGATTACCCCCTTGCATTGTGAACGCTAATTTACAAAACATAGTAAACGCAACTCTTAATTTTAAAATAATAATTTATAATAAAATAATCATAACAGAGCCATTTCACACTTTTCTTTTAAAAAGAAAGTCACCATCTTAACAATTACAGTTACATTAAGTTTGTCTTTGTGGCTTTATTGCCTTGTTTGGTGTGAAATGCCTAAAAGAAAGAAAAAAAAACAAGAAAACGCTCATCCCAAATTGATATACTTAGAATATATCCCTCACCTGCTTATAGGCTGTATTTAATTTTTATTTTTATTAGGTCTTTAAAAAAAAGAACAACTCGTGGGTTTATAGTTCTGTCTTACCTTACCCCTTCTACATTGCCATTTTCTCCTCATTTGAATATTTATTAAAATATGAATATGATATATCTAGACCATATATATGCATAGAACAATAGTTATATATGAATAAAAGTTATGTTTTGTAGATATGAGTAAATAATTTCTGTGATGAAGATTTATCATTATTTACACTATTTACATTCGGACTATTGTCCTCATCTTTGTTGTTATCCGACCTTCACCGCATCTGTGTAACATACAGGGGAGCCATCTGCTCTTACCAACACTCACTGGGTCAGTGGGTAGAGTAATGTATCTGGGGAAGGCCTACATTTAACTAAAAGGACCTTCTCAGCCAGAGAAGAGAAGCGATATCAATTTGAATGAGGAATGACTTGAATAGTAACATCTGACGTAGTCTTTATTCAAGCATTCGTTAATAAAGAGAGGTCCGTCTCTACATAATGCCAGTAATTCAATAATTATTTAGCACTATTTTTTAAATGATAAAACGCGTATGATTCGCTTATTAACCTGTAAACCCCTAGGTTCATAGGGGCACTAAATGTACTGAAGCCGCAACAGCAGTTGTTGTTTCCCAGGCAAGATAGACTGGTGGAACTCAAACTTCTCCAGAGTGGCTCTGAATTCTAAGTTTTTTCTTCTCCGAGACCGATTGCCAAAACAGGCTGAAGAAGCTAGTCTGTCTTGGTATTTAACCATAGTTGGCTAGGGTGGGGGTGGGGTGAGATAGATTCACACCTTTACCAAGTGCATTAGCACGTAAGTGAATGTAATTAACTTGAACGAAATTCGGACTCCTCAGTTCCAGCCGCTGTTATTGCACCGTGCCTCCATTTCTGAAAAGTCAACCTCCGCCTCCCCAAATTTATAGACAAGACATACAGATTCATGCTGGGATTTCTTTCTAGCTAATAAAATAGACGACATCTCAGTCTCATACACCTTATTGCTGTTCTTTTTTTTTCTATGGAAGTGAGAAGGCTACGATCAATTGTCTGTATCCCTAAAGAGGAAGTAGGTGGTTTGAATTAAAAGTTTTCCTTCTTCTTGACTATAGTCTTTCCTGCTATTTTACTCATTAAGAGATGGTTTCATACGTTTCCCCAAGGTTAATAGCACGTAAGTGAACTCGACCAGAATTCGAAATCTGCTCCCCGATTTCTCAATACGAAGCAAAGAAAGCTGCACTGCTGTGTACTATCTAATATTCAATATGGCAGACAAGTAAAAACAAAACAAAAAACAAACAATCTCCTCGCAGATGAAAATGGCATAGATATGGTTCTACAGATAAATGCTGAGAATACCACGGATAGAATCTGTGATTTCATTCATTCATTTTCTCCGGCTCATCAAAATTTTGCGGGTTATGTAAACCCGGAAAATATTTGTAGAGTGGAAGGTTTTGTTTTCTTTTTAGAAACGACAGTTTCTCCTACAAAACGGAAGGCAGGTTCGAATCCTACTGGAGAGTGCATTTACGTGAATAAGATCTCTTGAATATTCATGCCGTAGACGAAATAAATGTTTAAATTAAGCAAATGGCCTACTCAAGTATGGTGAGTATCAACTGAAAATAACGTTTAAATACACACACAGACACTTTCTTTGGGTTTTCGACCTGTATGCTGTGCGATTATTTTCGACAGACGTTCATGTTCCTTGCTCTTTCTTTTTCTAAAACATTTTTTTCCTTCGAAATTGATTTGATCATTAGCAAATCAAGAAACCGAAGTTTTTCGAGACGAGTGTAGTTACCTATATATATATATATATATATATATATATATATATATATATATATATATATATATATATATATATATATATATATATATATATATATACATACATATATACATATATATATATACATATATATATATATATACATATATATATGAATATATTTGAAACGGTACAGAAGCGTATTAAGGCATTAAAAACAAGAAATTTTATATTATGGACCATGATAGATTTAAAATAAAACAAACACCAGTCGACCGGTTTCGTCCCCTCTCATCAGAACTGTTAACGGGGAAATTATGAGGAAAAGAAAAAGAAGTCTGTTATGCATGACATGAATGATTGGACAGGAAGAAATAAATTATTATAAAAGTTATACCAACCAAGATGCTAGAAACGCAGCACAGCAAGTCCAAGCAAACAATCTCTTTGTTTACAAAGGGTAGGTTGCCTGAACCTGATGTAAAGCGTCTCTAACACCTTAAGATGGAATAGCGAGTGCGAACTGGCCAAAACAGAAAACCAGTTCACACTGAAATTCAACGCACAAGTAGGATTCTTTATAAAGTGATCCGCAATCGAAGACCCATACGTGTTACGAATGGTATCACCCAAAGAAAATATATATACATATATATATACATATATATATATATATATACATATATATATACATTTATATATATTATATATATATATATATATATAATATTTTTATTATAAGAGATTATATTAAAAACATTTTGAAATCACTACAAAAACGCTTTTATGTTTCAATACTATGATTTCTTTTCTTCATAATATTGAAACAAGAAAGCTTTTGTACGATTTCAAAATGATGGCAATTTTTTACGACATGTTTGAAGATTATCGGCGGATAAAAAATGCGGGAATTATTCAAGCTTTTCTTTTAAGCATTACAAAAAAAAAAAGAAAACGCAATATCGTAAACCTCATTGTTATGAGGTTTACGATATTGCGTTTTTTTTTTTTTTTTGAGCTATCCAGTAAAAATTTGGTTCGCGTGTAACATTGCCTTGGTTTTATTAAAAGAAAATAAATGCTATGAACACTGGTTTTTACTCCATCTTTTCCTTCTCTCATTGGGTGGAATCTGTAAGCAACGAGTGTGTTTTTAAGGAAAATGAAAACAAAAAGCACACATGCTTCGAATCAGAAAGAACCAACTGAAATTTCTAGGACAAGTCATAAAGAAAGAATGCCTGGAAACTTTGAAACTTTACAGAACAGTCTGAATGTACAAGGAGCAAAGGAAAATATTTAATCTACGTAACAAGCTGGATGGCAGAACAGAGAGTGGGAGGGATAACATATAAAAAAACATTGCTAATATCTCCAAAAGTAGGTAGTTGTGGAGAGCCATGATCGTCCATATCATGAAGCGACACGACATATAGGAAAAGAATAAATCACATGTAATCTTTCCTTCAATACATTGGAAAGAGTTTCTTTGATACATATGACCTGTTTCATGTTGAACTCTCAAAATTACTATCTATTTTTATTGGTTAAAGGTCAAGGTATGAACGTGAGAAATATTTATTCTATGTTGGAGGAAGTGGTGAGAGTTTCTGCTTCTTTAGTTTTACCAAGAAGTATTTCTTATAATAAGGTAATGTTCCGTTTAAGAAGATTCTAATGTCTCTTTGTTAGGACAAAAGATGTATTTATGTGCTTTGTGAAAGCAAATTAACTGAACAATGAAACCGTGAGAAATTTTAATCGATTTGACATGAGATCCGACCGGTGATATCAAGTGTTACATAAAAAGAAAAGTTAGTCAGTATGCCATCGTCGTTAACTGAAATCTGGTGTCAGTTTATCAGTACTCGGGGAAAAATACCCTTTTTAAAATAGTCGATTATATAAGTTGTAGGCCAAGAATATACAAGATAACTTCATTTGAAAGCCATGACAACCTTATCAGTTAAAGTAAGTAGGACGTTTGCTTGTAACTCATAATCTTTCAGAACCACTTTTCAAATCTCCATGAAATAAACAAATATCAACCTTTTTGCTCGATCGGCTTACGACCATATTACGTTCAAACACCGGCTTTCGTACGATAACCTAAGTCCAGAAACTTCGACAGTAATTAGTATCTAAATAGACGTGGCGGAGGTGTAAAGGACAAGGGCTCGAAATTGGAAATAGGAGGACTGAGTTCGAATTCCAGCCGGGTTCATTACCTTCACTTACGCTTAAATATCCTTGGTAGAGGTGTGAATCTGTCCTTCCCCCAGATACGGATTAAATAGTAAGACTTGTATCAGTAAAGCATTATTAACTGCAAGATATTGTTAAAACACCCCCCAAAATTATTATTCTTACAATCCAAAAATATATTCAGTATTAGATAACCTACAGACGGTTTATAATCCGTGAAAAAGATATTTTTATTCTGCGAACCTATTAGAATATAATGGCATTATATCTATCTATCTATCTATCTATCTATATATATATATATATATATATATATGTTTTCATTACCAGAAGCACGACTCTGTGTTTCATACGCATCGCAATCTTCAGGTGAGAAAAAATATATATTTATCAATATGCTATGTATAGCTCTGTTATTAGGTTGGTGCAAAAATAATGGCGTAATAATGTCGTTTTTGACGTACTTTTTAACGTCAAAAAACGACATTATTACGTCATTATTTTTGCAACAACCTAATATATTATGCCGAGCACTATTTTATCAACAGCATCATTCAGTGTTCGATATTATATATTCATGTCTTCCTCTGTATGTGTATATATATATATATATATATATATATATATATATATATATATGTGTGTGTATATATATATATATATATATATATATATATATATATATATATATATGTAGATAGATAGATAAGCTGTTGCTAATCCTACATTCCATAGATGTAGGGATACGTTTGATTATAGATGGAAGGTAGTTAGAATTGTGGTGAATATATATTGGGTGAGCAATATTTTACATATAAGCTTGGAATATATCATTAACAAGATCTAACGTAACATCAAGAAAATCAACTCGTTTAACATTAGTAGCTAGCATAATCTTAAGATTTAATTCCCTATGAATCATTTTCTTTAATTTGTCACCTTAATATAATAGTATTTTTTACCTACCATAAAACCATCATCTCTGTATAACCCTATTATCAGCATTATCAACCCTATTATCAACATTAACATCATTATAAGTGCAAAGATTATAATAAACCCACCAGGTCAGAAGACATTGCAGAATCTAATGACCTCATAGAGATATCAAATTGATCATCAGATTTTTAAGCCACTGTTCATTGCTGTTAATGAGAACAGATCTTCTAAAGTTCATTATTGTTAGCGTATTCCTAGGCAAATAAGACAAGTTAAAGTAAAAATACCTTTGGAAATGGAGGGGTTAAAATCCACGAAATCAATTTGGATATGTGTGTGTGTGTGTAATTTTTCAGTTAAAAATTGTTTTATACCCGTACCTATGAACACTTATGGGTACTATGCTAGTACACCACTAGCAGCGGTTTACCTACGTCACGCCACTGGCGAGTATTGTATTTTGTTGATGTTATAAATATTAGCATTTCATTTCCAACCTCCGTTTTGGTTAATCCTCTTTCTATGTTTACCACAAAAATAAAAAATATCTGTAAAAATCTATAATTTTATATTTGGAGTATTCCTCGGCAAATTCCCAATTTAAAATAGAAAGTTCCTTAGAAATGTAGGGTAAAATCTACGAACTCAAATTAGAATCAGTTTTACGAATTTATTTTAGAATAAACAAGCCAGTGACTCAGAATGCTCAATTAATATGTGTGTGTGTGTGTGTCTCTTTGTGTGTGTGCGTTTGTGTGTGTGTGTGCGTATGTGTCTGTATGTGTCTGTGTCTAAATTTTCAGTTAAAAATAAGAATTATCTGTAAAAATCTAATATGAATAATGACAAAAGGAAAACTTCTTTACCAACGCATTTCGTGTTTCGGCCACTGACTGAATTTATCAAGGTAAATGATATTTTATTTTGCGACATTTATTCATAAATGGATCTAAATATATAAATTATTAAAAAAAATGTTTTTAATATAAGAACGCTTCAAAATATAACCCTAACTATATAAGTAATGGTAAACTATGTAGTTTTTCACTTGTGCTCCCGAACTGGCACCGGTCCTCTCTAAATTAAATCACTATATGTTATCAACTCCCAAGTTGACATCTAAGCTAACAACACAACTATTTACTCCTGCCTCAATAGTAAATCCGGCATCGTTGACAAAACTAACCTGGCCGTCGGCCTCCAGAAAATCCTCCAGTCTGTGGCAGACTGGGACAGGAAATGTCTTGTAAACTTTAATTCCTCTAAACCAAAACTGATCTTATTTACCCACCATAGAGAATCCTCCCTGCCTCGTATTAGAACATCTGATGCCCAATTCAACGAGAGAGACTCTCTGCACCTGCTTGGTCTCACGCTGTTCACTGACCTGTATTGGAACAAATACATTGATTCTAAAGCTTCATCTACCTCAAGGAAAGTTGGTTCTCTGTGTCGCGCCAGAAAGTTTTTCTCACCTGAGCCCTGCATTCAATCTATAAATCAACCATTCGTCCTCGAATGTAAAACTGCTGCCATATATGGTTTGGTGTCCCGCTGTTCACCTCGATAAATCCCAGAGACAGATATGCAACGTGATTGGTCATGATATGGCATCCCGTCTACAGTCACTTTCTCACAGACGTGCGGTGGCTTTCTCCTGTCTTTTCTAGAAGTATTTTCATAACAATCAACTTCCGCGGGTTCCCAAATTGCTTGAATGTAAGCGTGCTACTAGGTTGTCATCTCGCTCCCGTCCTTTCACTGTCGAAACAGTTAAATGTAGACATCATTTCTATTTCGACAGCTTCTTATGTCGCACCTTCCGTCAGTGGAACTCCCTTCCTATCACTTGCTTCCCTGATAGTTATAATCTTCAAATATTCAAATGTAATGTCAATCGACATCATCTGATGCCTTGACCTTAATCCCTGCCCTTCTCTTTATCCTTTTCCCCCAAACACTCCTCTTTACTCTTACTCTCAGTATCTGTAACCCCACCCTTTCGTGCTTGTGGCATTTCCGTCTTGCTTGGGGTGATTTGCTTAAGAAAAGGCCTCATCCATTATCTTCCTCAAAAGTCATGGCAGTTCACAGATATTTTCTTTTTGATATTTAGTGGGCTTTTTCTTACGATATATCAGCCACAATGGATCATTTAATGCTGACAAATTTTTTGTTGCCCATAATATATTTTATTCCAAAAATGTGTTGCTGGGAATATTCTTCTTTTTCAAAAATGTACTGCTGGTAATAAATCTAAAACCTATTTTTATACTTTCATAGTTTTTTTTACCCCTTTTGTGGGGTTAACTATTTGCCCATAGTTAGGATCCTGACAGGTGTTACCCCCACGAGTGAGTGTGAACCTGGGAACACCAACAATTAAGAGGTGGTTCCACGTTCCTCAAAACCTCCCGATTTTTGGATGTAGTTTATCATCTTACCATTACGGTATTTTCTTTTGAAAGAATTCTGTGGAAAGACATGATAGCGTAAATCTTCATGGAATATAGAATTTCAAATATAGCACTAATCCCAGTGATCCTGTGCCAGACTAAGCATAAATTAGTAAAAATATATATTAACTGGTATTCGTATTGAAATACTAATCATTTCAAATACGCCCAGTCCAAAATGATAAACCTCTTCTGTTGTTCAAAATACAAGGAAGGACATTGGATCACGCAGTTCACATCCTAAATCGGTTTTTGAACAGGAGTAGAGGTTTTTTCTTAGTTTCCTGTTTAGGACTTGATTTCCGGTTCCTTCTAAAATCTACTTCAAGTCTGTATTTTTTACATCTCCGCCTAAATTCTGAATTTTAATTAGCTATTTATTTATTTTCTTTCATATGAGTAGATAGCCTATCGTTCGGTTCACACTCCTCCTCGGTATTTTGGACAGGAATAGAGGTTTACCACTTGTTTCTTGTTTAAGATCTGTTTTCATGTTATTTCTAAAATCTTTTCCTTCTCTTTGACACAGAGTAGCCTCTTAGTGGCATTATCAATTAGAGTCTGTGTGGTGAAATGATATTTTAAAAAAAAATGTAATATAGGTTTTCTTAAGCAGTCACCATAGAAATGTAATCTCGTTTGTGTCCGTGACATTGTATAAAACGAAAATTTACTTCATAAATAAATAGAAATAAATATCGACGCAATAAAACAGACATCCCGGGGGTGTAATGGATAAGAGCTCTGAATTTGAAATCGGAAGACTGAGTTCGAATTCCAGTTGGGTTCGTTACATTCACTTATGTCTAAATACTTTTGGGAATTATATGAATCTCGCCTTCCCCCATATATGGATTAAATAGTAAGACTTGTATCTGTAAAACATTAATAACTGCAAAAAATTGTTAATACACCCTAAAAAATTATTATTCTTATAATCCAAAAATCTATTTCGGCAGTAAATAACTGACAAATTGTTTATAAGCCGTAAAAATATCAAGCGAGCTTTTTATTCCGGGGACCTATTGGGTTAGCATGAGACATTGCAAAAAACGAAAATTTGCGAAAATTTACGATAAATATATATCCACGCAACAAAATGAGTTTTAAAGAAAACGTAATCAAAGAAAGTGTTCTACATTTAGAGTTTATTTAGAAATAATAAAATAATATAAATTATTTTTATATGGGGAAATGTTTTACATATAAGCAATTTAATATCAAGATAAATTTAAAGTAGGGCGATTTCTTAAACTGAACATACAGCAGACGAGACAGATACTGTTATCCGAAACTTTTATGAATTCGAGAAGACGTTATCTTGATTTTCTTCTTAGGATATTGTCTAACCTGTTCGGGGTACCGCGATGAATATTTGCATATTTTGGACCTCGTGTCAGAAATATTTATGCCTGCACATTAATTAACTTTATCGTATCGCACAAATTCTTCACTGTTATTTCTCTTCTCTTTGCCTGCTTAAAATGAGTTCATTGTGAGAACTCAGATAAAAGCTAATATTCTGAAAGCTGATTTTCTAGGCTAGCTTACTCTTTATCCATCAGAGAAATAACACGTTAATCTATTTTTAATTTGCCTAATGTTTTACTACGCTAAGCTCAAGGCATAACATAGAAGCAAAATCTCAAAATGTTTATTTCCTATGCTATTAGGTCATGCTTACTTAGAATATTGGCGCATCACAATCTTCATGTTTGCTGAATATTGGTATCTTAATTGGGATAACCAACAGACACAACCCAATAAACATCCCTGTATTTGAGACTGGTATAGAAATTCAGTATCTGCTCTGGGAAAAACCAGAAACTTTCCTCATTTCACTAAAGACGGAGTGTCAGGGAATACCATCGTCAGCGTAGCATTAGTCGCGGGGATTGAACAATTTTTGTCTATGGTCTCCGTGTACAAGACATTGCAATAAACCAAAAACTTTTGTAACATCCAACCACTGTGGATCTCAGCCCAAAGATAAATTAGGTTCTTCGATAGAATGTATATTGAAGATATTATTTACATACCTTCTTACAGAGGTCGGGTGTAACACAAGGTTGGCTTAATGTGGTCTCTCATGCAAAAACGTCATTGACAAATATTGCTCAGTCACCACGACCAATGGCACGCTGGTAAAGGGAACCCTTAAAACTTCCTCTTTATTGAAATGAGAAAGGTGCTGCTGGAGTGTTTGTATTCCCAGTAAACGGATTCCCTTATAACAGAATAAATTCCGCATCTTGCCCCCAGCCTGAAGGCTCTGGTAAATACATCGGTTCCTCGACTAAAGGCCAACTTAAAATTGACAGAAGAATGAAAAGAAAATACTTTCTGAGTAAACCATTCCAGAGAAACTACAGAGGCAGAAGAGAAGAAAAGACGCACCGTTGTGCAAATTAATGGAAACAAAACCCATTAATTCCGTTATTATTTACTTCGTGTGTCCATTCTACGAAGTCGTTTCTTGCAGATTGACCACAGATTCTCGATTGGATTTAAATCAGGAGTTTCCAAGCCAGTCTATTGTACTTTGATTTGCTTACTGGTAAACCAAATCAGTGTGATTGTGTAGTGTTACAATTTTTGGAGTAACGTCCATTGCAGACAACTGCCGTAGGACAAGTAATTGTCAGTCGAGACAATAGTGTCTGGGCCTGATGGAAATCTGATGATGGATGATGCAATATTTTTCAAGGGCAAACAAATTTCATCAAACACCCTGAAAATAAATCCATATTACAGTACACCACTGAAAATGACCTAATCTAAGGAAATCGATAACCTTCTGTCAATCCAGTGAGTCTAAAACTGACCGTATGATGAAAGAAAGGAAACTAAAGGTTTTTTTTTCAATTAATTTGTACAAGGATGTATCTATCTAAAATTCATGCACCATCTGTTAGCATATTTAAAAAATCTATCTCTATGTTGACACAGATAATGAATGAGATAATCTTTTTATACATCATGTTTGCCTCGTTTTTTAACCGATTATATAATATATTATATATATAGTGAATTATCAGTGCCGTTTCCCAGTCTATATTTTCGACAATGGTCCCCACTTATTTTTTTAAAAGACGTCCTTGTGACCCCAGAAATTACCGTTTAAACCCCAAAATCTTTCAATCCTCCAATAAAAAATACTTGCGAGAATAACATCAGTAGACAGCCAGGATTTCGAATAGGGCTTTTTCAGACCCTGGAAAACATACACTGGAGTAATCTATCAACCATAAACTGGCTGGATGAATGACGTTGTCTTTCGATTTATGTGCGTGTCGTTACGCACAAAAACTGGGAAATGACTTTTGCACGCTCACAAAGGAACGAAAGGTGAAATAAGTAATAACACGAGGACAAATGAAAAAAAACGATCCTGTTTTCAATATATTTACTCATTTATTTACGGATTCGCCTATTTGGGTCTAGGGGAAGTAATACGTGTCACTTTGGTACGTTTTGCTTTTACTTCTGTCCTCTCTCACGACAGATTAACGGACCGGATGTTATGTTCCACCAACGAGAAATCCAACTGGACATCTCTCATGCTTTAATCGTCTCTCAGTTTCCAGCATCCGAGTTCAGAAGCGTCTACACGGCCTTGTGGTTGATGAACTACTTCCCTCCTTAAACTCCCTTTTCCACAGAAAAGATGTGCAAACGAGCTACATTAATTAGTTCCACCAGTTCAGACTCTCACAGCAAAGACCATTTATACAACGTACACAGAGTCGGTTCATTGCCATTCACTTCGCATTCCATTAGTAAAGAAGTTCCACTCAGACATCTTCTTACCCAGATATCGTTACTCTTATCTATCACACCATACAATCTTCAACACTTCGAGTCTAGCATCAACTGTTTTCTATTCTATTATCCTCATAATATTCACCTCTTACTCCTTCTTTCTACGCCTTTACAACAAAGTAAAGCAACGTCGAGACTGGTCAGTACCTAGATGGGTGACCACTTGGGAATAACTGGTACTCCTACTTTCTACGTTCTTACGACAAAACTCATTCATTAACCCTATATCTTAAGTGGCTTTTGAGTTTTGTATTTGGGAGAACAATAGCTGTTTTTTTTTTAAGCAATTCACCCACAGCCAGGTGGGAGTGCCACAAGAGGATTGAGAACAAGAGTAAAGAGTGAGGAAAAGATACAGAGAAGCACGGGGGAACAAGTTCAGGGTGTCAGATGTCGATTGACATTGCATTTGAATATTTGAAAAGTCATCGGTGAATCAAGTAAGGGGAAGGGAGTTCCACAGACGGGAAGTGCGAGAAAAGAAGCTGTTTGAGTAGAAGATACTGTTACATTTAACCGTTTTGAAAGTAAAAGGTTGTGACCGAGATGACAGCCTGGCAGTTCGCTTAAATTCATGCAGTCTGGAAACCAGAGAAAGTAGCTCATCGGAACAGTTGCCGTGAAAATATTTGCAGAAGAGAAAGAGGGAAGCCACGGCACGTCTTTAAGAAAGCGATTGTAGACTAGATGCCAGATCAAGACATATCATCTTGCATTAAAAAATACTTGGATTTAAAAAAGATATTTAATGCTCAGTAATAAAAAATATATTAAGTTCTTCGGAAAATACTTTCCGATTTTAGAATGAACGTTTTTTGTCTTATAATATTATTCTAGTTGCACAAAAGTATGTTGCACATATTATTAAAGATTAAAGTTCTCTTTGCTAATTCTATATCAGTCGCTTTCAGAATTAAACTTAAAACATTATATATCCCGCAACTTGAACATGTCAATATTAACAGAGAAAATGATGAAGGTTCCACTTGTTATCGAACAGTATGGCATTTGTACTTGAAGTTCCGCAGTGGGGATACGAGTCTTGAAAATCAAGGTGATAGATGACGTCTATCTGCAATTGACAATCGACATCGGACAACACCAGTCATACAAAATTAATGTCAAAGTCTAAGAAAGCTGTCTCAGATAATGGGTGTCAGTATTTCAAAAATATCTGATCACCGCAAGAAGTGAAAGAACTCCATTGATTGATTCCATGCGGCCTCAGTGCAAGTTAAAGAGTTCAAAAATTTTCGAATATGTTCGATGCTGCATCTGCGACATTGGAATGCTCCATTTCGTGATCGAATAATGACTTGTGACGAGAAATGGATCATTTATGGCAACTGTAAGCGCTCGGCTCTGTAGCTTGATTCTGTCGAACCGCCCAAATACTTTCCAAAACAAAAATTGCCCCAACAGGAGACTGTTTGCTGGTTCGCCATTGAATTGTCATTGGCATTATTCATTACAGCTTTCTGGAATCTAACCAGAGCGTCACTGCCGAAGTTTAGTGGGTGAAATACACATACATTTAAATATGGCTGACACTGGCTAATCTAATAGTGATAAAATAATTTCAATTTAATATGCTATACTTTTCTGAATTAAACTACTGAATGGAATATTGGGGATTACTGACACAAGGTAAGCTTTTATTTTGTAAAACTATTGTTATTTTCTAAGCGTAAATTAGATTGAAACAAGTCCAAAATAAATTACAGGAAGATTATATTGTGCCAATCTTCCAACTGAGTAGGGCCACTGAGTCTTGAAAAACAGTAAAAATCCTGTGTTTCTACTTTTAAACCTTTCCTCACCAAAAATAATGACGTAATAATGTCGTTTTTTGACGTATTTTTTAACGTCAAAAACGACATTATTACGTCATTATTTTTGCACCAACCTAATATTTTGGGAAAAGCGTTTCATTTTCTAACAAATATTTTATTTCTTCTTAATATAGTAACTAACAAACCGAGGCACATTGAAGTACGTAATTGGTGAATAACAACTCTACTAGATGTGTGAGATAACAATTTGACTCATTTCAAGATCAGAAGAGAATAAAAAGGGTCAAGATCGACGTATAAACGCGTCTGTAGCTAGTTTTTAAAGTTTATGTTTTGGACGTGTTTATTCGTCCATGTCTGAAAGAGATACTTTCGGTAATCATTCTAATAGAGTCACTATTGTGTTCTGTAACGCCAAGAAGCAAATGGATATTTAATTTTTATAAAAAACACCAAGCAAAAGCAAAAAATTGGAAAAGGTCTAAGATAAGGGTGGAAAGGGCTAGTATTCAATGTCATTTCAATGCATTTCAACTTAACAAATCACAATCATTAGACCAAACCTTCGATAATATTCCTTCTAACAAAAACTTCTTATACGATCACCAAAGTTAAGCAACGCCGAGATTGGTTAGTACCTATATGGGTGACCGCTTGGGAATACTAGATACCGTAAGGGTGAAAGTGCGCGTGCTGTAATCGATAACGACTTGATATTGGAAATCGGAGAGAAGAGTTTATTTTCCATTTGTGTCCTTTATATTCATTTACGTCGAAATACCCTTAGGAAAGTTATGATTCTACCTGTTCTCCCCTCAGTTATGGGTTAATTAGTGGGACGTATGTCAGTAAAACATTATCTCAAAAAAATAATCTTACAATCTAATAATCTGGGGTAATAAACTGCCAAAACTCATTTTTACACATCGTCTTTATAGCGAAGAGACTGTAATAATGTAATTTCCCTAGTATCAATTAGTCTCATACTTAAAATTTTTGTTCTGGGTAATAATAATAATAATAATAATAATAATAAAGCTGATGTTGATCGTCTGTATGTGGCCAGATCCGAAGGTGGCAGAGGATTAGTTCAACTAGAACTGTCCTACAAAACTACAACAACTGGCCTCCAAAGTTACTTGGAACTACAGAAGGAACATGAAAGTAGTAAGGGTCTTTACTCCTTAATAAAAGAAACCAACAAATTCAAAATGGAGTTTCAAATGGGCGTAGAGATGCAACTACAGCACAATACACCGGCTGAAACTGCAAAATACTTAAAAAAGACAGCAAAGACGAATGCAACCGACCAGATACAGAAGCGATGGCATGATAAACCGCTTAATGGCCAATACTCTGCCCGTACCAAACAAGCTGACGTAGACAAAACCCGTACCCATCAGTGGCTATGTAGTGCAGGGTTGAAAGCGGAAACTGAAGGTTTTATCATTGCTGCACAGGACCAATGCTTGCTAACTAGGAATTATCAAGCACATATACTAAAATATTGTGTCAGCCCAAAATGCAGATTCTGTGATAAATATCCAGAAACGATTGATCATCTTGTATCAGGTTGCACGATATTGGCACCCACTGAATATAAAACCCGACATGACAGAGTGGGCCAATATCTGCACTGGAAAATCTGCAACTTCTACGGGAAGGAAACTGAAAGAAACTGGTATCAACACCACCCAGATCCGATTACGGAGATAGGACCTGTTACAATTATATGGGACTGCACAATACACACTGACAGAACAATCAAGTCCAACCGCCCAGATATTGTTATTAAAGATCACAAACAAAAACGTTGCCTCCTTATTGATATGGCAGTCCCTGCTGACTGCAATGAATCTTTGAAGATATTCAAAAAGCTTTCAAAATACAAGGACCTTGAAATAGAAATCTCGAAAATGTGGCATATGGGAACATCAACAATCCCTGTTGTAGTTGGAGCCCTAGGACTGGTTGGAAAAGATTGCAGTAGACTAATTGAAGGGATTCCTGGAAGTCCATGCCTCAAGGAGATTGTTCTAACAAGTCCAGGCCACACTTTACGAAGGGCTTTATCAATGTAATTTTTTTTTTTTTTTTTTTTGTCTGTGGAAAGAGTCATCATTCAATTTCTAACCTTAGGTCCCTGGGCGGGATCCGGAAAGAAATGTGTAAACGCCAGAAATCAAAGAAAATAAAAATGTTAATAATAACAATTCCAAGATGCGAACAGGCTCATCATCGTTAATAACGAACATTATAACCAGTCAAGCCACACACTATGGCGACTTTAATCGACGAAGTTTCGAAAACGATCACTCAGCTTAAAAATCAGTATTCAGATTTTTAATTTTATGATAGTTTCTTATAAGGCCAAGTGGAGAAAATTGAAGGTAAGATTGTATTACGGCAATTCTCAAATGTAAATTTTCTGACAGCCTAAAAATGAAATAAGATTAAAGAGCGAACATCATTTCACATGCCTTATTACTTAAATATGTAGGAAAACTCTAACTTTGGGACGTTTGAGATAAGATATGCAAAGAACTCTTTTAAAACGAGGTGTTTACGATGCTAGTTTAGTTCTTATCACTTTATTTATTGAAGAATGGACTATAGAAGTCTCTTCAGTGGAAATGCTTTCTGTCTTGCTCAAATTCAGAAAAAGTTATTGGTATATCTTACTAGGTATAAAGAAACCGTCAGAGAGAGAAAAGTCTTGTGTACAACTATTTTTTGCTTTAAGAATAACAATGGGAAATATCTTATTTATTTGCCGACGCGTTTCGTCTTTATGAAGGCAAAAATGAAAGCGAAATGTTTTTTTTGTCAAGATTTATTGCATATAATATACAATTAAGGTACAAGGCCTAAAAGTGGGGAATGCGTTGAGGCTGGTCGTTACTTACTATCTTATACTTAGCTAATATGATTCACGACTCATCCACTCGTTAAAATTTGCACATCCACCGCAAGAACTCATCCAACATCATTGAATCCTCCATTAACCATAATACCGTATACAGTCAGAGAACCTATAAAACGCACCCCATGACATAAAAATTTAATTAACATAAAAATTCTATATATAAAATCTGTACATGATACATAATGAGAGGGGAAGAGTATGAACACTAAAAACAAAAGAAAAATATCAATAAAAATGTTTTTGTCGTCATAGTTACAATAAATCTAAAATTTAAAAAAAGGGAGAGACGCTCTGCGTAAGCCTCTTTGTCGCTAATGTTAACTTCCTTTATAGTAAGAGATTTTTTTTTTCCATCTCGAAAATATAGTATTTTTTTATACATTGATAAAGTCGGAAAACGAAACTCATCTTAAAAAAATAAATAAAAAAAAACGAAGATTTTTATCAATTGTCATTCTTATACCAATTTGTATTTTCCACAGACTTGTTCGGGCAATTATATTATATAGATTCAAGTATAAAACGACCAACGTTTAGACTCGCAGTATTTACATTATTCGGACTATTGTCCTCATCTTTGTCGCCATATTCATCATAACGTTTCGTCGGTGGTTGGAATTTCGAACTGAACCCTTTATTTCGATCACTGGGGTAGACTGTTCTAGTTCCACGTGCCATGTTTAATGGATGTCAGTTATCAGTTATCTCCTGCTAATTTTCCCTCTGAAAGTTCTCCACTGCCTTAACCGGGTATTGAACTCACACTCTTTGGGTCTGTCACTGGATCTAACCAACGCCTTTATCCACTATGCCATGTGTCCTTTGAATTTCTGGGTATTATAAACCTAACGTTTTCAGCAACCATTTTTACCAGTGATCATATTGCAATTTTGCTGTTATCATTACATGTTTTTACCAGAGCTCATATTGCAACTTTGTTATCATTGCT
>OZ010589.1:86971971-87004471 GCA_963932145.1 Acanthosepion lycidas | reverse complement strand
CATTCAGGTTTGTCTACCTCCCCAGACGGGACTGTCCATCGGTATGCCCGGAAGCAGAGAGGTCGGCAAGCAGAACACCAGCAAGCGCAGAGATTTTGCTCTCTCCCCCGTACCACGTTTCGATCTCAGTTGCGGGCGTCATTTCCAGAAAGATACTGAAAGTTATTTGAAAGTTTTCACAAATCTACTCATGCTATTTATTAACGTTTCGTCGCCATCATGTTAATTTTAGAAATACATTAAAGAAATCATTTGAATGTCATGGAATAAGTTTAAGGTTTGTAACTGACGTGAAATTTTTTTCCCCCGGAGTTTTCTAATAACCTTTTCAAATAAAATAACATTAATTCAAAAAAGGGTAAGTGCTGAAATTTTCATTAAAATTGGAGAATTTCCTGATTTTTGATTAATTTCTTTTTTTAAGTTTGAGGGTGGGATTTTCACATTAACGTGTGCTTGATGTTTGATGACGTCACAAATGTTTTATAACACTCCCAGTGAAAAGGAATAAAAAAAAGTTAAGTTAAATTAACGATCATTCAGTAACATCTTTATATATTTTTCTTGTTTATTTTTCTTTGGATAAATTTTCCTATGAAAATAATTAAGGCAAACTCGTTGTAGCAATGACATATTCAGATATCAATCGTTGATAAAATAGTCCCAAAATGAAACAAGTTTTTTTACACTTATATTTCTTTTTGTATATTCATTTTAATAGTAATAAAATGAAAAATACCGCTTTCAAAAGTAAATATTAAATACATGTAAGGATTTGTTTCTTCTTCAAATAAAATACATTTCTTTATTGTGGTAATTTTGATTTTCCGTATTTTATTTGATTTTGAAAGTACGGGGCAGATATATAAAAAAACAAAACAATTATTTGAATGTATATACAAGGTAACAAAATACTTCACTGGTGAAAATTGTATTTTGCTTATAATTTAATTAAAAGTAATATTTTAAAAAATTTAGTTAATTCATAAATCGACTATTTTTCACGGAAATATTTGATTTTTAAAATGATTTAATTTCTCTTGTCGGTATCCGTCAAATTATCAAATCGAACTGGGCGGTACCAAGTTTGTTCTTTTAATGTTTTGTTTACAAAATATCTAAAATAATTACTTAACGATTAAAAAGTATATTTTACGGGAATAATTTAACCTATAAACCAAAATCTATCATAAAAGAAAATTTTAAAATATTTCAAATACGTATTGTAGTTTCTTTTTTATATAGAAATTCTATGGGGGTTCTAACGTATTTAGTGACTCTTCTTGCCTAATTTTACCTTTGATTTTTTTCGTCTTTTTCATTTTTTTAAAGGTATTTTCTTTTCTCTGATGTCAATAGAGAAGTTGTTTAATATTTAGTCAAATATGAATACAGCTGTTTATAAAAGGATTGTTGTTTATAAAAAAAATGCACAGTTTGAAGGATAATTCGTAAACTATATCTGTAAAAAAAGGAATGTATTATTCATGGTCAAATAGCATTAAACTTTGAGAAAAACCTCCTATAGAGCTGGTGGTATTTACGTATTCCTACCGGTACTAATATTAGTAGAAATGTGCAAATGCCACTAGTAGAAATATAACAATTGTCACGGTAGCAGATAAGAAAAGAGAGATTTAGGGAATAAACTTAAAAACATGTTTCTCACCTTTCCACTGATCTTTTCAAAATGTTGTCAGACTGGCCAATTTATATCTTGGATAGTCGTTTCAACTAGACTGAACGCGTGTACAATGGGCACTTCTTTGTACTTGTATTATTCTGGCAATAACGGATAGGGTTAAAAAGTGAAGCTTTCGATATCATATGAAAGGCTAAGTGGATGTTATAGAATCAAGTCTTAGTAACTTAGATTTTGATTGATTTATTGTCAATGGGGCAATCTTGGAAAATTTGTAAGGTGGAATGTTTGACAAATATCAACATGCTGAGATAGGCAACAAAGACAAAAATACTAACACAGATATGAAAAGTCTCAGATAAATAGAGAGAGAGAGGGAGAGAGAGATAATGAACAGATTGAGAAAGATATAAACGTAGATAGACAGATAGATAGATAATGAGTAGACTGATAAAAACATGAGTATAGATCGATAAATAATGATTACATTGAAAAAAGTTATTTGCCCATATATATATATATATATATATATATATATATATATATATATAGAGAGAGAGAGAGAGAGAGAGAGATAGATAGATAGATAGATAGATAGATAGATAGATGGATAGATAGATAATGACCAGATTGAATAAGATATGAACATAGATAGATAAATAATTATTACACTGAAGAAAGATATGCGCATAGATAGATAGATAGATAGATAGATAGATAGATAATGTATATAATGAATATGATATGAGCATAGATAAATAAGGAAGAGACTGAGAAACATATCAAGTTAGATAGATAGGTAGATAGATAGATAATGAATAGACGAAGAAAGAGATAAGAATAGATAGATAGACAGACTAAATTTATGTTTAAACTAAGTAAGATAGTAAGATATACAGACGGATAATAATTAGCCAGTGGGTTCGATAATAATTAACTGGCATAGGCATGCAGCAATGAAGAAACTGTGATGAATATGAACAGATTGAAGACAGACAAATGTATTAAAATTAAATCAAATTATCCGAGTTCGAGTACCACCGATTGCAATTCATTGCATTTCTTGGTAGATCTCAGCGACTAAGAAGTTCTGAATAAAGATTTGGGTTTAGCTTTATAATTGTGGGCACAGCCGCTTTATTTCTGTTCATGAATTGGTTGGTGATCTTCCAGAATTCACAGGATCCAACTTTTTTCTTTTCAGCGTTGGACTGAACTGTTTGTTTGTAGCTGCACTTGAGGTTTTCTGGGACATTTTTTCTGAGATTGCAGGCAAGTTCTGAATGTAGCAAGAGCCAAACTACCTCGCTACTTGAGATAATATATTGAAGTAGAGGTTCCGGTAAGTTATGGCTGCCGCGTATGCAGAGGTGAACTAGGTGTGACTGTTTGGTTTTTACTGAATTTTGGGGGGCGGGGCATAAGAGCCTTCATTCCAAATTGAATCCAATCAGTGACAAAGGCAGCAGTTTTGAAGTACTTTGGGAGGGGAGCTTCTATCATGTAAGATCGAGAGCTGCCCCAGTCTGCGAAATATCTTTCTATGGAACACTACCTGAGGGGATGCCATAGGTTTGGCATCAACATAGACAGATTAAGGAATGATTTAGACACTCGTATTTTGCTATAAGAGTTGAGTAGCTCGGCACAGTGAGCTCCTCTAGTGTGCTTGACGTATTGATACCAGTTTCAGATAATAGTGGGAGGTTGATATTGAACTGAAGATGGAGTTCTGAAAAGTTAAAATAAAGACCCCGTCACGTTGGTGTAGGAAATGGTATACGTGATATCTACTTTGTTTTTTGGAGGATGGATTTGCTAGTTTTGTTCATTTTGATTTTAATTGGTTCCATGTGTGCATAGTTTCGTGGAAGCCGAGTAGGCAGTGAGACAGCCACATCAACAGGAGTTGCATGTACAAATAACCTGGATAGAATTGCCCCGAGATACAGCCATAGCAGTATCTTTCATCATGGCATCAAGAGGCCCTACCAGAGACTACTGCACAGTCCAGAAACCATTCTCAAATTCACAGTCAATTAGCCCCAATATGATAGCCCAATATCCCATTTCGGTGTTACTCGAAGGCTCGGACCCCTGACTATCAGGTCGATAACGCCAAAACCTAAAAATGTCTACTTCCAGCACCGTTACCGAAGGAACAGTCAAACCATAAAAGAAGGTACAAGCATGTTGTGTGTGTACATGTCGCGTCTGCCCAGAAAACAAAACATCAGAAATCGTCCTTAGGTCGAGACCTAAATGTAGCAAAACAAGTTCGTTCATATACGTGAGGATTAAAATCCATTGGCAGGTGGAAGAGATAACGACGTTTCCTGGGAGCTGCATGTGCATCCCCTACCGTGAGAGTGCGAGAGATTGAGAAAAAGCAAATTCTCCCAGAAAAAGAGAGAAAAAATGCCTCCAGAGAGAGAAAGAGAGATAGAGAAAGAGAGAGAGGGAGTGAATGAGATAAAATGCCTCCGGAGAGGGAGAGAGAGAGCACATCCAGAAAATTTCATCTGTTTTATTATATGTTGGTAACTTTGATCACTTTTCTGAATTATTTTCTTTTACCTTACTATGTCCCGTTCATTTATTTTCTGACTTACCTTTCTTTTTTTTCTGTCTGCTCTGGGGAGGGTGGGAGTGTTGGGACTTGTAACAGGCAAGTTATCTATTCAGAAAGAATTCAATTTTAGAAAGGAGAAGCATTATGGATCGGAGCGAGGACTGTGGTGTGGGTTGTGGAATGGGAATTTGAAACAGCGAAAATGTTTTAATTTTGTCTCAATATCTAATTTCTTGGAAAAAGCCTCAAGAAACTCTCGCTCAGTTCATCACGCAAGAATGACTTCCATTAAATACAACGGCCTAGAGAATTAACAGTAAATTAATGTTCTAGTAATTTATGCAGACGCGCCTGCATACCCATATATATATATATATATATATATATATATATATATATATATATATATGCATGTTTAAGGATGTCCAATTTTCTTTTGGGTATTTTAATTTGCCTTTTTACAAGGCTACATTTATAATTCCAAGTGTTGATAGTTTGCTGGGCTGCTGGATCATGTAATTTAAATTGTGTGTATTTAGGCAGCATTTTTTATTGATGAACGTTTAAGGGTGTTTAATTTTTCTTTGGATTGGAATTATAAATGTAGCCTTGTGAAAAGGCAAATTGAAATAGCCAAAGAAAAATTGAACACTCTTAAACATGCATCAATGAAAAAATGCTGCCTGAATACACACAATTTATATATATATATATATATATATATATATATATATATATATATATATATATATATATATATATATATGTCTGTGTGTACGATGCGGAGGATAAATTGTCACCATTTTATATTTTTAATTTCAACCATGTGCGTTGTTGTTTTTGATTTTGTGGACTGCACAGTATAATAGGAATAGTTGGACACCGTCTGTGATAAAAAAGAGCACTACAACACTACTCACTCCGCCTGAAATGGCATAACTCACTGCTTGTCATTCACATCGCAATCTGAGGAAAGTGCCGAGGATTCGAAAAGAGTTGGATGAGTCTAATGATGATTATGAAGGTACGGCATGTCGGAAAATTGACTCTGGTCGTTCTGCTAATAAATGAACCCCCGAATTTGTATGTGAGGGCATCAAAATCAACACGGGTGACTACATTATGTGCTTTGAGGAGGTTCTGTTGCCCTGAGTCAAGAGTGTGACTGCTGGAAGTCCCTATGCCTGACAACCAAACTATGCACAATGCCACACAAGCAGGGGAAACCAGTGATGATTGTCAGGCAATTTCTGCGAAAACATCACCGGTTACATCTAGCCGCCACCTCCTCAGACTGCAAACACCTTGATTATTGTGACTGAGACTCAGCTGAGCGAAAGAAAACGAAACTTCTTGTAACACCAAAGATGAACTGAAGTCAAGGATTATGGCAACATCACACCAACTTATACAAGGAGACAGCCCTGAAGAGATCTAGGAGATTCTGAAGTAGTCTGGTGGCGTGTTTGAAGCCAATGGTGATTTTATTGAATAAATTTACTCTTTAGAATTTAAAGATATTTTTGTGTAATTTTGGATCTGTTACAATGAAATGTCAATATTATTTCAATTTTTGCTTATTTTAGACAACAATTTATCCATCACACACACACACAAACACACACACACATATATATATATATATATATGTATATATATATATATATATATATATATATATATATATATGTATGTATATATATATATATGTATTTATATATATATATATATATATGTATGTATATATATATATATGTGTGTGTGTGTGTGTGTGTGTGTTTGTGTGTGTGTGTATATGTATATATACAGGTGGATATATTATCTGATATATTATCTGATATTTCTTTCGAAATATACTTTCATGAACATTTTTCCCGATGACAATAACTTATAACTTGGTCCGGATTAAATGCTTAAATTTATTATATCTATCCATCTATGTTCATATCTTCGTCAGTCTGTTCTCTCTCTCTCTCTCTCTTTCTATCTATCTATCTATCTATTTATCTATCTATCATTCTCAGTGTGTTCATTATCCATGTTCATATCTTCGACAGTCTATTCACTGTATATACATACATATATATATATATATATGTGTGTGTGTGTGTGTGTGTGTGTGTGTGTGTGTATATTTATGTGAACATTGAAGTCAACACTTAGAGGCGACTGTCTGTTTCATGCTAGACGCAATCGTCAGGACACCTGCGTTTAGCATGAAATAGACTGTAGCCTCTAAGTGTTGACTTCAATTTTCAGTTTTATATTTACACAGGCTCTATCTCTGATACTGAGCACTTTATCCCATAAATATAGAACACCTTAAGACTATATATATATATATATATATATATATATATATATATATATATATATTGTGCGTGTGTATGTGTGTATTTAGGTGGCATTTTTTCATTCATACATGTTTCATTAAATAATATAGACAAGTGTTGTCTATTTATTTTATGTAAATTCTTTTCATATCGTCTAATAACCTTAATAACATTATGATTAAGCGAAGAAAGAAAATCACAATATAGATACATTTTTTTTTTGTTTTCAATACAATATATATATATATATATATATATATATATATATATATATATATATATATATATATATATATAAGTGTGTGTGTATGCATATATATGTATATGTATATATACAGGTGGTGCAAATATTAAGAGAATATTTAAAAGAGAAAGAAAGAAAATAATGTAGGAAATGTAACAAATGAACAAGACATAGTAAGGTGAAAGAAAAAATCAGAACGTGATCAAAATTACTGACATACATTAAGTCAAGCGAAGTTTTCTGGTGGTGCTTAAATGTATATTAAACACAGCTCGATGCATGCCAATGTACTCTCCATCCAGGTACGAAGTAAACTTGGCGAGCACATACACATGGTTCTACAGCAAGCCTAAGCTACGCGAATCGGTTACTGGAAAAAAAAAGTCATACCAGATTGTAGCAAACGTGTAAATAATACCGGATTTTTTTACAACCCTATGGGTAATACAAGATCATTGTCTTAGAAAACGATAATTACCACATGATGTTTATTTATATTAATATGTTTCTTTAATTAATATCCGATATTACAAAAGACAATAATGGGTTTGCAAATACAAGTTATCCTTAGCAATGGATGTCTTATTGGAAATGGATATTGTTTATTTATGTTGTATAAACAAACCGTTTCGTCACGTTCAGAAGATCGAAGTAACATGTGATACAATAGCTTTCATACCAAAAACAAAATTTTAGCTGTTAAATTTTAGTAAGTGACTCCATATAATTCGATGCGATATGAACTTTGTTCAGCCATCTTGTACTAGGCTCAAAACAGTAATTCCCAAACTGAAATGGGTGTAATTCTGCGCATGCGCTGTTATTTGCAGGCAAAATCTACCTCAGACTTGAAAACAGTCTAACACAGGAAAGAAAAGCAGTTCGTCTAAATATCTAAACAACTTCGTACTTAGAAAATCTGCAATATTTATGAGTTCAGTTATCAGAGAGTTATCGGGTGTACCTTCACTAACCAAATCGAAGGAGACAAAAACAATGAAGAATCTGGTTTGAAAGAATCAATATATAATAGTAAGGAATATGCACCTCCCCCACAAAAGAAAACTTTCTTGTTTTATGCATATTAAATATGTGTTTTTCTTGGTCTTATGAAAGAGAAATTGGATCGAACATTTAGAGAAGAATATATTCTCATTCTTTTTTATTTACACATTCATCTATTCACCGTTTTAATGAAAGATTGCGGAGTTTACTTTACGACAAGTCTTAGCGATATTTCGTTAATGGCATATTGATGATCTTATCCCTGTTTGTCATTCCAGTGAATCCTCAACCGATGACTCAAAAACAAGAGGTGAAGACATTCTTGCAAGAGGAAGAGTCTTTGGATGTCTACTGCGGTACGGAATCATGCCAGCCGAAAGTTTTACAGTGCTGTGCGAATATCAAGGTAACGTAGAAACCCTTAAAATAAGAATTATACTGAAAAATCAAATTTCTTGTTCGGAAAACTATTTATCTATTTACCTACTAACCTACCTACCTATTCATATCTATCTATCTATCTATCTATCTATCTATCTATCTATCTATCTATTCCTCAGTCCGCTCACTCCTCTCTATTCCGATATATATCTCTCTCTCTCTATCTATCTATCTCTCTATCTATCTATCTATAAGAAACACGGCGTGAATTAATTTACTTGTATCTGTCTATAGACATGTATTTGACCAAGCTTTAACAAAATCAACTGTGAACACAGGCATAATAATTTTCTCATATCTGTTTAAATCTATTCATCTCTGTGTCTCTCTCAACATATATGCGTGTATTTACATGTGTTTGTTCCTTAACATATATAATGTGTGTTTACATGCGTTTGTTCCTATCTATCTATCTATCTATCTATCTATCTATCTATCTATCTATTGTCTCGCCATATCTATCTATCTATCTATCTATCTATGTTCATATAATTTTCAATTTTTTTAATAACTATGATCATATCTTCCTCAGTCCATTATATATATATATATATATATATATATATATATATTACAGCAAAAAAAACAAAAATTACCTCAACGTCCGAATAGGCTATTTCAAACTGTGTTTTAACGGGTTTCGTCAGCCACGACGTACTTTTCTTTGGAGCGCTTATTTAGACAAAGTAAGACAAGTACCATCAGAATGGGTAGAAAATAAATGAAAGAATTTTCTTTATCTATGCCTTCTCCTGGTTGATAGTATGTAATAATTTTGGACATTTAATCCCGAACGATTTATAAGTTATTAACAATTGGAAAAAAGTTTTTATTATCGAGCATCGCCAGTCTGGAAAAAACAATATAAGTTTGAATTATTTTAAACACGCACAAATGCATACAGCCACGGCACATTTTTCGTCATCCATCTGATGAAGCCATTAGAGGCGAAATGCATTATCGGATATTAATTTCGAAATATACTTTCATGAACGTTTTTCCAAATGGTAATAACTTATAACTCTGTCGGCATTATATGCTTAAATTTATTATATCTATCCATCTATGTTCATATCTTCGTCAGTCTATTCACTATCTATCTATCTATCTATCTATCTATCTATCTAACTTCATATCATTCTCCGTTTTTTCATTATCTATGTTCATATCTTCGTCAGTCTATTCGCCATATATATATATATATATATATATATATATATATATATATATACACCTAGTGAGCCAGACAAACCTACCTAGGTTTTACCTAAACGGATCGTCAGGGAAAGTATGGCTAACGAGGTAAAGAGAAACACATAGCCATACTTTCCCTGACGATCCGTTTAGGTGAAACCTAGATAGGTTTGTCTGACTCACTAGGTGTATCTAGGTCTGCTCTACGATTGTATTGAGCTCTTTTGTTAGTTAGTTGTCTACTCGTATCGGTTTTTTTTTTCTTTGGGTTTCAGACCTGCATCTGTGCGATTTGTTCGACAGTAATTCATGTTTGTAGCTCTTTCTTTTTTTAAAACCTTTTTTTCCCTCGAGATTGATTTGATTATTTGCAAATAAAAAATTCGAGGTTTTTTCGAAACGAGTCTAGTTATCTATCTATCTATCTATCTATCTATCTATATATATATATATATATATATATATATATATATATATATATATATATATATATACATATCATTCTCAGTATGTCTATTATCTATGCTAATATCCTCCTTAGTCTGTTCATTATCTATCTATCTATCTATCTATCTATCTATCTATCTATCCCCCTGTTTCCAACCTGGGAGAGATTAAAGTAAATCCTTTTCTGAGACTTCGTCTGTATAAGTAAGATTTGTCCCTTATTGTTTCCTTTTGAATATGCACCTATTAAACGGCATATTTTATTCCCAGCTATCTTTTCGAGAAAGCTTTCTTTTGGGCGTGTAATGGTTCTTTCAAAAGTATCTATGTATGTATTCGCTTGCGATACATCCGTTTCAAATCTTAAATAAACAAGCAAAAAAAAAAAACAAAAAAAAAACCCGGTCACATAATAAGTTGATGATAATTAGCAAAAATCTGTAAATCAGGTCAAAATGGTTATTTTTGATCACGCGATTGAAGATGATAAATTTTCAATCATTCTTTTTTACGTTAAACTCTATTTAGGTGAACTAATATGTTGTACCATAAATATTTTATATGTTTCTTTGTTAAATTTATTCTTTAAAAACTGAGGTGCAATTATATTTCATTCAACTATATTTTGACTATTGCCGCTCCCGTTAAGTTTGCTGCTAAGAAAATTGCTTCACTATATTGTGTTTGGCAAGTTTTCTCTCCCGAATCTCATTTGCACATTTCTAATATAATTTTAATAAAATCCAATGAATATTCTGCATTTTTATTGGTCCCGATCTGGCATCTCGGCTTCAGTCACTTTCTCATCGCCGTTATGTAGCTTCTCTGTGTTTTTTCTATGAATATTTTCCTGATATTTGTTTTGATTAACTTTTGTCAATGGGGTTTCATTTTTAAATGTTCTTATTTTTATTCCCCGCCCCCAACAACCACTACAGTCAAATTGTATATATAGGACCTAGTTCGGATTACGTAGAGACTTTGAGGTATTACGGTGGCTATATTAAGAATAGTAAGTAAGAACTTCTTGTTTTAGTGTAAGGAATACTGTGGTATGCTTGGGTCAGTAATCGTGACTAAGTTTAAGATAAGGCAGATTGATGACCAGCCTTTCCGTACCACCCCTTTTTGCCATGTGCTACATTTCTGTATTGCTCAAAATAAATATTACTTTCCTCTATGGTACCTAGACTCTCTGAATTTAAGCAGAGTACTAGATTGGCGGCAAGTTCTCATCTTTTTACAGTTAAAATGACTAGATGTAACCGTAAGTTCTATGGTAACAGTTTCCTATGAAGCACTTCTCACTTGTAGAAATCTCTTCCGGCTTCTTGCTTTCTAGTTAACTTTGATCTCCAAAAATTTAACTTCAATGTCAATTGTTACCTAGTGTTTTTTTAAAAAGTAACTGTCGAGAATATGAGTAACGTGTCTTACTATCAAAGAGACACAACATTATGAGGAAGCATCCATAATGCAATAGAAATTATTATAAAAGATCAATTCGAATCAGCTGAACGTGTAGCAATGCTTAAAGCATACCAGCTAATGACGTAGACATAAAATTTGACCACAGCTATAAAAATGGAATTTCTAACGATGTAAAAGTGATACTGGCTCAACTGTAGGCGACCAGGTTTTGCCAAAATAACAACTGGTGAGGGCTGCCTTAGTATAGCTTCCCTGTGCCTTTTCTATAAATATTTCCAAGGTAATTCTCCTCTTTAGTACGTAGACTCTCTGAATTTGAGTAGAGTACTAGATTGGCGGCAAGTTCTCATTCTATTACAGTTAAAATAGCTAGATGTAACCGTAAGTTCTATGCTAACAATTTCTTTTCTCACACTTCTCACTTGTAGAACTCTCTTCTGGCTTCATGCATTCCACTCAACTTTGATCACCCAATAAATTAAATGCAATGTCAATTGTTATCTTCTGCCTTCTTAACATCTATTCTTTTATTGTTCTCCATCCTTAATAATACTTCTTTATATTTTTCCCACTCAGTAAGCCCCTGAGTCTTAGTTGCTTTGTTGCCTTTCTTGGGGAGAAATGATTAGTAAAGTGATAATAATAAAAAAAAATATGGACAAAAGCAAATTAAAACTAAATGTATTTTTTTACGATATTGTTGGGAAAATATGTTGAAAAATTCTTTATAAAATAAAGTAGGTGAATGAAAAATGCTTTTTGATCGGTTAATCTTGTTTTTTATTGTACTTTTTATATCTCCTATATTATTTCATATTTCCTATATTATTTAAAATTCCTAGAGTAAGTCTGTGATCACCTTCACATTTGTAATTTAAGAAAATTGTTTCACTTTGCCGTGTCAGACAATTTTTCTCATCTGAATTGATCTTGCACATTTATAAATCTACCCTTTGTTGATGCATTGAATATTGCTGCCATATGGTTAGGTACCCTGGATGTATAATGTAAAGATTCTTGCCCAAAATCCAGAGAAGGGTCTATGATGTAATCAGTGCTGACCTGGCATCTCGACTTCAGTCATTTTCTTAGCAATGTCGTGTGTGGCTTCCATTTTTCATCTGTCTTCTGAAGTTCTCTACGTTTCTTGTTTTCACTCCTGGAGGTTAATCTTCAAAAATTTAAATGCAACATCAATCGTTATCTTCTCACTTCTTTATTTCTATTCTTTATATGTATATCAGTCCTTAATAAATTTTCTCGTATTCTTTCACACTCAGTGACCCTTTGTACAGTAGAGGCTTTGTTGCCTTGCATGTGGTGAAATAATTTTTTATAGATGCGGTGAATCGTTGTCTCTTAACAGGAAACTCTTCGGTGCATTTTGAGTAAAACTCTGTAGATTTTGATGTGAAAAATTTTCAAAGTTCTCTTAAATCTGGATTTTATGTGAGAACCTTTTTTCCATCAATGTTTTTTTCGCTCCTGAATTTTGATCTTTAAAAATTCAGGAGCAACATCAATTGATATCTTTTTTTATTTCTATTCTTTTTATGGTTATGATTCCTTAATATTTTTGTCTTATATTCTTTCATATTCAGTAACCCATTGCGCTGTAGAGGTTTTCTTGCCAATCTTACGGTTTGCTTTCCAAATGGACTCTCTTAACAATCCAAATATTATTATTATTATTGCTAGTGTATTCCAGTCATAAAAATGACGACAATTGTTAAAAAGTTTTAATAGAGATGCAATGAAATAAAAGATTTGAAACAATAAAGCAGAGATAAAGAATTCACAACTACAATAGAAGACAATGAATCGTTCAGTTAATTGTCTCCATTTATATGTTTTTTAAGTTCAATGGTATCTATGATTCATTGATTAATGCTCGTATTATATATATATATATATATATATATATATATATATATATATATATATATATATATATATATATATATATATATATATATATATATCGATTTTTCCTCAATATCTTTTCATGTTAAGCATTTCATGTGTTTAATATAACATTGGAATGGAAATATTTCTCGGAAGAAAAAGATTAGAAAAAGAAAACCAAAGACGGCGACAACAAAGACTATTTCAAAACGAAGTTGAAAAGGATCATTTAATAGACAAAGGTATCTGACTGCCTCACATGAAAGGATCGAACAAATAAGACTACAATCAGAGAAACGCAGGAGAAAAGGAACTAATTAATTAAACGCGTCATTTTGCACGGGAATTAATATTGCTTAAATCCAGATAATTAATTATTTTTTTTGTATAGAGGATGGTCCGAAAGTCATGTCAGCCCTAGATAATATAATTTTCTATTTCAGATGGCTGATATGAAAATGATCGTGTTCATACGAACTTTCTCGATGTGTGACAGCGCCAATTAAAGTCAATAAATTGAATCCATTACATGTGCTTTGTATTACTGTATTACTTGTTCTATTGTTCTCATTACATTTTCGACGGAATTGACAAGACATTAAGACCATATTGTAAATTATTAAAACGACTAAGGTAAGTAATCACTCATAAATTAACTAACTAGATTGATTTATCTCCCTTCTCCCTAGAGATCGGACAGGAAACATGAAAATAAATACATATTGAAAATTATTATATGGCTTGATTATGTTGTTGCTGCTGTTTTTTCGGAATATAATGTTTTTTTTTTTAAATTAGTTATTATTTTTAGTTAAACATGTCACTAAAATGTAATTTTTTTGTTCAAATTACGCAGGCTTTTACCTTTTTTATAAGCATCAGTTCGCTGCTTTCCTTTTCTTTAACGATGTACCTGGGATCACAAGTGACAGCCATTGAGAAACACTTCAATTTCAACAGTGGCCAAAGCGGAATCCTCCTTGGCAGCAACGATATTGGTTTTCTGGTGTCTGTTCTCATCTTCAGTTATGCTCTCAAGAATAGCCACACACCCCGTGTGTTAGGGATCAGCTCCGCCATGTATGGATTGGCAGGTATCATGTGTGCTAGTCCTTATTTTTTTTACCCGGTTCCTTTCATCAGCAAAAATCAAACAGGTAAGAACCTAAAATAAAAGTTCAAGAACATACATTGTAGACGCTTTGACATGGGGCAATATAATGAGTTAGTTTCTCAAATGCGTTAATAATTTTATGGGTCGGATCATCACTGCTTGCTCTATAAATGCTGCCTCTTGCCTCGGATCGAACACTGGTATTAGTGGAAAATAGACAATTATTTTAGTCACTTTGTAGGCTGTCAGGCTTTTTTCTTCAATAAAAATTTTCTCAGACCTTAGTATGTAACCCATTTGCCTGTTTTTTTATATCGCTTTTTTCGCACTCACTTTCGCGTAAGTGCCCCTGGGTAAGGTAGGTATCTATTTTCTATGGATGATCATACTTGAGAGATATTATCTAAAATGCTGTTGGGATCAACAAGTATTGGTCCCGTAAAAGGATGGATGTTAGGCTAGACATAGCCTGTTTCTTTAATGTAGGGTTTTTCATGTTCTTTGCACACACTTTCGTGTAAATACCCTTAGAAAAGACATGAATCTAACTATTCTCTCGACTCAGGCTATGGGTTAAATAGCAGAGCAGAGTGAAGTCTCTACATATTAATGGCAACCACTTTAAAAGAAAAACTCAAAATTCAGCCAACTGAAGCTTTCACAAGGATGGCTAGACATCGGGTTCATATATTATGTTTGTAAAACAAAAACGTAATAGATTTCAACATGATGGATGATCCTACCGGAGATGGATTATTTAGAAGTCTTTTGTGATCAACGAGCATTGGATCCATAGAGTGATAGAACGTAGAACTGAGAAAAGAGCTTATTTCACAGAGCTTCTCAGACTGGGCCCGTAGGATATTAGGCTTGACAGCTTGTTTCTTTAATGTAGGGTTTTTTCAAATTGTGGTACCCGAGCAACTCCATTGCGCTCTCGGTATTTCACCATTTATGTTCTTCACTGGGTACCCCATACTTTCGGCCTCGTGCCACATCTAAGCCAGGCTTAGAAAATCACTATGTTCTTTGCTTGGAAAAGGGCTTCTCAAACAAGGCTAGGCAAGCTAATCTTTCGCAATATTGGCATCGGCAATATTTATGATTATAAGTCCGTAAACTTCTCTTTCGTTTTTCCGATTGAGACAATTTGCACTCTGTATATACCTTTTGATTAACAACTCATTCGGGATCGCTTTTGAATTACACACCGATCACATTCAGACAATTTGCACGATGAAATGGAATTTTAAATGACCAATTATTTCCTTAAAATCTTTCCTCTACTACAGTGTTCGTGTTCCAACTTAAAATATTACTTATGTAGATAACATAGTTAGTAGGGATGAAAACATCTTAGGACCGATTCAGATCCAAGGCTCTCTCCACCCTTGGGGGAACCTAACTGAACGTGTCTTCAAAAGTATAGCTGTACACACCACGTGTGTCCAATTCCGGTTTAGTGAAGCTATTTAAACATTGTTGAAAGTTATAAATACGAAGTTGTCCTCCTACTAATTTTGGTTTCCACCAAGGCTATAGAACCCAATCTGTCCTTCTATTTACGTCAGTGGTTCAAAAAGTTCTAAGCCTTACCCAGAAGAAGTTGGAGAAACATGGCAGTTTTTCTCGTATCTTTCAGTATACCCCCACCCCCCTTGACATCAATGCATTTGTTCAAAGATGCTTAAGCATTGCAATCCTATCAAAGTACTATCGACTGGCTCGGAATCTCTTATGATTAAAATATGATTTAGAATTTGCATCAGATATTTATCACACCCTAACAATATTGTCTTGACTGTCGCTTAATTGCCCTACGGCCATTTTCTGCGATGGACGTTAGTTCAAGGAAGTATGCGAACACAATGGCAAGCCTTACCAGTGACCAAATCAAAGTACTATCTAATGGCTCGGAATCTCTTCTGATTCTAATCCAATCGAAATTCTGTGGTCAATCTGCAAGGGAAGACTTCGTGGAATGGACATACGAAGTACTAACATGTGCACCAGGATATGTTTCATTGGAAAAATACTAAAAAATTAAATAATAACAGATTTTTTCGTTTTGTTTCATTTAATATGCTGTTGGACCTTATGCAGAACTATACTCTGAATGGGATCAACTTGCTCATGAGTATTTGAGGTTTTTGGACGACCTGACCGAGGGTCATTCTTGTGTATTGTCCCTGCCCTGCCTGAATTCTGCATCTCACTTCTTAACAATTGCATAGGAAGAGGCCTCCTGAGCAAGTGTCTGAACCATGATCTCATAGATTTCCTTTGATGTCATACCTTTCTTTTGTAGATACATTATGACTTCTTAGGACTCTGTTTTGTCCATTTTTAGATTTGTCGTACACCTCTCACCGTTGTATGGGTCTCACCTGTACTGTGAATGGGATAAACTTGTTCATGAGTATTTGAGGTTTTGGACGACCTGACCGAGGGTCATTCTTCTGTATTGTCCCTGCCCCACTTGAATTCTGCAGCTCTTTTCTTCACAGTTGCATAGGAAAAGGCGTCCTGAGCAAGTGTCTGAACCATGATCTCATAGATTTCCTTTGATGTCATACCTTTCTTTTATAGATACATTATGACTTCTTAGGACACTGTTTTGTCCATTTTTAGATTGTCGTACACCTGTCACCTTTGTATGAGTTTCACCTGTACTCAAATTAAAACAGAAATCTGAATTAGTTTTTTTTTTCTAGTTTTATAGAAAGTGTTAATGTGTTGCCACAACAAAAATGTTTAGCTCTTCTTTCTGGGTGAGACTTAAAATCTTTTGAACGACCCTCGAATCTATAGCTGGGGAAGCGAGATAAAAGGGGTTGGATTCATACCTTTTCCAAGGGTATTTGAATGTAAATTAATGTAGCCGACTCGACTAGAATTCGAACTCGGCTCTCCGATTGTGTTTAAATAATACGTGGAAAAAAGAACAAGATTTTTCAATAATGTGTGGAACCAAAATCAAATTTTGTCTACTAGAAACGATTTACGTGCATAGGTCTCTGAAAAAATCGTAGAATTGTTTTACTTATTGACAAGAGCCATGTTCGCTCATCTCATTAAATAAGTAACAATATCTTTAACAAAATTATAAACAAAACCACGTGTTTCTCATCTATATTATGATAATCATATATTTTATACAACGATTTCTTAATGGTAATATTTTCTTAAAGGTAACATCAGGCATTCATTTAATGAGCAGCCAGTGTTACTTCCGCCGGAAATTTATGAAATCATTCTATTAAAACAATTTGTCGGGAAAATAGTTTCTCAAGTTTATTCACTGTAATCACTCTTTCTGGTATTGATAGGGACTTCCTTCCTGTTTGACGTAATCTTCAATGTCAACATCTTTATTATGTTATCATTGTTAACAAAACACCACGTTTTCCCATGGAAGCTAATAAATACCCCATGATGGCAAAAAATCCTGACTACATATATATACAAATCTCATTTTTTAACAAAAATCCATAAAACCTTTCCCATGACATGAAGGTGTAGGGTGTGAATCTGTATTATACTCACCCATTTCTTTATGCTCTCTGAGAATTTCGGGCACAGCTATCATGTTCATGTGTGATGGTTCCGATCAATATAGGAATGATTATTCGATCAATCATACATTGATATTTGATACAAGGCAGAACGGGAAGTGGCGAAAGGCTGGTCGACACTGTCTATCCTAGTCTTAGCTAATCAAATTCGTGAATCATTCACTCTAACAACTGACGAAATCACGACAAGAAACCATCCTACTCCGTCCAATCCCAACATGTGCCACAATATTACATTTTCGCTGGGGACCTATTGAAACAACACTGATAATAAAAATTCCTGAATATATATATATATATATATATATATATATATATATATATATATATATATATATATATATATATGTAGTTTAAGAAAAACTAGGTAATCCGTATGGGTAAACCTAAGGAGGATAAAATCCAGAGAGCTCAATGTAAATCCAGAGCAAATAATTTAAATAAAAAATTTAAAATATATATATATATATTAGGTTGGTGCAAAAATAATGACGTAATAATGTCGTTTTTTGACGTATTTTAACGTCAAAAAACGACATTATTACGTCATCATTTTTGCACCAACCTAATATATATATATATATATATATATATATATATATATATATATATATATATATTGTTCACAACACTAATATAATAGCATCATCTACATGCAAAAAAGGCAAAAAATAATGGAAGCCTTATTAATAAAAACAAAATAAAACAACACTTAATATTAACTTTGAACATGGATATAATGTCTTGACCGTGTTTTGAAAAATGAAAACATTTTATAAAACTTACAACAAACTATTTCTTATTTTAACAGTTAAAATATAATCCTCGAACATGGCTGAATATATAGCTGAAAGCGCTCGGATAAAAAGAACATTCGGATAGTATTCATATAATTTATCATCCGAAAAAAATTATTAGATCCCATGAGAAATTATATAAAAACTAAATAAAAGCACCTTGTCTCTCCTTTTCAATGAAATGTGCGTGAAAGGGATTGCTGCCTAAATACACACACACACACACACACATATATATATATATATATATATATATATATATATATATATATATATATATATGTGTGTGTGTGTGTGTCTGTGTCTGTGTGTGTGTGTCTGTGTCTGTGTGTGTGCGCGCGTGTGTGGCAATATCTCCCCCGAAATAATAATAATGATAATAAAAGAGTATATGCTATAAACAGAAAAAAACGCGTTTTAAAAAAAACAAGATGTTAAAAATGCTGTAAAAACTTTGAAATATAAATGTTACAGAAAGTTAATTTAGAACACGAAATACAATCGTTCTGTAAGTGTACAAATGATATCAGATTACTAATAGAAAATTACTGGGACAATGATAATTGGAACTTTTAGATAAAGAAATGGATTTTGACACTTTAAGAATCAATTTAAAATAAAGGATTTTTGATTTGGAATTTATTTTTGCAACCGGACTCTCTGTAGTTTACAAAGAGCAGCAGAGTGATTACTTGCGAGATGATAACAATAGAGTGTTATTGTGGACCTTGGAATCAAATCGGGGAAAAGTAATCCTTTTACTCTCGAAAAAGTGAAAGTTTACTGTAAAATTATGCCAGTTTGTTCGCATTAGAAAAACAGATACGTCTTCAGTTCTCTATATAAAGAGGCGAGCCAACTGGAAAATAAGAGACTTTTAGGTCGTCTGTCTTCGAGTGCAGTCGAGATGGGTGGAGAGATGTTGGAGATTGAAAAGGAGTCTTCGTGTTCGTCTGTCTTTGTATGCAGTCGAACTGAGTGGAGTGACGTCGGAGATTGTAAAAAAGCGTACGTTGCATGCTACTAAACGCGAGGCGAAGAGCGAATTACCCCCGCTAACCTCTAGGTACCGCTACTCCTGCTACTACGAATACTGCCACTTCTGTTACGTTTAATGAGTACAGGAACATCGAAGGTTGTAGTAATTGCGATAAGAACAGACGAAAAAGGGTGCAAACGAAGGCCAAATCACTCCTTTCCGAAATTATTCAAAGTATTGTATTGTGTTTGTTTGGTTATTGTTCACATACAGGAAACATTCAACCTTGTGAAACAAGAATTATTTTTTGTGCGTTTGCCTTTATATATATATATATATATATATATATATATATATATATATATATATAAACTTGTGTCCGTTCAAAATCGAATAGACTTGGATATTTATTTTTTCTGTTAACCCAATTCTCAACCGACGAACTCGCAGGTGGATCAACAGGTAGATCCCGTATTTCTACGATCTGATGACCACTCTCCAGGACAAAAAAAAAATCACAAAGTGGCTAGGGGATGGTTTTGAATTGAAATTGGGATCCGGAGACTTGTGTCTAACCTGTAATACTGGACCATACCAGACCAACGGCCGGTCTGGTGGAGGGCGTGTGTCTAGTGGGGTAATAATAGTGTTATAATTGGTGCCGTGATCAGGATTCGCCTCAACAGATACCCGGAGGACATTAAAGGAAAGGAAAGGAAAGGAGGTACAAATGATGCCGTGAACAGAATTCGACCCAAGAGCTATCCGGAAGACATAATCGGAAAGGATGTTACAATTTGTTGCCGTGTTCGATATTCGGTGACTTGAACTAATCTATTCGCTTTGCTACAATTGTTAGTATATATAACAGTCGTTTTGCACTGTTATAACCTTTCCTAACCTACATATGTTTTTACGAATTCTGAGCTTGTTTGATGGACCTAATAATACGATTGACAGTTTCATCTTTCTCGACACACTCTATAATTATTTACTCTCTCTCTCTCTCTCTTTTAATATTACTATTCCTGGTATAGAGATTTAGTAACCGTAGATCACATGTAGCCCAATGACCTAAAGTATGAATGATCCAGTGGAGATCGAAGCCATTACTCAATTGTAATTGATTTATTGAGACATGCTTGCTAACCATTACATTAAGTCCTTTCATTATTCTAGTAGTCTTACGATATGATACCAAAGAAGAATATTTTCTTTTTAACTGTCCTCCGCGCAGCCATATCGATGTCTTTTAAGATTTACATGGATCTCTTTTTCTGTCTGTTTTTGATTTGATTTTATCTAATTCAACATCTGTTCAACTATGAGTTCCACTCGATATCCTTCCTACCATCAGGATTGATTGTGTTATATTTAGTTTCATCCAACACTACAGGATGTCACATAACCAAATCAGTAGCCAAAGAACTCAAGTCATGATGTGAAACAGCCTTGTCAGATCTTGACTCTCATATAGATTCAACCAAAATCAATGACTTCGTGCGAATGATGGATCTAGCTCCTAATGAAGGCAATTCCTCATCAGATTTTATAGACCGCCGCTACAAAATCACTAACAAAAATGCTAAATAATAAAAGACATATAATTAAAGACTTCTTACCGGCAACTGAATTGGATATCACAAAGAAGTTTTTTTTCCTTCTAATAAGATGAGGTATACACTCAAGAACTTGGCTTTCCAAAATACTTTAAGCAAAAGGTTATGAATGAAATTCACATCAACACTAGAATGAGCAATAACAGTGGACTTAAGAATTTTGAATTCCGGAAAACAGAAATAATTTATGAATTTCAACCGACAGACGCTAACTTTTTGGTCAATGAATGTCGTACGTTCCCTATATGAAAACGGCTAGTCTGACCAATACATTTACCATAGCCAAAATCTTCAATTATTCAGCCTTTAGCCTTCCTTTAAAAGTTGATTTTTCAGATTTCGTCAGTAATTTTGTGTCCTTGTTCTCCCGATTTTTTTTTCTATTTCTACCGATTTAAACATTACTTTCTTTTGTTTGTTTTGTCAACGGCACATAAACTCCTTATGGGCCATTTAATGACAAAATTAAATTTTCTTGAGAGCGTTGAAGTAATGAAACATGATGTTATTCTGCTTTCACTGAATACATGGTAGATGATTGTTTGTTTATTAGCATACTAACTCCTTATAAATCAATTAATGCCAGAATTTAATTTTCTTGCTTGCATTAGTAATTTATTTTACAAAAATGTAATCCTGGTAATGTTATTTTTTAAATTTATTTTGGTAAATTTTTACTATGAAAATGTATTGCTTGTAATTTTCTATAAAAATATATTTTCATAATTTCATAGTTTTTTAACCCCAGTTTGGAGGTTAACTACTTCCCCATAGCTGGGACTCTAACATGTACTAATCTCCAAGTCAGTGTGGCCTTGAGAACAACGGCAATTAAGACGTGATTTCCCGATCAGAGTCCTTGCTGCCGGATATATTTTATCGTTATACCCAGAACATAACATTACCTTCATTATTTAATATGTTTTTTTTCTATCTTCAGACACTAAATCAGAAATAATAGAATCTCTTTGTGAGGTGCGAAGTGTACACCCAAACGAGACAGTTGTCTGCGAGAAGATTGGCAGCAAATATCAGTCCCACGTCGGGGCGTTCGCGGTGATCCTATTTGGGATGATTCTACAGGGTCTTGCAAAAGCACCTCGTTCTCCATTACAGGCGTCCTACATTGATGACAACGTCAAAAAGACCAAAACAGGAGCCTACATGGGTCAGTTTATGCACCATCATCAAAACAACCTCCATCAACATTAACGCTTCCTTAATAGTCTTCTTACTCGTAGGATGGGCGTGGACTCCACAATTATTAATACGGTTTAGCTCCCGATTTTTAAGCAGGCAATTTTACAAGAATTTTACTACATAACTTTACTAATAATAATAATACGAAAAAACATTGAAATAAGGAAATAAAGAAGAATGTAATTGTTTGAGGTGAGTAATTAAGGCAAGCTTTATTGATCTAATGGGTGTCTGAATTCTAAGGATGAGGACAATGGCCCAGTGGAATTTGGTGATATAATTATTGTGAGTCAAATTCCTGCGTCAGGTAATTTTACTTGCACTCAATCGAAACATCCCACCAATTACTGAATAGTATTAAATAAGAGAAATATGCATGATTAGTGGGAAGTGAACAGTCTACCCGCGTAGTTTAAATAAGGGGTTCACTTTAGAATCCACTGTAGGTTACCCATATCGATATACACCTGAGGAAGGCCGGAAGGCACCAAAAAGTTGTGATAGCAACAACAAAGATGAGGACAATATTCCGAATATCCTTAGCGTAAGTAATAATCTAAAGTGGGCTATATATAATGCAAACGGGATGTTTCGACTCGGTGTAATGATCAGCCAGCTTTTGTGGCTAGATCTGATTCAACTGTATAGTGAGTTCGATCCTCACTGAGCGCTCCATACCTGTGCTACATCTAAGCCACTCTTAACAAATTGCTATATACAGTGTAACCCGGATATAAGAGAGTTGTCGGGAGCGGAGAAGAATTCTCTTATATCCGGGTTTCTCTTATATCAGGGTTTGGTCTATTTTGTTTAGGTAAGTATGGCTCTAATTTGGGACCAGATAAAATCTCTCTTATATCCGGGTTACACTGTATAATGTAAATTCTTGCTAATGAATTTACCACATGAATGAATTGTGTACCAAGGATAATTGCAATTTATGCAGATGTTACTGACCTAATGGAGCTGTTATATTTCTATAAACGTTTTATTTCTGTGCCTTCTTAGGTAAGTCCGCTAATGTCTGCTGGGGCCAATATTGGTTAGGCATGTTAAGCTACATTGGCTACATGTTAAATCTGGAGATCTGGTATGAATATATATGTCTAACTTAAATTCAGGTTTTACCTTTCCTTATCTCTGCTTTAAAAAGACTTCTGCATTTATATTTTTGCTTGTAGCAGTTTCTGATGACAAATGGAGGAAGTGGATGTCTCATGAGAGGTTATCTATTACTTAAAGAATTGCTTGAGTTCCATTCTTTATGCACGCTTGGGCGATCATGTCTCGTTTCGTTTCATGATACACTTGGCAGAATTCCCGCAGTAGGCTGCCATTTCTTTTTACGATAGACTGTTCTCTGACCAAAGCTATAAGACCCAGTCTGTCCTGCTATTTAATCCATGCTTTGGTGGAGATGAATTCTTACCTTTTTCCAAGAGTACTTGCACATAAATAAATGTGAAGAACTCGACTGGAATTCGATCTCAGCTCTCTAATTTCTCATTCCGTTTTCCTAATGGCTAACCACCAAAATAGATGACAGGTTTACATGATCGACTCATAATCTCTCATGTATGAGTATAGCATACATTCTTTTCTTTTTAAATTTCTTTTTAGATGTCTTTTTAAATTGTCAAAAAAAAATCTTTCGACGCAGTAAAAGGTGGGTTAGGCCCCAGAAGAGAGCAGTAACAGCCTGGTAAGGGTTGCAAAAGGAGTCTTCCTCTTGCGACCCGCTCCAACTAAGTCTAGTAACAGAGAAGAAAAAAATAATAATCCTTCAGCACGACAATTAACCAGTCACGCGTCGGCTGATAGAGAGGATAGGTCTCGTGAGAGTACGGAGGACGATTTTTATAAGGAGGCTAACCGCTTCCCACAATCCTCCTCCTACCAAGACCATAAATATCAGTTGGTTACTTGCTTCCGGTTTAGCTGAACGCAATCCCCCCGAGGCTGAAGCAACCCGTCCGTAAGTACCCCTCTCTCTCTCTCTCTCTCTCTCTCTCTCTCTCTCTCTCTCTCTCTCTCTCTCTTCCTCTTTCCTTTTCTTCACAAAATATCTAAAGTTTCAATGTTGGGTTGAACTTTCACCGGGCTCATTTCGTTCCATTCTGATCCCCTTCAAATAAGCGATTTGTTTTGTTTATAACTTTATACCCTATATACTTAAGTATATTGCAAGTTTTTCTGATCAGTTTTTCTTTTAATTAAAAAATCGTTGATCGCACTATACGCAGATAATATTTTTGGTTTGGTTTGTTTAGTTTTTTGGCATATCAACCTCGATGGGTTATTTAATACCGACAAGATTTTTATTGCTGGTAATATTTTTTCCAAAAATGTATTACTGATAATAATTTTTTCCAAAATTGTATTACCGGTAATATTTTGCTTTTTCAAAAATGTACTGCTAGTAATAATTTTCCAAAAAATTAATGCTGGTATTATAACCTATTTTTATACTTTCATAGTTTTTTTACGCCTTTTGTGGGGGTTAACTATTTTCCAATAGCTGGGTCTTTGACAAGTGCTACCACCCCCGGTCAAGGCGAATCTGGGAACACCTGCAATTAAGAGGTAGTTTTAGGCTCCAAAAAAAACCTCCTGATCAAACACTTTGCTGTTGGATGTAGTTTATATTTTTACCAAGGACATGGTAATGTTATTAAAGAAGTTAAAAATCATGCGTTTACGTTGACCGGTTGCAATATACTCAGCTAATTCTTTTTGGAGGGGTTAAAATTCATGAATTTTTGGAGACATCAAACTACCGGGAAGGCCTTCATTTTCACGGTACCTTTGACTAACCTGAACGAAAACTAAAGCACGTATTAGTTATTTTATAGTATTTGTTTCTCGCCATTTTGTGGCAGCGTTGTACAAAAAAGAATGAAGACTATTTATTTGCTATAAAAATATGTCCAGGTTGATGTCCACTACTGAAATATTTGACTACGCTTAAACAGAATCAAGAGTCCTTTTATTCACGAGCTATCTGATAAAAAAAAAACCGGTTTTCACAAAAGAATTCAGGGGTCTCACTATACTTAAAGTAGACTTATACACGAGTATATATGGTAATTAAATTGCTTCGAAAATAAAGTGACTCTTTGCTCCAAATATGGTAACCACATTAGCATTTAGATCATAGTTTGGGAGTAAAGGGTGTAAGCTATTTTAACTTCTTTAATAATATGTCATTAAAATTTACCATTTATATTATAATGACATGGCGTATATAAAATAAACGAATAGTGAAATGATGAAACGTATCCAACCGGTTTAAGACATTTTGCTTACAAAATTTTAACTAGATAAGTAAATACAAGGCAATGTTGACATTTTTAATTGTATTACTTGGAAATCTAATAAATGTCTTAAATGATAAATTATAACAAGCTGTATATGAAATAAAAGACCCCTAAAAGGTTTAAAGTTACAGAACTGATTTAATTACTACAATTTCGCTTATACTATTATAAGTCTGACACAGATCTCTCTCCCGCCTCTCTCTCGTCAGCTATCTAGCTATATATTTATTTATTTACCTTAATAAAAAAACAAAACAAAAAAAAACACTGCATATCGAAACGGAATAAATGAAAGGGGTGTAAGGGTTTTATGGCTAGTATATAGATAATATACTATTGTATCATTTGGACACTCTTGGCCCAATACAGGATTTAATTTTATTTGTATATATTATTTAGAATATGTTAGATTTAAAGGAGAAGAGTACTCAAAAATAGATATCGATATAGACAGTGGGCAAATAGGAATCAACAGTGCATGGTGACGGTCAGTTTAAGATTTCAATGCGATCTTCAGACGGCTTTCGTCTTAAGTGACGATCGCATATACAGAGTGTATCAAAAATAGTTTTACTAACTTTGGCGGCTGGTTCTTTACACCAAAACAAGGACAAAAGTCTGTATAAACATATGTCCTCAAATTCTTCGTTTCTGAGTTTTGAGAAAATTTTACGGTAGATGGCGCTGTGTGTGCATATAGACTAGGTTACATTTTCACAAATGAACACTTTGCAAGATCGTCCGCAAAGCACCTATCTTAAAAGCGGTTTTACATATGTTCGAATGTAATATCGTATAATAAAGTATTTATATATATATATATATATATATATATATATATATATATATATATATATATATATATATATATTACAATCTCGACACTGACGTGTCTTTTCGTATCTTTATAGAAATTCAATTTTAACTTAGTAAATCGTGATTTCAGGTGCTGGAACCATTTAGGACGGTCGGTATAGCATATTTACAGCATCTTTGATTTCATTTTTTCTTTCATTGTCCTTCCAAATCTCTGTTGGTCAGTCTGCTCTGCGATTCAACTCATTGCTTCTCCACTTGATATTATTGCGAAAGGAACGAAACTGATTCGACATGAATCTCAAGTCGGCTCACCGGTTTCACTCTCTATACCGTTAACCAATACACCGTTACCAAACCAAACGGACAGTATGATAATCTGGGAAGTGAACGTCGAAAAAATATGGTTATTTATTCTAACTTCATGAACCGAACGAACTTGTGTTCGGCGACTCTACTTTCCTGCCAAAAATATGCGCTTGTAACCGTATGTTCATGTGCATGTCTCTGCGCATGCTCGTGTTTATCTTGTTTTTTTTTTGGGGGGGGGGATTTTCCATTTCATGTTTTTATTGTTTTTTTGTTTTTGTTTTTTGACAGGTTTGATTGTCGGTATTTCAATTCTGGGACCAGCTGTTGCATTTATGTTGGGAGGGATTTTCAGCAGAATTTACGTCACGCTTGAAGGTAATTCGACTTCTCCCTAATTTTTCCTTTTCTCTCGCTATCCCTTACTGCCTCTCACCACCCCCTCTCATTCTTTCTCTCGCTCTCTCTCTCTTTCTCTCACATGCTCTCTCATTTCAAAACTGACAATATTTGTTACTGTCTCTTACTGTTAACACCGCTAGGGTTTTTACCCATTTGTTTATTTTCTTATACTCCCTTACTTTAATCATCATGGCATACACTTAACGAAGTATTGGAAGTGTTTTGTATTTACTAATTCTACATCGGGTATTTATATAATGGATTAAGTTATGTGCAATCACTGATTAGATTCTAATTCCAGGTTATAGTTTCTTTGTTTGGAAAGGATTATCTTGAGTTCTGTTTCTTGAAATACTTGATAGGAAATGCTGAATTTCTGTACAAGATCATTCCTACTCCAATTATGTCATCAGCATAGCCCCCACCCATATTATAAGTACATTGATCTCGTGTAAGAAAGAAGGATCGTTCTCTTCTCTTGCTAGATTCGTTTGGGATGTAGTATGGAATGCTTAAATAGTCACTGTCCATCTCTTATATATGATATATGATTGTAAATACGCTGAGTATAGTCTCAGAAAAAGTTTAGAGAGAGGAGATCTGATGAAGGTTGAAATGTTTCTGTATTTTGGCCCTCGCCAGACTTGTAAAATTTTGCAGGTCGATAGTATTCCTCTATTAGATTGTTTAATTAGATTGATGGAAAATTTCTATTTAATTAGCTATGGAACTAGTAATGAACTGCTACTCGCTTAGTATTTGGAAGAATGAAAGTCAGGATTCAGTTATTTTTTTTTAACATTGAGTTTTTAGGGCAAGTTTAGAAGAGACATCAGCTGCAAGACTCCGCTCATCTTAATTATAGAACTGCTATTACTGTGTTGCCATTGAAAAGGCACACGTCTATTTAAAAAAATATAGAAGACAGGAAAAACACAAATTTCAGACAGACTGAAGATATACTGATGACCAGACGAAAGAAAATGAAAGGAAAGGATATTTGTTTTTAATTAAGAAAAAAAAAAGAAAATAGAAAGTACATTGATCTCGGGTGGGAGGTGGCATAGAATGCTTAACTGGTCACTGACCATCTCTTATATATGATGAATTTCTGTTCAAGATCACTCTTACTCGAATTATGAATACCAATGACATCAGCATAAACCCGACCCACATTATCAGTACATTGATCTCAGGTGGGAAATAAAGATCGTTGTCTTCTTTTGATAGATTCGTTTGGGTTGTGGTATGGAATGCTTAAATGGTTACTCTCCATCTCTTATATGTGATATATGATTTCAAATACACTGGGCATAGTCTTGGAAAAGATTAGAGGGAGGGAATCTCTCATTTCCACGTTGTCGGAATCCTGATGCAGGTTGAAATATTTCCATATTTGGGGCCCTTGCCAGATATGTAAGATTTTGCAGATCGATAGATTTCTTCTATTAGATTGACGGAAAATATTCTGTTTAAACAGCTGACTATAATTTGTGGTGTGATCCATCTAATGAGGCTATTGTGGACTCTTCCAATTAATAATAACTTAGTAGGAAAAGTAAGCCTCGGGAGACAGTGATATAGACTGAACGCTTTTCAACCGACACACACTCCCAAGTTGTGTAACACACTTCTGTTGTATTTACTGTTCAATACACTATTTATCTGCAACCTTTTGTTTTGTTATTTATTAACCAATTACTTGGTCGCAATACTATGTCTTAATGACCTGTTACTCGCTTACTATTTGGTAGAATGAAAGTCAGATTTTTTTTTAACATTGAGTTTTTAGAGCAAGTTTATAAGAGAAATCATCTGCAACGCTCCGATCATCTTAATTATAAAACTGCTATTATTATATACGTAGATTTTTACCAATGATCTGAGAATGTTTGCAGGAAGACCGTTAATAAGAAAGAAAAAGAAAAAAAAAACAGAAATTGAGCCGGACCAAGCTACTTAGATGAAGCAGTCAGCCATTAGTTAATTAGTTGCATTCCTCTCATCTAAGTTATTGCATTTTTATAACAAAATATCAAAACGAAGCTACTGTTGAAAATCAAACTCCCTACATCAGTAATATTCTACAACATCTACTAACCTTCACTCAAGTCTTACCTCAGTACGTGACTAAGTTCTCAAATTATGGGACTCTAAATTTGAGAGTTAAACCACAGATGTTACACTTATTAAAAGAGAAAATAACTGACTTAAATTGATAATTCTTGATAGTGCCGCTGTCGACTCTTACCAAAATTTAAATCCGCGCTCCGGATTTTATCAAATATCCCCTTTGCTACTGAAGATGAAACTCCCTACAGCAATAATTTTCTGCTACACCTACTAACCATCACTCTACTCTTGCCTCAGTCCGGATGGTCAGAAAGTTCTGACTCGCTTAGGAAGCGGAAAGAAAACAAATTCTGATTTCTGTCTGGTGGAATTTACAATGAGCACTGTATTTCAAGCTTGTTCCACGCGGTCGCCGCGCAATCAACGGTAAACTCTATGCGCCAACAGCCAGATCGCGTGTACGATAACCTAGTAGTATCCTGCTTTAGTCATTTAAGGTCGGGCTTTGTTTCAGCAAGATATTGCGAGGCAACACACTGCCAGGCTGATTAAGGAGAAGTTCAAACAGATTGATGGTGCTGAGATTCTTCCATATCCAACATTCAGTCCCGACTCACAATGTTCTATTCCACTCAATAGCACACATCCTCTGTGACCAGCGACTCAACACATTTGATAAAACGAAGGAAGCTTGTTTACAGTTTATTTTTCTTTAAAGCCAAATGACTGGAATCTGTAACAATAATAAAAGTTGATGTTGCTCCATAAAATGTTGTTGTTTTCTTTCCGCTTTCTAAGTAAGTCAGGACTTTCTGGCCAACCTAATATTTCAAGTCTGTGAATTATATTTTTTTCTATTCATTCTTCATCGATATCATATTTGGTTTATTAAAATACTTTATTATTTTAGATGTTGATTTAAGTCCACAAGACAGCCGCTGGATCGGTGCCTGGTGGCTTGGTTTCATCTTCTTCGGATTGTTGTCCATAACCGCTTCCATACCTTTGTTTTTCTTCCCAAAGAGAATGAAACCCAAGGATAAATCTGCTTTGATTATGGAAAAAGAATCACTTCAGAGTGAGTAGCATACGTTATTTTTATAGATGTAAATATGTAAGCAAATGCCCTCTTTACAATAAACAGTATTAACAACTTTTGCCGGCCTGAATATCCGAGAAATTTCATAGAAAATGTTGGTCCTCCGACAGGAATCGAACATGTATCCTACACAGAACAATCTGACGTGGTATACCATTTAGCTACAGAGGAAGTTTTTTATTTAGATATCTAAACAAATGATATCATATACAGTGTAATCCGGATATAAGAGACCCGGATATAAGAGAAACCCGGATATAAGAAACTTATTCTCCGGTCCTGACAACTCTCTTATATCCGGGTTACACTGTATTATGAAAGTCCGACAATTACTCCGTGTAAACAGTTAATTAATGAAATATACTTTATAAAATAAATATGCAAATTAGCTACATCTGAAAGAGTGATATCACCTAGAAGCAGATAATATATAATACAGCTATTGCGCATTTAGAGTAAAAATTGCTATACAGTTAGGGGGATAATTGTGCTCCAGATTCACATGTATTCATATATGATAAAATAAGTTTCACTTAATTAGTTATTATTTTTCTCTAACTCTTCAAATGTTGAACGTACAACTAATTCTAATTTCTATTTTTCTCATCTTTACACTATATTAACTTTATCTTGTCTCCTGTTCTGTTGCCCATGAAATAAAAATAATTGTACGGAAAAAAAGGATCTACGTATATCAATTCTTCTTTTAATTAAGTGGCAGCAGAAGAATTATCATTGAACTTTTAAAGGGTAACCTGAAAACATTAATTCAATACTTAAATACAGCGATCAATTTTAAGTTATTCTGTAGTTTATTGACGCCTACCGCATCTCATCCTCCCTAGCTATTGGGATGTTGGCCAAACTAAGAGTCCTCCACAGGAGCTAGCTTAAGTGCCGCTCGATAAGGCGGCTTTTCAGGTAGTTTATAATAAAACGTGCACTGCAGTTTGGATAAAAAAGGAAAATAAGAGTTACTCCCCTTGAACCATCAAAGCTAAGATAATGGCTAGTATAAATATATTAATATATATTTTTAACCTCGCAGAATCTGGCAACCTGGGTTTGAACTCAACGAAATCGTTCTCTGCACCTAACTTTTCTAGGTCTTTCGAATGAGCTATGAATTATAGAAATCGAACCAGTGAGAACGGAGTAGTTGCATGAACACACACACGGACAAACAGTGTAATTTATATATAAGATTAAAATACATCACTTAGCATCCTTCATAAATTAAATTGACTTTCAGTTGGTCTGGAGTATATTTATGACCGTTCTTAAATTTAAACATTTGAAAAAGCTAACGATATTTTTACTTCTGTCTATATAGTGATTTACTAAGTCACGCTTACGTGTGGAGCAAGACCGAACGTATAGAGTACCCCGGTATAGGGTATCGAACTCATTACTCAGTCGTGATTAATCCAGCAATACAAGTTAGCTAACCATTACATCAGGTCAAAATAACTATACATACTTTTCGCAAAACAAAATTATTATGTTTTCCATGTTGTTTATATAAAAAATTAATTTAGAAATTTACAAACTAAAACGTATCAACTTTTGTCATAACAATTCACCCATGAAGATGACCTTAGATGACATTGAAAGTACTTGGGAAAATAAAAGAAACGAAAAAAAAAAAAAACTACGGCGCCTTCCTTAAAGAATTTAATATCAACATTAAGAAGTTGATCCGAGAAATCGAGAGGATTAAAATAAAAATAAATAAACGTAATATGCTCATATATGTTCATATATATATATATATTGAAATCAGCATTTATATTTTCATATAAATCGTTGTATTCCGACAGTAAAACGTGCAATTAATAACAAACACTTTTCAGTTTTTGATTTTTAATATAGATACGAGGAAGGTAATGCCGTAACATGCGAGGGCATAACTTCAGCGGAAAGAAGTTATGAGCAAGTAATTGTTCCTTATTATAAACAGAAATGTGTATTAAATTATTGCAGAAA
>OZ010589.1:86939471-86966971 GCA_963932145.1 Acanthosepion lycidas | reverse complement strand
AAAAATAAAACACAGTGCCTTCCTTCCTTGATGAATTTCAACAATGAAACTTACTTGAAAGAATTTCTACTGACTAAATATACATGCATATATATATATATATATATATATATATATATATATATATATATATATATGTATAACTTTCTTTGATATATATATATATATATATATATATATATATATATATATATGGAGAGAGATTTTCTAAGTGTAGGCCGAAAGTATGGGGCACCTAGTGAGGATAGAACTCACTATTCAGTCGTAATTGTTCTACCAAGTTAAGCTTGTTAATCATTACATCACCTCGCGTTGCCCAATATATATATGTGTGTGTGTGTGTGTGCATTTAGGCAGCAATTTTTCATTAATGCATGTTTCATTAAATAATATAAACAAGTTTTGTCTATTTATTTTAAGTAAGTTCCTTTCATTTTGTCTGATAAGCTTAATCACATTATCGTTGAAAGACGAGAGGAAATCAGCATATTGATACATGTTTAAATAAGCTTTCGGCTTACATAAGCCATTATCAAAGATGACAATTTCAATAATTAAAACAACACACTGACGAAACAACAATGATAGTCCGCCCTTGCTGCTTGAAAAAATTCAAAGTAACGACAAACTCGTAAATACGAGACGCGGAAGCGAAAATCGCGTCGCATCTCGTGACGTCACACATGACCACGCGAGAGTGAAAAACGAGAAGTATTAAGTATGGAAAGTAAATGGTATAAACCAATGGCTTTTTTTTATAAATTATAGGCATTGAAGAATATTTGTGCCTATAATTTATAACAGAAGCCACTGGTTTATACCATGGATTCCCATACTTAATACTTCTCGTTTTTCACTCTCGCGTGTTCATGTGTGACGTCACGTGCTGCGACGCGATTTTCACTCCTGCGCCTCGTATACACATAAATTTGTGTTTGTGCATGTTCGATCCAGACCTTAAAAACTAATTGCGCTGACGGCAAATAAATTTACCACACCCTTGATATTTGTTTCAGTTTACTTACAATAAAGCGTACATGAAACAAAGATTACTATAACTGCTCACAATTACTGTTGAAGACCTTGTTCAGATTCGTACCACGATGGGTTACTTTGTAGAACCGTCTCCCAAGTGAATGCTTCCCTGATAATGGCAAACTTAACCTGTTCAATCTAGGCTTAATTGTTATCTGCCCTACATACCCCTATAACTGTTCGTCGTACCTCTTACCCTGTTGGTTACGGCAATATCACTTTGAAAAACCGGCGAGCCTGGTCAGTAAGTAGATGAGTGAGCGCTTGAGAAGACTAGGTGCTGCAAGCTTGGATATGTGAGTAGTGTAATTAGAGGACCAGGTTCCAATTCCAGCCGATTTTCTTTTAATCAATTTCCTCCAAGCAAGCCGATAAAGCCACTAAGACGCATAGGTTACTGGGAGTGAAACAGAATGATAAAAATTTAGAAAACCAATGCCAAGCAGAAAACAGGAAATAAACCTGTACTTTTGTCCAAAAACCTGGGGAGAAGTGCGAACCGGACAATAGTCAAACCTAGCTACTCCTGTTACGCTTCATCGTTATATTCAATTACGCACAAACGCCATTGGAAAGGTATGAATCTTCCTCTTCTCCTCCCAGATATGGGTTGAATAGTAGGACTTGTATCAATAAATAATTACTATCTCCCCAAAATTCTTACAATCCAAATATACTTTTGAACTTTAAATAACATGCAAAATGCTTGACAATTCGTAAAAAAAAAAAATCACTCAATAATCAATATCATTCTGTAACGCTCTACCTCGAGTGCGTTTTGGCTCGTCTACCTGTGTCTTTATTACCTGGCCGTCCAGAACCTGGTCTACATGTGTAGTAATCATTTGACTATTGTTATCAGCAATACTACCGACCTGTCATGTCCAACATACACGGCAATTCTTCGAAAAGCCGCTCAGCTGAAAGAAACGCTCATTACTACTAGAACAAGAGGTAACAATTAATGGGCTTTAAAAGCCTATTTTCCCTGGAATTGTTTTGATAATTTTTTTTTTTTTTTCAAATTGCAATCAGAAATTCCATGAATGCAAAAATGTTCCTGTATGTAATTTAAATTACTATTTTCAACGACCCCACAATTCGAACCCACTCAAAGGAATATGTGTATTTCCCCGTGGTATAAGACCTAATTTCACTGGATTCTTTCACACACACAATCCGTTAATCGTCTAAAGCTCAGAAACAGATAATCAACATACACTTTCTCTTTTTTTTAATCATTTCAACCCATGTAAGGCAGTAAAGACACTAAGACACAAAAAGTTACTGAGTGTGAAAGAATTAGAAAGCAGAAACATTATTAAGGAGCGAAAACTATAGAAGAGTAATCAAGACAGAAGATAACGAATGACATTTCATATAAATTTTTAAAGATCAAAGTTGGCTGGAAAGTAATGGAGCCGGAAGAGAATTTCACAGGGAAGAACCAACTTAACAGGAATGTTGATAAAGTTGCTTCGTCTAATAGAAGGCAATATTCCTTTTTGATTTCCTCCGTGGCGTTACGTTATGACTATTTTCAGAGAGAGGTGGGGGAGAAATAGAGAATAGGAGAGAGAGAGAGAGAGAGAAGTAAGAGAGAGATAGAGTGTAAGAGGGAGAACTGAAAGGGAGCGATAAAAAAGTGTGATAGAAATAGAGAGTGTGTGTGCATGTGAGAGAGAGAGAGAGAAATATTGTGTCCGCCTTATCATGTAAACGAAATTATTGCTAATCTAGTGTTGCGCTTAAATTCATAAAATCTAGGTATCATAGCGAATAGCACATGCGAACAAACACTATGAAAGTATTTATAGAAAAAGCTGAACGAAGCTATATGACGCATGGAGAGAGAGAGAGAAAGAGAGAGGAGAAAGAGAGACAGATGTCAGCCTTATAAGCGAAATTGTGGTAATTAAATCAGTTCTATAGCTTTAAATGTTTGGGGTGGGTGTTCATTTTATATACAGCGTGTTATAATTTTATCATTTAATATGGTTTTCCACTCAGTAAAACTTTGGTGGAGTAATGGATAGCGGGTCGGACTGAGCCGCGTTCGAATTTCACTCAAATTCGCTTCATTCACTTACGTGCTAATACTCTTTGGAAAAGTTTGAATCCTTTTCTTCTCCTACAGCTATGGGTAAATAGCAGGACAGACCGGGTTCTATAACCTTGGATGACAACTGGTCTGCCGCAGAAAGAAATGGCAACCTGCTGCGGGAAAAAAATCTGACTCGTCAGTCATGTATCGAACGATACATGATCGCCTAAGCGTGTTTCACGCATGGCACATAACTGACTGATTAGATTTCGAAGATATATGATTCAAAATTTTAAGACATTTTTATGTTTATACATTCTTTTTTATAGATACAAATATTTAAGTAAATGCACGTCAGGCTATATGGCGGTTCCGTATAGGATACGGGTTCCATTCCTGTCGGAGGACGCATATTTTCTATGACAATTTCTCGGACATTCAGGCCGGTTGATGTTGCTAGTACTGTTTATTATAAACAGAGCATTTGCTTAAATATTTGTATCTATAAAAAAGAATGTATAAACATAAAAAAATGTCTTAAAATAATTGTTGGTCTTTGTCCATTTCATAATGTACAATTAAAATTCCAACATAGCTTACGCCCTTCTATACATAGCTTACTCCTCATTATATGCAAGTTGTGATGCAAATGCTCAGAGCAGAAAATGCTTTTATTTGAATAATTAAGCAATTTAAATATAAAATCCTTCAACTAAGTAATCGCCCGTTTATAAATATCACAAAAGAACACATTGGAAATTAATATCAAAATACAGAGTTTTTTTTTTGTCTTTTTTTTATGTCTTTTTTTTTAGGACAATTTGATATTTAGAGTTAAATATGCAAATGAGTTATTGGCATTAAACAAGATCCACTAAATTAGTCAAAAGATATGACCAATTCTGTTAAATATAAATGCCAAAAAACAATTTGTTGGGTGTCCTCAGTCAGTTATGTGCCACGCGTCATACACGCTTAGGCGATCACGTATCTTTCCATATATGACTGACGAGGCAGATATATATATATATATATATATATATATATATATATATATATATATATATATATATAGTTAGTTAGTTTATGCAAAATTAGGTAATCCGTATGGGTAGACCCAAGGAAGATGATATCCAGACAGCTCAATGTAAATTCAGAGCAAATATGTTTGAATAAAAACAGACCACTTTAAGCTTCCATGTTAAACATGGGACCTTAAAGTGGTCCGTTTTTATTCTAATATATATATATGTGTATATATATATATATATATATATATATATATATATATATATATATATATAGTTAATCAGAATTTCATGCGATGCTTCCACACGTAGATAAACTGATGCAAATTGATTCAATGTTAAACTGGTATCTATGTTTTTTTTAAGCGGATCTCTTCTTGTTAATTTAATACAGCGGTTGCAATTTTTTCTAAGGAAAGTAAGAGGTTCTATTAATCCGACAGATTGTTTTTCACTTTAAACGTTATTTTTTCGTGGATACTCGTATTTGATTAGACCGTCCGTTTATTTATTAAACAGTATATTTATTTAATTTTATTTTCGTTTACCGGCTTGAATGCTCGAGATATCTTATTAAAGAAAAGAATATAGTATCTGGCAGGGATCTAATCTGGGCCCCTCTGGGCAGAGAGAGAGAGAGAGCTACCGTTAGACCCAGCACTCTCTAATGAACTAGCCTACACAGAACCACTTGATCTGTAAGACTGAATTCTGCCTTTTCAGCGAAATTTCTCTCATCATAGATCTCTTGTTTTTTGGGGGGGATTGTTATTTTTTTATTTTTTATTTTTTTCATATCTATACAGTTTAGTATCCAAAGGTAAGCAAGATGAATTTTTCCAAGGCGAGTGATGGATTTTTATCAATGCAACAGCGGTAGACGGAAATAAATAAATATCAATCCGTTATGTGTCATGTGTGATACACACTTAGTCAATCATTTATCTCTCTATACATGACTGACGAGGCAGATTTTTCTCGCGGTAGGTTGTCATTTCTTTTTGTAGTAGACCATTTGCCATCCGTGGCTATTTACCCATAGAAGAAGAGGATTCATACTTTTTCCAAAGGTATTAGCACGTAAGTGAATGTAATGGATTCGACTGGAAAGTCAGTCAGTCACGTGCCATGCGTGATACACACTTAGACGACCATCTATCTTTCGATCTGACGAGGCAGTTCTTTTCTCGCAGTATGTTGCCATTTCTTTCTGCATTAGACCAGTCTCCATCCAAGGCTACAGAACACAGGCTGTTCTACTATTTACCCATAGAAGAAGAGGATTCATAACTTTCCTAAGGGTAATAGCACGTAAGTGAATCTAATGACTGGATTTGACTGGAATTCGAACTCCGCTCTCCGTTTCCTCAATCCGAGCCGCTATCCATTACTCCACCGTACTCTTTAATAGTTCAACAGGACGTCTATTCAAATACTGCTGTCTCTTTTTGCGTAACTAAATTACTATTGAGTATACAAACTTATATTTATTCATCTTTGAATAGTTTGTTTTTCATATTACTATTATATGAGGAAAGAGAGTGTATTCCAGCATATTCATTTAAAAGAGTCTTATCTGCCTTTTATAAGCATGGCTGATGCTAACATCCAAGAAAGTGATTTGTTGCAACTTCTAGGGTTAACGTTTCTCAGCTGACATTAGGTTGAAAGATTATATTAAATTTAAATTAAGAATGTGAGTTCACTGTGTCGGGCAAGTTGATTTTTTCTCATCAGAATCTATCTTACATATCTATAAACCTACTATTCGTACATGCTTAGAATATTGCTGCCACATATGATCCGGTGCTCCAGCTATTTATCTTGAACTCCTTGATAAGATTAAAAAATGAAATCAGCAATATTATTGGTCCTGATCTGGCGGCTCGGCTTCAGTCTCTTTCCCACAATCTTAAGTTTGCTTCTCTGTGTTTGTTCTATATATACTTTCATAGTAATTGTTTCGATGAGCCTATGGTACCTAGACTTTTAGAATTTAAGCGCGTTATTTACAGTTGATCTGGTTAGATTTAGCTGTAGGTCCTATGCTAACAGATTCTTTTCTCGCATTTCTTGCTTTGGGAACTCCCTTCTGGCTCTATACTTTCCAGCGAACTGGAATAATTTCAAGGTAATGCCAATCGCTATCTACTGTCCTTCTGATTATTCTTTTCTCTTTCAACTCATTATTCATGTTTCTGTTCCTAATACTTCCACACTCCTTGTGTCTTAGCGGCTTTACTGCCTTGCATGGGGTGAAACTGATTAAAAAACATAGCCCATAGGCATGTCATAGCTTAAGTTTAAAACAGCCTAGTGGATCATTGGGTATACCCTAGCTTGGGGGAATACCTTGGTTTTTTATACTGGCAATCGCATTTGTATTGGATACACAAGAGTGCATGTATTAGACTGCTTCAGTAAGTTGCTGAACAAATGTATTCAAGGCAGGTTCATATATTTATTTAATTTAGTTTAAATTGACATGAGTGAAAATGTATAGGGCGACCAGTGAAGCCGGAATAATGTTTATGAAGGAAACGTAAAAGGATATATTATTCCATTAAAAAATATTTCGTAACTGCATTAAAATCTTTTTCCCAGAGAATATTTTTCTCTTCTAATGCATCTTTTAAATAAGCCAATTTCTGAAAGTAATGCTATCCAGTAATCATTCAGGTTCCAGTAAGGCATAATAAAGAATTTTATTTTATAGACCATCCTGAAACAGAATTGTTTTTTCCATGAGATTCCTTAAGCTTGATTTGCTGAAGCCTCTTATAAATCTAGCCACGATGTTTGTTTGTTGTTTTTTTTTTGTTTACTTATTCTCTTAAACCATTAACTTCCAATTTTTTTTAATGCGCATTTTTGGCCCAGACAGGTGTCTTAGGAGTTAAAACTACATATAATATTAAAATTTTCATCGAATAGCTGCTACTTTGAAACTTTATAGAAACTAGAACATCAAATATATATGTGTATAAAACATCAAAAAAATAATATTGATTAGTAATAATAAAAAGAATACTTTTTAAAATAGTCATTATTTTTCTACTCGTGAAATGTAAAATTACGACAGAAAGTGTCTTCTTACGGCTAATAAAACTTTAAAGGCTAAGTGTTGTAAAATACACCTCTGCAAATGTAAAGTATGTAAGCAAGTCAATGTAAATACAAGGAATAACATGTAGTGAGTTTAATTTTAACAGAATCCCAAATGGGGCTCATATCAGGTAATGGGTTAATAAATCCATTTTATAGCTAGTGATTATGCGATCTAACAATATCTTTTTTGCGAAAATTTTGTTTTTCAATCATGTTTAATGTCACATTCACTAAGCTCAGAATGTAACTCGTTTTCGTAGTTTCCGACATTTATTGCAAACACTTAAACCAGTTATCATTTCACAAGCAATAAAATGATGTATACAGTTCAAAGACATTTCTACAATTTTTCAAATACCGTACAAAAAAAAATTGGCATCAATTCAATATATAAGAGCTCTGTCCGGAAAGTATCCAACCATTTGATATTAACAAAAACGAAAAAAAAATAGCCTCCCTAAATCAAAAATACCCTAACTTTTGAAGTAGGTGGCTCCCATAACTCTGGGGATATATCAAAGAAATTCAATGCTATGTATTTCCCCATCTTCCTAATTAAAAGTTTTCTTTTTTTTTCTCCCAATAGTGACAATTTGCTTTCATTTTGAATTGATATGTAATACCGGTCCACTTATGTGGCAGTGAATGCTGGACAATTGATTGAATTGTGGTTCTACAGGAGGATGCTGAGAATACAATGGACTACACGTGTGAGAAACGACGCAGTTTTCGAGAAAATGGAAATAAAACGGATACATATACTTAGAATCAGCAACATTTAGAATCAGAGACATTTGAAATTTCTAGGGCACACCATGAGGAAAGAGGGCTTGGAAAATTTAATACTCATATGATATATTGGAGGCAAGATGATCAAAGGAAAGGAGAGAATAAACTACATAACGAGCTTGTGTATATGGTTGACAGAACAGGGATTAGGGGAGATGGCAACAAGCCAAACACTGCTAAGTGCTAGAAAGGACAGGAAGTTGGGGAGAACCATCATCCCCCATATTCTGTTTTTAATCATATCGCCCCATGCAAGGCAGTTAAGCGACCAAGACACAAGTAGTTACTGAATGTACAAGAACAAGAAAAAAAGAAGAACATTAATAAAAAAAACTAGAAGTGTAAACAAAAAGTAAATAAAGATTGACATGGCATTTAAATTTTTGAAAGTGAAAGTTGACTAGAATGAACTGCTATAAAAGAAACTGTTACCATAGAACTTACGGTTACATCTAGCCATTTCAATTGTGAATTGAAGAGACGTTGCTGCCAATCTAGTACTTCGTATAAATTTTTAAAAAGACTAGGTAATGTAACGAAAAGTTCATCCAAACAATTACCATGGACGTATTTATCGAAAAGACACAGAGAAGCTACATTACGACGGAGGGAAATTGAGTGAAGCTGAGACGCCAGATCAGGACCAATAATATTGCTGATTCTTCTTTGGATTTTCTCAAGAATCTCTAGATACACAGCAGGAGCATCGTACCATTTGTGGCAGCAATATTCAAGGCATGGATGAAGGGTAGACAATTAATTATGTAAGATAGATTCAGGAAAGCAAAACTGTCCGCCACGACACAGTGAACCAACTCTCTTAGCCGCTAACCTAGCAATGGATTCAACATAAAACTTTCCACTTCATGTCAGTCGAGAATGTAGGCCTGAGTGGTTAGTATCAGCAGTACTGATGGGAAGCAGGAAGGGGTCATTCAGCTTTAATAAGCTTTAATCTTGAGTATGCAGGCCTGTAGACGAAATAAACACTGTTTCAAATAAACGCGGTGTCTACTCAATTACGGGTATTCGCTGGAGTGACGCTTGAAGTAATGAAGAGCTGTGTTGTAGAGATTTTATGACTTCTGTAATAAGAAACAGAAGTTCTTGACGAATGCATTAATAAACAGAGTAGTCCTCGACGGGGTTTAGAGCAAATATGAATACATAGAATAAAAGTAAAAAAAGGATATGTATAAAGGGTTTAACTGCAAAATTGTCCATTCCAACAAATGTTTAATATCTAAAAAAAAAACACTTAGTTTTTTTTCCCAAGTTTTCATATGAGAAGTTTAGTCATCTTGATGACATTTGTCGTAAGAATCACTGAAAAACACTTTGTGTTATTGTTACAGTCCGGTTCCTTGTACCACGGTGATAGTCCAAGGTAGAACCAATAAAGAAGAACGCGAACACAGGTATGGAATAACACAGATATATTACCAACAGGAATATATAGAGAGAAGTAGAAAGTGTTAGTACGAACAATCAGGTTTAGTAGGGAGAACAATGTAGTCCCGACCAGTATCACTATTCCAATGTCTTGTAGTAATTGTCTGAACGCAACTCTGTTTCGAACTGCCTCTGACTCAATTGACTCACTCGCTCGCTCTGACTGACTGACTGACAGACTTCTGACGGACTTCACTCCAGACTTCAGACTGAACAGTATTTAGTCACCCCACCCCTCACGAGGGCATCATGTGGCACAAGACCGGTTTAACGTGGGCTCTGCGAGCCCGTGGGCTCGGCCAAAAATATGCCATTTGAACCCGTATAAACGTGTTCAGGGTCGGTTTACCTCCCCGAAAGAGACTCCGCCATTCCGCGTAGTCGCGTTCGGGTTACTCCCCGCCCGAAGGCAGAGAGTTCAACCGATCAGCCGGTAAACCGGTCGCCCGACTTCGGACTGAACGGTATTTAGTCACCCACCCACGAGCCCATCATATGGCACAAGGCCGGTTTAACGTGGAATCTCCGAGACCGTGGGCTCGGCCAAAAATATACCATTTGAACCCGTATAAACGGTTTCAGGGTCGGTTTACCTTCCCGAAAGAGACTCCGCCCTTCGGCGTGGCCTCGTTCGGGTTCCTCCCCGGCTGAAGGCAGAGAGTTCAACTGATTAGCCGGTCACTCGACTTCAGACAGAACGGCATATAGTCACCCCCCCCCACCACGAGGGGATAATGTGACACAAGGCCGGTTTAACGTGGGATCTCCGAACCCGTGGTATCTCCGAGACCGTGGGATCTCCGAGCCCGTGGGCTCGGCCAAAAATATGCCATTTGGACCCGTATAAGCGGGTTCAGGGTCGGTTTAACTCCATGAAAGAGACTCCGCCCTTCCGCGTAGCCACGTTCGGGTTCCTCCCCGCCCGAAAGCAGAGAGTGCAACCGATCAGCCGATCAGCCGGTCGCCCGACTTCGGACTGAACGGCATTTAGTCACCCACCCACCACCACCACGAGGGCATCATGTGGCACAAGGCCGGTTTAACGTGGGGTTTCCGAGCCCGTGGGCTCGGGCAAAAATATGCCCTTTGAACCCTTATAAACGGGTTCAGGGTCGGTCTACCACCCGGAAAGAGACTCCGCCCTTCGGCGTAGCCTCCTTTGGGTTCCTCCCCGCCCGTAGGCAGAAAGTTCAACCGATCAGCCGGTCGCCCGACTTCGGATTAGACTCCCTGCTTCCTCTTGAGGCGCAGTATTTATTACGTATGGAATAGTCAATTATGTTATTATGGGTAAGGTCCCATAACAGTTATTCAATTAGAAAGAGAACAGGTTAAAATCGTTTTGTGCCAGAGCCACTGTCTTCTTAATTGAACAATGGTGAGTGGAAAAACGATCATTCAGTCCTTCAGTAATAGCACCAACATTCATACTATGTCTTCCATCTTCGAACTCCATTCAAGAATCATCAAGAGAGCGGTGAATAAGTTTAAAAAAGAGGGTCGCGTTGAGTAGAAAACTGGATCAGGAGGTAACAACATGAAGAAGGATTATCATTTCAAATAAAGAGATCAATCAGTACAGATCCAAGTCAACCCATAAGACTTTTGGTGCGTGAAAGGCGAGTTTCAGCTATGGTAGTCCAAAGAGAAAAAAGACTTGAAAATGAAATTGTACGTGAAACCCCTGAGGCAACTTATTACTCCGGGACAGAAAGTTAGAAGTTAGAAGGTTAAAGATGGCGAATATCATCTTGAATAAGTTAGGAAATAATCCTGGAATAATATATATATATATATATATATATATATATATATATATATATATATATATGTCGGGTTTTTCACTTTTTAGGATTTGGATTACTTCTAATATTGACTTAACACTATATTTACTAGGAAGGTAGGGAGTACTGATATACAAGAGTTGGAATTTGCTATATGATACTCCTGTATATCATCTAACAAAATTGGATTACAACAAAAAACGTGACCACATACTCCATGATCATATAAAGTTTAAAAAAACTTAACAAGAACCCGACCAACCAACTAAAATTAAAACTTAATAAACTAATTAATGCTAATGCTGAACAGAACTCTTTAAAACTCCCTAAAATTGTTGGTGATTATAGACCTGGCTACATATATGGTACTATAAAAACACATAAACCTAACTATCCCCTCCGTCCTATCATATCACTAAATTCCAACTCCTGTATATCATTTAACAAAATACCTTAACCAACTCATTACTCCCTACCTAAAAAGTGAAAAACCCGACAATGAAATCATGGCTTCACTTGATGTTGAAAACTATATATATATATATATATATATATATATATATATATATATATATATATATATATATATATATATGTGTGTGTGTGTGTGTGTGTGTGTGTATTGGGTTGGTGCAAAAATAATGGCGTAATAATGTCGTTTTTTGACGTATTTTTAACGTCAAAAAACGACATTATTACGTCATTATTTTTGCACCAACCTATATATATATATATATATATATATATATATATATATATATATATATATATATATATATATATGTGTGTGTGTGTGTGTGTATATATATATATATATATATATATATATATATATATATATATATTGAACTTTATTTCAATCCTTCATGAGCTTTCGATATTTAGCTATGATTAATTAATGATGAACATGTCATTTTCGTTTATGATCGATTTCATCATGATTCTTCTATTAGTCTTAGAGAGTAATTATACATTCTCATTGTTCAAAGTAGAGTCCAGTAGTGTTTTTCTGCTACAGCCGGTATAGTACAGCAAAAAGGTGGATAATTCCGGATGAGTGTCAACCGAGGGAAATCTATACTTATGATAACCACCAAAAATTACCCCCAAAGAAGCCTGAGATAAGGACCTTATCACGCGACATAGCTATCCCAGTGATGCCTCACTGCCAACTGTAAGACACCAGAGGCGATCGCCTGTTCATACTTGCTTAGTCATGATCCTTCTGATAAGTTGGCCTTAAGTCACACGTGAACTGTACAAAGATTTCTGAGAGACGGCTGGATACTTTCCGGACATATAAATGTGTTTTCTGAAGCAAGGTTCATGATATTGTCTAGATCTCTTTAATACGCGCCTGCATTCGCTTCTAGGTTGCTCATACATCCTGATGGCTTCTCTTGGATCAATTGGCGGAGGAATTCTATCGGGCTTCTTTAAAATTGGACCCAGGGGTTCCATCAAATTCTTACTGACAATCAATTTCTTTGCTTTCTTTCTGCTTTGGGTTTGTCCAGCCATTACTTGCCCACAACCTGAATTTGTAAAAACCCATCAAAGCCAAAGGTATGTTGTTTACTTATTTATTCAAATTTCCTTAGTCTGGCAAAAACAATACGCAATGCGTTTGAAGGAATATTAAATCTACTTTTTTTTTCTACACAATTTTCTTAAAACATCTAAATCTTTTATGTTTGATCGTTTTGTTTTTGACGGCTTATCAAACTTTTGTAGGTTATTTGATATCAGAAAATATATTTAGACTGTAAGAAATTTTGGAGATAATACTGATTGACTGATACATGTTCTACTAATTAACCCGTAGTTGGGGGGATGAAACGTATTTACACGTTTACCAATGGTATTTGCTCTTAAATGAATATAACGAACCCGACTGGAATTTGAACTAGGTTCTTCGATTTCCAATTCCGAGTCGTTTTCAATTACAACAACCGAACATCCAAGCTTACCCCACCTGGTATCCACAGGCGGTCACTCATCTAGGTACAGACCAGGACCGACGTTGCTTAACTTTGGTGATCGTACTGGAATCGGTATCAACGTGTTATGGCTCTGAGCAAAACTGGGATATTTCTTCCAAAATGTTGTGCAGTCTCATGAACATGGAATTCAGGATTTTTCCTTCTCCAAAAATAGTTTCTATCCAAGGCTAAAGAGTCCAGACTAAACTTCTATTCATCACATGCTTGTCGGAGTGCGTGAAGAAAGGAACACATACCTTTCCTAAACGCATGTGTGCAAAAGTAAACTCAATTATACCGGAATTTGAACTCCTCTCGACGATTTTACTTTCTACACGAATATAAGCAAGTAGTGTCGTCTGAAGCTATTAGATTAACCCATTAACTGCCAATTTATTTTTAATCCGCATTTTTGGCACAGGCTGGTATCTTAGGAGTTTATTTATTCCTTATGTTTAATTTCAGTAGTTACCATTGTCGTTTTTATAGAAACTAGAACATCAAATATATATGTGTATAAAACATCAAAAAATAATATTGATTAGAAATAATTTAAAAAATACTTTCAAAATAGTCATTATTTTTCTACTCGTGAAATGTAAATTTACGACAGAAAGTGTCGTCTTACGGCTAATAAAAACTTTAAACGCTAAGTGTTCTAAAATGTACCCCTGCAAATGCAAATGTATATAAGCAATTCAATATAAATACAAGGAATAACATGTAGTGAGATTTAACAAATGTGGCTCATGAGTGCCATTGTACGTTGACTTCATCAATGTTATATTTTCTTGTTTATTCTTTTTTCCTAGTATACAGCCGATTCGTTCTACGGCCATATTAGTTCTGTCTAAAAGATCTAAAATGAAGCATTGTCATTATTATGTAATGCTAAACAATTTACCATACATAATGTAATTTTAACAGACGTTAGTAGTCCTGGGTATGACGATAAACTTCATCTGGCAGCAAGGGCCCTGATCAGGAGATTAGAGCTTCCGAGGAGCGTGGAACGACATCTTAATTGCTATTGTTCCCATGTCCACCCTGACTTGTGGTGGGGGGTGGCACCTGGCAGGGTATCAGCTATAGTCAAATAATGACCCCAACCCGCAAGCAAAAACAAAATTCTGTAAAAGTATAAAAATTCCAGAGATAGATATGCAATGTGATTGGTCCTGATCTGGCATCTCGCCTATCTATCTATCTATCTATCTATCTATCTATCTATATATATATATATATATATATATATATATATATATATATATATATATATATATGTCTTTGTCTATCTCATGTTTTCTTGTTTATTCTTTCTTTCCCTAGTATACAGCCGATGCGTTCTTCGGCCTTATTAGTACTGACTAAATGATCTAAAAGCATTGTCATTATTCTTCAATTTATAAGGCTAAACAATTTACCATACATAATGGCATACATTTTAATGATAAACTACATCCGACAGCAAGGCCTCTGATCAGGAGATTAGAGCGTGGAATGATTTCTTAATTACTATAGTTTCTAGGTTCATCTTGACTCGGGGTGGTAGCGCCTGTTACGGTCCCAGCTATAGGCAATATTGAACCCCAATCAAAAACAAAATTCTATGAAAGTATAAAAATATATTTTTATACTAAAAATACCATCAGTACATATTTATATTTTAAAAAAGAAATGACAAACAATATATTTTAAAGCAAAATGACCAACAATATATTCTATCTATAGTTGAAGGAAACAATTGCGTTCAAAATATATTTACACAATTTATATTAATCGGACTATTGTCTTCATCTTTGTCGCCATATTTATTACAACGTTTCGGCTGTTGTACGCTCCGGAAGAACACATGTCACAGTGGGTAAAGGTGTCGGTTACATCCAGTGACAGGACCCAAAGAGTGTGAGTTCAATACCTGGTTAAGGCGGTGGAGAACTTGGAGAGGGGAATTAAGCAGGAGATAACTGATAACTGACATCCATTAGACGTGGCACGTGGAACTAGAACAGTCTACCACAGTGAGCGAAATAAAGGGTTCAGTTCGACATTCCAACCACCTGAAGAAGGCCGGATAGTACAACGGTCGAAACGTTAAATATGGCGACAAAGATGCGGACAAGAGTCTGAATAATGTAAATAGTGTACATAATACTTCATCTCAGAAATATAGACAAAATATATTTAGTTGAAACCAAAAAATTGTGTTCAAATTATTTACATTTCGGCGTTAAATAGCCCATAGAGGGTTTAATATACCGCTAAATACAATCAACCAGGCAACAGATTTTAGTAGTTGGTCTGTATCAGTTATTTCAATATTTACAAAGTTTCTTTTGTGTGCATCGGGATGGACGAGGGGTGAGATGGATAGCGGCTTTCGAAAGAGGCATCGGAGAACTGCGTTCGAAATGAAGTCGAGTTCGTTATATACAATTATGCGCCAAATACTCTTGGCAAAGGTATGAATCCATTTTTCTTCCACGCCCCCTTCTCTCCCTTCACTCCCTTCACCGCCACTGATAGGTTGAATCGTAAGAAATATCTGAAAAAAATCATTGTTAACTTTAAAGCTTATTGTTAAAGCAATATTCAATTATATATATATAAAAAAAAAAATTCTTTGGTTTCGAAATATGCATCGGTTTAAGATAATCTCCAGAAAGGTTGATAAGCCGTCAAAAAGTAAAACCAAGAAACGGGGCTGGAATTTGAACTCGAATCGCCAATTCCAAGTTAATCACCGATAATCGTTACGCTACCTGAACATTCTGACAATTATTCTACGTCGTCTGGATGTATAATAATATAATTAAATAATTAAGTTAAATATATCTAGGTATAGCTCATGTATACCATCAAATGAGAACAGTCTTATTGAAGCATATAAAAATTTGGATGAATTCTCAGATGTTATTAAATAGCCTCGTCAGTTTGGGTTCTTTCATGTGGAGGCCATGTATGGCGCTCAAACCCTTCAGACAGATCTAAACACTTAGTTGAGTAAAATCGCTTTCTTATATTAGGTCGGTGCAAAAATAATGACGTATTAATGTCGTTTTTTGACGTTAAAAAATAAGTCAAAAATAGACATTATTACGTCATTATTTTTGCTCCAACCTAATATTAATCAATAAAAATGGTTTCGAGCGAATGAAAGCTGCAGATCGTAGCAAGGGTCATCCTTCTTCGAGCCACAAAGAACAATACCAAATAACAGAAGACACATCATTTGCTGACTTCCAGCAGCAGTAACAACTAAAATGGAAAGCACATGTAACTTGAGGAGAAAATAACGACATAAACAAGATACTGAAATTTCACACTAATTCTGTTGGGGAGAAGCCCCGAGAATTACTGGAAAGTACGATAAGAGTTATCTGACTTGAAAAACTTTTCTTGATTTTCTTTGTTTTATTAGAACATTTTTATAAAAAGAATCAATGGTTGTTTAATCATTGAATGGCGAATATTTTGAAAGTGGTATATTTTAAATACATTTTCCCCTTAATAAATATCGGTTTATTTTAATCAAAATTATATTTTTGAAGACGAAATTATGTCCAGAACTATTACGATGATTCTAGGATGAAGTTACCTTGACTTAAATTATGCAAGAAATACAATTCATAGGCGGGTTTATCTAGGAAGTTAAACAAACGTCTATATGGCAGATCTTATACAAAACAATAAATTCAATGCATTTATCATTCTTCAGAAGAGCTCTGTCTATAAAAGTAAAAGAATGATAATATATGTATATATTTATTTGTTTCTGTGTATTTCCTTTTATGAGAAAGCCGGGGTAATAGTAAATGTCGCTTTCAGAGATTGTCCAAAATAGCACTCCATTTATTTATTAGATTTTTCCAGTTATATTGAAATATTTCTTATATAATTTATATGATTTTCGTTACAAGGTTTAATTTTAGCAGAATTCAACCTGTTTTTAATTTAACAAATGAACCCGGGACGTCCTGCCGTCTGTGTGAATGCAATGAATTTGAATATGATCCAGTCTGTGGGGAAAATGGCCAGAACTTTCAAACACCTTGTATGGCAGGTTGTCAAAGGAAGAGTTCGACAGGTTTTGTGAGTATAAATATTTTGTTTCTCTAAACTAAAATTTCAAATGCATATACACAGAAGAAAACACACATATATATATATGAAAATTTCTCAAGAGTTATCCTGTAGAAAAGTCAATATTTATAAATATAAATGACAATAGGAAAACTGTAGTTATTGCTGACGCACATTGACACATCGCGTCAGCAATAATATCAGTTTCCCTATTGTCATTTATATATATATATATATATATATATATATATATATATATATATATATAAATAAGGTGCGATGGAAAAATTGGCGTATAAATTACGATATCTTATTTAACAGATATAATTACCAAAATTGCAGCAACATATCATGAAACAATAAAGAGTAAATTTATTCAATAAAATCGCCATTGGCTTAAACCAAAGACTTCAGACGACTTCTGAATATCTTACAAATCTTCTGGGCGGACTCCTTGTTAAAGTTAGCGAGTGTTGCCATAATGCTTGGCTTCAGTTCGTCTTCGTGTTACAAGGCATTTTGTTGGTCTCTCGTTCAACTGCGCCCCACATATAATAATCAAGGGGATGTCAATCTAGTGCTTTAGGTTGCCAGATGTAAGAGGTGTTGTGGTCGTAGAAACTGTCTGACAGCCATGACTGCGTCCTATTGCTTGTTTGGCATGTTGCAGAGTCCTTTTGCCAGACATGGGTCTTTCAGCAGGACTACCTGCTCAAGGAACTTAATGTAGGCCTACGTGTTGAATCTGAAGCCCTCACCAAAAAATTATGGAGTTCATTTCTTATCAGAACGAGCAGAGTGAGTTTTTCGGACTGCCGTACCTTCATATTCAGGATTAGACTCATCCAACTCTTTACGAATGTTATGCACTGTTCTCACATTGACACCTAAAAACACCTAAACACACGGAAATATTAGTATTGGAGTTTCCGAGCTTCCGGCGCGAATGCCAAGCAGTAAAACATGCCGTTTCCAAAGTTCTGGCGGAGTGAATACAGTCAAGGTGCCCTTTTTCTGACAGATGAAGGACAAAATGATGCGTGCAATTACAAATATAAAATGGTGACAATTAACCCATTGTACACAGTATATATATATATATATATATATATATATATATATATATATATATATATATATATATATATATATATAAATGCGCAGGTATGCAGAAAATAGAAAAGTATACGTTAAGTGCATAATCCGGAGTTCCGTAATATTTTTGTTTTTATTTTTAAGAAGACAGTGCTCCATAGCTGAAACCATCCAAATAATTATTAAAATTAAGTTGAATTGAGGTGTTTAGTCCCGTTTCCTCTTCATGGTTTACGTGTGTTTTTAGGCATGGTCCGTTATTACATTCGTTATTGTGGGAGTGGCTTGGCGAGTTATCTTCGTTAAGTGGTCAGAGAGTTAATTCTTATCTATAGATTCATCATCTTCTGAGAGGTTTTGCTAAGGTTGGGTTGGGTATCTATTTCAAGACTAATATTGGCGCTCACCTCTAGTTAGTTCCCAGTGAGGGGTATTTTTTATGGTGCGCCTACAAGTCGTTATGTGTCGAGAGGATTGTGTTTTATTATTGTCTATCTGCTTATCTATTTATTTGTTTATACAAGTGGGTGTTAAACCAAGAGATAGCTTATTCCTAAAATTTCGCTTGATGATGAAACGGGACTAAACACCTCAATTGAACTTAATTTTAATAATTATTTGGATGGTTTTGGCTCTGGTTTTTGAAACATGAGAACTCTTATGTAGCGGAGGAATCATATTTTTAAACAAAAAATATTATATATATATATATATATATATATATATATATATATATATATATATATATATATATATATATATATATAGCAAGGTATTAGCGTCACTAGAGTCAGTTTCAGTCAGTAGACATTGTGGACATTATAACCAACAATATTTATAAGCATACCTTATTTTCACCTCCGAAAATACAACCAATATATTTCTGTTAGCCCGTATCCCAAAAGATCACTTAGGAAATATATTCACACAAATTAATGGTTTCGCTATGAATTTACCTACCACTCAAGCACGATCCATATTCTATTAGTCGGTCTTCTAAAAACGGAATAAAAAAAGCAACACCTTAAATCACCAACAGCGACTATGTTCATTATATGTTCATATTAAAACTTACGGTCATATCATGTTGAAACACCAGATACCCTATGATCACCGAAGTTTAGCAACGTCGATCCTGGTCAGTACCTAGATGGTAACTGCTTGGAAATACCAAGCTTGGATGTGCGGGTGGTGTAATAGATAATGGCTCAGAATTGCTAATCGAAGAGCTGAGTTCCAATTCCAAAGAGATATAACCTTGGATAAACTCAACCATTTTCCTGCAAATATGGGTTATTAGTAAGACTTGTTCCACTAAAGCATTATTATCTCAAAAATTACTCCCAATCTAAAAATATGTTATGGATTTAAATAACCACTAAAAGGGAGGCACCTTGGTATAATGGATATCAGCTCGGTTTGAGGAATCAGAGAGCCGAGTTCGAATTCCAGTCAAATCCACTTAGGTGCTAATACTCTTGGGAAAGGTATAAATCCTCTTCTCCCCCCCCAGCTATGGGTAAATAGCAGGACAGACCTAGTTCTATAGCCTTGGATGTAAACTGGTCAACAGCAGAAAAAAGTGGCAACCGACTGAGGGAAAAAATTTGCCACGTCAGTCATGTATCGAAAGGTACATGATCGTCTAAACGTGTATCACGTATGAAACGTAACTTACTGATAAGGCGTCCAAAAGTTTGAATCAACAATTACAGTAGGCGGAAACAAATATTCGTACACATACAAATTTTTAATTTATTGTACTTCGAGATGATGAGTAAACATAATTTTCATATGATTAAATGTATACTGTTACATAATAACTAAATATGTATAGAAAGCAGAAGAAATGTTTAAATAGCAATAAATTCTATGTATCCATTTTAATGGGTGAAAAAAGTATTCGTACAATGCAAATTTCAGATTTTATAACGTTTAAATTGATTTAATACTTCAGGCTATTCAAATGGAATATTCTAGAAAGTTTCAATAATGTTATCAGTAGTTACTTTTGCCAAAAAATACAAACAGAACATTCTTTGACTGATATTCGTGAAAGATTTTCATCATGGCAAAAGATAAATTAACAAATTTCCAAAGAGAACAGATTAAGCTCTACGAAAAGGGTAGAAATTACAGGATAATCTCAGACTAACTAAATATTCCATTTAGTACTTAAAACTGTTGAAAACCAAAGAACAGGTGATCCACGGAAGATTTCTGTATGATCTTCGAGGAAATTAATGCATCAAATAACAGAAAATTCAAGGGTTACTAGTCAAGACTTGCAGGGTAATCTATCTATCTATCTATCTATCTATCTATCTATCTATCTATCTATCTATCTATCTATCTATCTTTCTGTCTATTACTTTAAGAGTTAGGGTCATATCTCGTTGAAACACCGGATACTGTACGATCGCCAAAATTAAGCAACGTCGATCCTAGATTGGTGACTGCTTTGGAATACCACACTTGGATGTGCAGGTGGTGTAATGGATAATGGCTCAGTATTGTTAATCGTCGAGCTGAGTTTCAATACGAGTCAGGTTCGTTATTTTCACTTATGGGCAAATGCCCTTCGGAAAGGTTTAAATCCACTTCTCCCGTGTTATGGATGAAGACGTTTGCCACTGAAACATAATTATCTAAAAAAAATGTCTTACATTCTACGAATATTGTATGGTTTTAAATAACCCATAAAGCTGTAATGAACCTTAAAAAAGAATGAATCAAAATCGTATGATCATCTTAAATAAAAATTTAAATGGCCAAAAACAGAGAAAATAATATACTACTCAATTTATTACATGAACTTAACATTTAGTCTAGATCTGTTTATATTTATCTATCACAATATGTTTTAATTAATCTGTTTATCTATCTATATATCTTAATATTATGGTTATATATATATATATATATATATATATATATATATATATATATATATATATATATAACTCAATTACATATATTCTAATTAATCTATTTGTCTATCTATATATGTTAGTGTTGTGGTTATGTATGTATGTGTTCATCTATCTATCTATCACAATATATTCTAATTAATCTATTTATCTATCTATTAGGTTGGTGCAAAAATAGTGACGTAATAATGTCGTTTTCTGACGTATTTTTAACGTCAAAAAACGACATTATTACGTCATTATTTTTGCACCAACCTAATATATATCTAAATATTATGGTTATCTCTCTCTCAACCTTTCTCGCTCTCTTTCTCTCTCTCTCTCTACATATATATATATATATATATATATATATATATATATATATATCACAATATATTCTAATCTATTTGTCTATATATATATATCTTAGTATTATGGTTATCTATGTATGTGTTCACCTATCTATCTATCTATCTATCAATCTTTCACTTTGTTTATATCTATCTTATATTTTGTTCATCTAGATGAAAATATTTTTTTATTGTTGAGCTGCTATTTCTTATATAACAAACTCGACATTTCGCAAGTTTATATTTATACAAATTAATCTACCCGCACTTTACGTACTGCTCATGAATTTAGGTCGTATTTTGAAGTAGTTTTAATATATTTCTTCTTTCCAAAGAAATCTGTGATCCAAATGCTGTTAATACAAGGAGGAAGTACTCTCCAATAGAAATATTTATTGTCACTAAGCATTAAATAAATAATTTGTAATTCCCGGTTAAAAACAATGTTTTTGTTCATTTTAAAGGGCTATGAAAACTGCACATGCGTAGGTGGAAACCAGACAGCTATTCCAGGTACATGTCCTATGGAGTGCAACGGGCCACTAATCGTGGCTGCAGTTCTAGCTATCCGTTCGTTTCTCGAATGTTTCTGTGTCGGCCCAAATATGCTCATCACTCTCAGGTATGTTTATCCAGATTTCTAGTTTCCGGTAGTTATCCTCGCACGTGTTAAAGTTTTCTTCGTTGATTACGTCTTGGAATTTTGAATTTGTCACGTGATCCATTACTTCATTTTTTTGTTCATAACTCTTGAAAATCCCTGGTGAAGCGTGACTGTGATGTCGTGTAGCTTCTGAGACGTTAAACACAATTTAGAATGCCATTTTAAGACTTTAAATAATTTCTCCGTTTTCAAAGTTTAAGACTTTAAATGATTTTTCCGGGTGTGTATAAAGATTTTACTACTGGGAGATCTAATATTAGAGGACTCATGAAGAAAAAATAACGACACTGCGTGCCAAATTATTATCGTGATAACTTTTTTTCTAATATTTCAAAAACCGTCCAATCAATTCACACAAAATTTTCACATAGTGTTGGCAACACTGACCTGCTCAATCACTGAAATATTTTCGTACTGATCTGTGCAATGTAAACAAACTAGCGCCATATTTGTCATGAGCACGGTGATTTGTGCGTGCCAAATTATTAGAAAAGTCAAAGAATTTAGTGAAATAATTTATATGAAATATATATATATATATACATATATGTATATATATATAGATAATTTAGCACTTGAAAATATATTTTCATTTGAGCACTGTTGAATGGCAAGCTAATTCTAAAAACAACGGTCACCTGCGTAAATGCGAAGCTCTTCAGTAAAATGAATAGAGCACTTTGGTTGCTTGGTGTTTGTTTACGTTTGTAAAAACAATACGCTAGATTTGGCTGACTCGTTCTGTCGAGTGAAGATGACTCAGTGGTAAAAGCTCTGACTGACACCAAATCAGTTGGGTTTTGATCAGGTTGAGGCATTTGTCTTTCTAGTCGCACTGAAGAGCTGTGATACAGCGAAACAGTACTATCTGTGAATGTTATATATATATATATATATATATATATATATATATATATATATAAATATATATATATATATAGTACAAGTATATATATATAAATATATATATATATATATATATATATATATATAGAGAGAGAGAGAGAGAGAGCATCCTAATAATATCAAATATTAAAACTGATCCACAGAAAGAGCTCAATGCTATTATAACATAGCATATAAATTATACAAAAAAATCCAAAATTAACTCCTATGGGTATAGATCTATTTCAGTCAACGCAAAGTAGATCGTTGGCTGAAATAGATCTATACCCATAGATGTTATCTCCAAGAAACCAAAACCAAAGAAGTAGTTGATAGTAATATCGGAGTGAGACAGCAAATTGTATTATTAGGTTGGTGCAAAAATAATGTGAGAAAACGACATTATTTTTGCACCCACCTAATATCTTTGAAAACAGACAATACATATTATGGAAATGATTTTTACATCAATAATAAATTGAAGAATAACATTCATAGACATTAGACGAACAACCATAGAACACACAATGAACAGCCTTAAAAGATCTATAAAGAGATTTCCATCATTCCCATAAAAAACATCAAATAGTTTGGGAAACCAGCATCACTTTAGTGTGTTAGCAAATGACAGGGAGCCTTGGAAAAGGACGGATAAGAGTTATTTACAAAGTTGCTGAAGATGAGAACGTACACTTTTGTAATGTACTTTCAAGTGGAAACAGCACTCATGGTGATGGTATTCAAAAAATATAGAATCGATTGTTTTATTTCAAATTGGTCAGAATTGTGTTATGTGTGTTTTCGTGGGAGGGATGTGGATGTGTATCCTATGTATGATGTTTTTTTCTTATTTTCGGCGTAAGATTCTCAAATATAACAAATGAATTTGCAAAATTCAGAATTTGGTTTTAATTATGTGTCATTGATGTATAAACATATAGACTTGAAATATCATCAATTTCTTTCGTTCTTTTTTGAAAATGACTAACGTCAGACAAATGCCGGGTTCCTTATCAGAATTAACACGAACTATAACCAATTAAATTAAACCTCCATCAATAAGATACAGAAAATAAATCTCATTAAATATATAAAATATATAATTTGCTTATAATCTTTAACAAACCTTGTTTGAATATGTAATTAGGTGCATTTTAAAAATATGGCAGATTTATCTGAAGAAATATTAATTTCAAAGAAGTACAAAACTCTAATCTCCTTCAAAGTAGGATCTTCTGACTTCAATAAAGTTTCTATAGGACCTTAGCCACTTCGTGAAGTCATTCAAAGAGAAAATCAGGACACTTGATACTACCTCTCTCATCTCAATGTTTTCAAAACAACTGGCTCTGGGATTTTTCTTCAACTAGGGGTCTAGAAGTTAAAAGTCAGAAGGACAAAGATCTGGAGAGTAGGTAGGATGAGGGAGAGATTTGATGCCCATTTCTGCCAGCAGAAAACATTGTTGCCTAGACAGCTTCCAAATTGTCTTTACGTCCCGACTGCATCCTGTAAACTTGTCACCGATGAAAACAGCGTTTAGTAGGGCTATGTTCAAAGAGCTATTACAACCGTTTCCCTCAATCTGGAATAACAAAAATATGACAGGTCAGCGTATTACAAGTATAGTAATGATATACTAAAATTACATTTACCTCAGACAGTTATAGCTGCCGCGCATGAATAATTTTTCAAAACATCTTGATTGCACCGGGTATATATGGAAGCTGTTCATTTTAAGGTATTTATCAAGGCATGTTAACACTGGCGTCTCCACTGAGATATAGGACTAGAGCGGCACCAGGCTAAGTGTTACTATTGTTTCCATATCACGTAGGCTAATTATGGTTTAGACTTTCTAACCTGAAGCGCCATTCGATTTTGAATTAAGAACTTTTCTTCTCCTAGACTGGTTGTCATCCAAAGTTAAAGATCCGAGATTGTCCTGTTACGTTTCTATCTCGTCTCTCTTGGAGGGAAAGGGGTTGAATACGTAGCTTTCTGATTTCTTTTCTTTTTGGGAAGGTAGACACAGAGGCCTCGGCATCAACGCAGTAATTCTACCTATGTCACGCATCTACCCCATTCCAAAATATATTCTTACTATATAAATAATTTTTTTATTTACGCTCGCATATTTTTGGCGTTCAGTAAAAAAATTATATATCTATATCTATCTATCTATCTATCTATCTATCTATATATATATATATATATATATATATATATATATTTTTTTTTTTGCAGATGCGTATCAGATGCTGACAAAACATTTGCCCTTGGAATCATGAGTTTTCTTTCTTCTTTACTAGGTAAACTTCATTGTTTTTCCTTCGACTTATAAAACTGTTTCAACCCATTTATCAGTTTATAAATTCGTAATTTTTTTTTTATTCTAAACATTTTGCAACTGAAAACGTCATTTTAAGATGAATTTTGAAGTAAGCAAGAAATAACACAACACATACATACTCACACAGACACGCATATATACATACACACGCACGCGCGTAAACACGCACACGCACATACACACACACACACACACACACACACACATATATATATATATATATATATATATATATATATATATATATATATATATATATTAGTTTTAGGTATGCTACATTTATGGGTAAAAGTGCTCAATATCAGGGATAGAGCGTATATAAATGTGGCCATTGAGATCATCACCAAACAGCGACAGTTGGTTTTGTTTTGAAAGCAATCTTCATGTCATGGCACAATTTGTCGGCGTTCGGGATTAGCGTCATTGTCTACATATATATGATAAGATAAAGAACAAACGGGAAACGCTTACCAATCTAACATGTTTCAATTTTATACACACACACACACACACACACACACACATATATATATATATATATATATATATATATATATATATATACATAATTCCGAAGAGGAGAGAATCCACGTAGAACTCAATGTCCAAGACAGAGGAAGAATATATATATATATATATATATATATGTGTGTGTGTATGTATGTATGTATAATATAATATCATATAAAAGGCTCAAACAATAATATTCCATGGTTATAGTTTATTATATTGGAATAGTAATCACGATCCAATTTATCAGACCTACAAATTCAAAAAGATTTCTTTTTTAATTTTTAGGTCTGATGAATTGGATCATGATTACGATTCCAATGTAATAAATTATAACCATAGAATATTAGTGTTTGAGCCTTTTATATTATATTATATTATACATACATACATACAGACACACACACACACACACACACACACATATATATATATATATATATATATATATATATATATATATATATATTCAGGTATGCTACATTTCTGTGTAAATACCAGGGATAGAGCGTATGTAAATATAAAAGTGGACACCGGGATCATGATCAAACAGCGACAGTCGGTTTCATGCTAGAGCGTAATCTTCGAACCATGTTACAGTTTATAGCCGTTCGATGTTAACCTCAGTGTTACCATTGATATACACATATATATGATAAGACAAAAAACAATCAGCAAACGCTTACCAATCTTACATGATTTACTTTTATAAAAGTTTTACCAGAGAATGACATAATGGAGAAAAAGAAGAAATAAATTCTGGTATTTTTACTTTTGTTTTATTTGATTTTCATTGATCAATCTTGTTTCACCGACACTCAATTCATTTAAACCAACGTTAGTGTAATTTGTGATGTTCCGAATTCAGGTGAACATGAAGATTTAATTAAAGTGAAATATGTGAGATTGATAAACTTTTCCAATTTTCTCTTTATCTTATCATTCTGTCGGACGCTGATCTATATTTGTTCTATATTATATAAACACACACACACACACGCACATATATATATATATATAAATATATATATATGTATCTATATGTTACTATGTGAGAAAACGACATTATTTTTGCACCAACCTAATATAAACATCTTCTTATCTCTCCTTACCCTGTCTAGTTCAATCACATATATATCGTCTTCCTCCTCCTTTCTCTCTCACCTTATACTAACTTAAATCCCCACACACACACTCATACATACATACATACATACATATATATATATATATATATATATATATATATATATATATATATATATATATATATATACATTTCGTTTAATATGTGTGGATTATTACAGGCTGGCTTCCAGGACCACCGACACATGGTGCTCTTATCGACACATTCTGCTCCAAGTGGCGACAACTCCCCTGTGGTGGATCGGGAGCGTGCGTCACCTACGATGTTGACAAGTTCAGG
>OZ010589.1:86884471-86934471 GCA_963932145.1 Acanthosepion lycidas | reverse complement strand
TATGGTTAAATATATCCAATTCAACTATGGATTTATGAGACCTTATTGCCAGTGTAGTACAGGGCTTAAATTAATAAAATGTAGGTAACATAACGGATATTTCATCTAAACAATTAGCATGAGTATATTTATAGAAAAGACACAGGGAAGCTACATTATGGCGATTAGAAAGTGACTTAAGATGAGAAGCCAGATCATGGCCACTAATATTACTTATTCATCTATGGATTTTATTAAGAATTTCTAATTGTATAGCGGGGACACCAGACCAGATATGGCATCAATATTCTAAGAATGGACGAATGGTAGACTTATAAATGTGTATGATAAATTCTGGACAGTAAAATGAACCAAATTTCTTAGCGGCAGACATAGCAATTGATTCAATACGATCTTTTCACTTCATTTCATTTTCACCCTAGAAGGATCAAAGAGCCACACCCCTGGAGGTTAGCCTCATGCTGATGGGAGGCATGATCACAATATTTCTGCCGTTTTACCCTTCAAAATTTTTTGCAAATTGTCTGACGATGTGGGCAACCTTCAGTGAACTTCGTACTGAAAACCATTTAATTTACAGAAGTAAATTGTTCTCGTTCTACTCACCATGGTCCTGGATATCTCATCTTTTTTTCTTTTTAGTAGTTATTGCCAGCCCTCCTTCCGCTGACGAAATTATGTCCAAATGTAAGTAATGTTAACTTCTCATCTTAGAAATTTAACGCGAAATAATAAAAAAAAATAACATCTTATATAATCTATACACGACCTAATTTACACTATGTCACTTATACAAGCAAGGATCATGAGTACGCATGCGTTTTAGGGTAAGGTTTCCCCAAAGACAAATTTCAATTAGGTTGGTGAAAATAGATAAGGTTGACGCAACATTTGACCCTGATCTTATCAAAATATTTTGTGGGTTTGTCATTTTTGCCAAGCAGTCATTATACGGTGGTGCCAAACGCTTATAAAAAAACGGGACAGTTCCTGTCTTCATCCCCTTTTCTATTTTTCCTTCGCAATATATTTAACTGACAACACAACATTGTTGCCTTTAGTAAATGGGCTCTCTCTCTCTCCCTCCCTCTCTCTCACTCTCTTACGCAGGGACACACACACATCATATTATTTTGTGATGTCAACAAACACTCGTTGCCACTTTGTAATATCAATGAATACTCGTTGTCACTTTCGTAATGCTCAGTTGTAGTAGAGACTTTGTAATTGCAGATACAACTATAGTAACGCTGTTGAACAATACTGGTGACAGACGCCTTCGAATATCACTCGCACTAATAGTACTTTCACGATAATACTCGCTCGAATAGTAACCATCCGTAGAGATCCGAATTGTAGTTCGTATAGTGATCAGTATATTGAAATAGTATATTGAATAGTATAGTGAATAGAGATCCGTGTAGTAATAGAGGATAGTGTAGAAATGATGATCGTTTAGATATCACACTAATTCCCATATATATATATATATATATATATATATATATATGTTATATATATATATATATATATATATATATATATATATATATATATATATATATATATATATATATATATGTTATATTTCGTGCTAGGGGAAATAATACTTAACACCGGGTGTAGAAGAAAGGTTTATTGTACTCAATCAGTACACTATGAAATACGGTACAGTTATACACACAGATCAATCTCGTAGTGAGTGCCACTAATTGGAAGTTTGCACGTGCTTTCGTCTTCTCTCTCTCTCAATTTTCCTTAAGTCTCTCGTAGACAGTTGACTTTATAGGTACTTACTACCTATAGCGTAATCATTCATGGGGGTGACTGGTTATTCCAATACATCAATATATTTCTTTTTCCATCAAGTAATCTACTTGTTAAAAATGGGATTACCTGTGTTTGCTCTCTGGCTATCCGTGTTCGAACTCCAGTGTCGGTAGCCACACTTTATTCCTGTATAACACATATCGTTCAATGTATACAATGTATTTTTTCCTCTTTTGTTACTGAGTTAAAAAGAAAAATATTAAATATTACCTCGTTGAAATTGTCTTCTATTTCTCTGCACACGTCATTTACATATTCAAAATATTATTACCACTACTTTTAGTCTAAATACAAGCAGTGCCTGCAACAAATGGTAATTTTCAGCATGCAACATCCCGCAAAAAATATAATGGTGATCATTTGTCCGAAAAGAAAAGACGAAACTCTCTCAAAATGAATTTATTTTACAAAATTTATTTACAAAAAAAAAATCATGAATTTACAAGTATTAGTCAACATCCCAGAAAATTTACTTTCATTTCCTTTTAATGTTGAAATCTCACTCCTTCTTGGGATATACTCAACAAAGCTTAGTACGGCACAAAATCAAATTGCGGTGGAAAGGATTTTAGAAGATTGTGTACCATATATATATATATATATATATATATATATATATGCGTGTGTGTGTGTGTGTGTATATAAAGTGGAAAGTGCTTGCTAGTTTTAAAAAACAATGTCTGAAACCCAGGCTTTTGTGACCGATCTCCAACCGCTGGTCCCTGCCACATGTGTATATAATTATCTGGGGCGCAAAAAATTCACATGTATTTATTTAGTAGAAACGAAACGAAGAAGAAACAAGTTCTGAAAAGAGAGCTTTGACAAATTCACAGCTACATCAAATTGAAATTCAGGTTCCTGTACGATCACCGAAGTTAAGCAACGTTGAGCCTGGCCAGATCCCAGATAAGTAACCGATTGAGAATACAAGCTGCTGTAATCTTGGATATGTGGATTGTGTAACGGATAATGAGTCGGAATTGTTATTCGGAGAGCCGCGTTCGAATTGTAGTCGGATTTGACTTACACTCACATACCCTTCGAAAATGTATAAATGCACCTCTTCTCTCTCCAGATATGGGTTAATTAGTAAGACTTGTGTCACTACATCATTATTATCTCCAAAATTAAGATGAAATTGTGTACAAAATATGTTTAGATTCCGGTATTAAATAACCCAAGGATGTGTTGATATGCCACTAAAGAAAAACAAACGTCCAAATTTTAGTTAGTCTGCTGTGAAAATCAGCATTACATATGTTGTTGATTTATTCCTCCATATTTGTTTCTTTATAATTCTATTTTTCTTTATTTCCTTGAATGCTGCACTAAAATAAAAAAAATATAAAAAAACAAGGTTGAAAACTGTTGCTAGCTGTTATTTTAGTTAGGTATAAAAGAGGATAAATGAAGCAAATAAATTAAATTGTCATAAATGTATGCTAGAGATGGCTAACAAGATAAAGAAAATCTCAGTTTTATTCGAATAATTAATCAGACGAGTATCCTTATTTCATTTGTTTCTAGCACTAAGCTTCGAACGGTGGATCGCCTCAGAGAATTTTTAATTCTTTTCTTGGCCAAATGACACAAAACATACTTCACAAACCATAACGAAGATAATTAAATGCGATTTACATCTACGGAAGCAGGAAAGCGAAAAAATAATATTTTTCTTTTTTACAGCTTATCACTGCGACAGTGAGTTATTCAAAGACGAATCATGTTTTAATTTGTCAGAATAATTATTTAACTTGCGAGTGAATATCGTATTAATAATTTTTTTCTTTAGAATATCTGATTTTTCCAGACACAAGTCCAAAAATGTATTTCGTAGCTGGAGGAAGAGAAGGGTTAATAAAAATTCCCAAAAGTATTTCTGCGAAAGAGAACAGGGCTGAAATTCGAACACGACTCTCCGATTTCTCAGCGCGAACCGCTATCCGTTACACAATCGTCACATTCCGAACAATATAAAAATGTTGATCTGAATATTTGCCTTACATCTTTTGATAACAAAATTCACTGCTTCACGAATTATTCGAACGAGCATCTTCATTTATTTGTTTATGTTGTCGATCAGTAAGTAGGTTTGCAAGCCTCCCTAAAATGCACGTCGTATCTTAATTCCAACTTTTTTTTCAGTTTCTTTCAAAACAATAAAAATTCAAGAGATAGAGACTGAAGAAACGTGCTTCTTAAGATAGCCCGGATTGAGGGCTTCAACCACCGAAATTTGTAATAACAACAAAAATGAGGAAAATAGTCAGCATGTAAATAATGATAACTCATCATCGCAGAAATTCATACAGAAATTGAAAAAAAAAATAATTCTAATTTATCAACTATTGTGTTGTTCTTTGTATTAAATCGTTCTTGGTCGACCAGTTGAAATATTTTGACCAATACAAGGAAATTGACTGTGTTGTTTCAAATTGTTTGTTGAATATTTGTAATGAAGATTCAGGAAGGAAAAAAAAACTATGTATTATATTTTACAAATATTGTTAATATCGAACGCTTCCATGTCTCTTTTTCTTTCTTTTTTTCTTTTTTTTTTTTTTCTTTTTTTTTTTGTCATCGATGCAATCGACGAGCTTCCAAAGAGTTATCTCAGAAAAAAGTCTAAAAGTGTCTGTTAATTCTTCTTGGCTATTTTCCAAAATGTAAGGACATTTTCGCTGTTTCTTTCACATTTATAAAATCGTGTCTTAACATTGAATTTCTTTCGCATGATTACAAATACTGAGATCACGATCGAATCGAGTCCCTTCTGGACAGGCCATTCTGATCGGCCTGTACGTCACCTGTCCACCGGGAAGGCAAAGAATAAAGTGCTCGCAAGAACTGGGGTCTGGAAATATACCCATACCAAGTTTGGCGCAATCAACACTTCCAGCTGAAACGATAAAATATAAAAGGGTGTAAGATAGGATTAAAGAAAGCCGGTCTGATGTATTATAAGACGTCACTTCCTACTAATATGCTTGTAAAATTCTAAATATTCGGTTTTGTCCAACCGGCACACATCTTGGCAAAACTTCTTTTTTCCGTGTAGAAAGAAGAGTTTGCAGGTAAACGTTTCCAAAACACACATTTATAACATAATCATACTTACATAACCAGACCGTAACCTGCTGAGTGTACCACAGAGTTTACAAGATACATTCATATATATATATATATATATATATATATATATATATAGATAGATAGATAGATAGATAGATAGATAGATAAACCTAGTGAGCCAGACAAATCTACCCAGGTTTCACCTAAGCGGTTCGTCCGGGAAAGCTGGCTAAAGAAGCAAAAGACAAACAGAATATTTATTTGTTTTTGATTATCGCCTATAAATATGCTGTTTGTCTTTTGCCTCTTTAGCCAGCTTTCCCTGACGATCCGCTTAGGTGAAACCTGGGTAGGTTTGTCTGGCTCACTAGGTTTATCTACGTCTTCACTACGGTTGTATTGAGCTCTTTTATTAGTTAGTTGTTTACTCGTGTCGGGGTTTTTTCTTTGGGCTTTGAACTTGTATGTGTGCGATTTTTTTCGGCAGACTTTCATGTTGCTTGCTCTTTCTTTTGTTAAAACCTTTTTTCTCCCTCGAGATTGATTTGATTATGGGCAAATCAAAAATTCGAAGGTTTTTCGAAACGAGTATAGTTACCTATATTTGTATTTATATATATAAATATATATGTGTGTGTGTGTGTGTGTTATATCATAAAGAAGTAATTTATACAAGGAATTAATTAGCAATGTTAATGAGATTGATGGCGAAATCACTTCGCTGACAAGACTTAATGAAACATTAACTTACTATCAATTCTTTGAATAATTTGATCCTTATATTTGAGTTACTGTATAGTTGCGTTGTTGTCAGTTGGAATTGGCGAGCCAAGCACTTTCGACAATTTCAAATTGTCATCTTCAGGGCGAAATTTTTCCATATGCAGGTAAAACATTAAGACGACATATTTTATTGCTTACACGTTATTTTTAGTGGATACCTATACTTGAATAGAAGCTTCGATTATTTCTTAAAGAGTATATTTATTTATTTTCGTTTACCGGCCTGAGTACTCGAGAGATAATATTAAAGAATATATGCATTTATTATTATATAAACGGAAAGTCTACTCAAACATGGGTATCCAGTAAAAATAACGTTTCAGTAATATATATATATATATATATATATATATATATATATATATATATATATATATATATATATATGAAGGAAGTAAACATTCAAACAAATTTGATTAAAAAGAACTGATAAGGTCTGTCTGTTTAGCTTTTTTTATTGCATTTTTTTTCTAATTTTGGTATAATGCATTAAGTATCGTGCTCGAAGTTGTGAATAAACTGTCCGAAGTTCATATTTTGTTATGTTGATTCAAGTACTTTTGAATTCCACAGTCATTATCAAGAAACGATGTGTTGTCTATGTGTTAGAATTTCTTTGTCTGCATCATAGTATTTTTGGGGCAGCTGGACATTCGAGCACAATACTTAATACTCTACTCAAAAATTAGAAAAAATACATAAAAAAGGGTTCTTTCTAATCAAACCTTTTTGTATATATATATATATATATATATATGTGTGTGTGTGTGTGTGTGTGTGTGTGCGTGTGTATGTATATATATATATATATATATATATGCGCTGAGCTATATATTTGTGTATTTAGGCAGCAATCCTTCTTTCATGATTCGTAAATAATTATGTCTGACACGTAAACTAACTACACCTTTCTGACCATAGCTCAATTAGATCTCATTTAAATATTCATGGAGACCTACCGGACACTATTCGTAACATACTTGTTGACAACACTAATATAATAGCATCATCTACTTGCAAAAAAGGATAAAAATAATGGAAGCCTTATTAATTAAAACAAAAACAAAAAAACACTGAATGGCATTAACTTTGAACATGGACACAACATATTGACCGTGTTTTGAAAAATTAAAACATTGTATAAAACATACATACAACAAACTATTTCTTATTTAACAGTTAAAATATTTAATATTTAATCCTTGAAATGGCTAAATGTATAGCCGAAAGCGCTCGGATAAAAAGAACATTGGGACAGTTTTTATGTAATTTATCATCCGAAAAGAAAAAAACTCTCTCTCACTCTCTCTCTCTATATATATATATGTGTGTGTGTGCTGAACAAAAAATATATTAATTATTAGTATAAATTCTAGGTATATTATTATAGATCCGGTAACGTTTTATTACCAGCAGCACTCAATGTGCGATACTAATATTAAGAAATCTTTAAAGTAAAAATCATGGGTACCTTAAAATTAACGGTTATATTAAATTAAATATTAAAAATTAACTTTAAAGTAATGGCCTTCCATCGTAACAAAAAGAAGAGAGCTGAAATGTTATGCAATATGGCAGTGAATGCTGGAAGATTTTACCACAGATGAATAGAGGATTGGAGGCAACATAAATGTAGTCCTATGGAAGGATGCTGAGGATGCCATTGAGGAAACACATAAGCAACGCGGACATTTTAAGGAAAATGGAAACTAAAGGAATCAAGAAGAGAGAGAGAGACAGAGATATATCGAGGCCAAAAGAAACAGATGATGGTAGCCGGTCAACTATCTGTGAATGGATCGCAGAACATAGCGTGCAATGGATAGCTAAAATACACACTTTGCTAACAGCTATAAACTTATAAAAATATAAGCTGTATAAGAAGTTGCGGAGGGATGATCGTTCATATCCTGAAGGGACACAGCACATAGAAGTAGTCCTTCTCCCATATTTTTCGTTACACAAAGCTAGTAAAAAAAATCTGCTATATTTACGTACGCCATAGCTAGGTGTGGATCGCCTGAATATACACATTCCTGTCCTTACCGGACTAATACGAAATTTGAACTCGGCTCGGTTTGAATACGTTTAAACTGTATTTGTGTGGATCATAGTTTGTGAGTCTAGCATGTTAATCTTATATTATAAAATTTTTATTGGTAAGTATAACAGTTGTAGAGTTTTAAAAAATATAATTCGTTCTCACCTGCTGAGTGCTGCTTTGTGATTGGTATGTACGTCGGTTTGGGACGAGTTATGGGAGTTTTCATATTTGTTTTCTTTTCGATTTTAGGTACGGATGTTGGCCTTGCCCAAGTGGGTCTCGGCCTCCTTGTGGGTTTCGAATTCCAAGCTGGCTTCGGATTTGCCGAAAACGTCGGCTTCTTATTGTTTGAGTTTCTTGATTTCCACGTCGGACGGGGTTTGTACGAAGGCTTCGGCCTCCATGTAGGTCTTTTGTTGTTTCTGTCTTTTTCGATTGAACTGGTGGTTACTTCAACTTCTGCAATGCCTGATTTCAAACCCCATTCAGAAATCGATCCCCTCGAACTGTACGGCTTCAGAATGTCCCGAACCGTAGATATCAAAGGAGATTTTCCTTCCCCACAAGAACCGCTGAAATCATCCATTTCTAAAGACCAAATGAAAGCCCCGGCTAGATTTCTTTTCAGAATATTTTTGGCCTGAAATCAAAAATGAATTCTTAAATTAACAAAACATCTCTCACCTTTTTTCACTGCATTTCTGTAAAGGTTTGTTGTTCCTTTTTAACACTAAATTATTCGAACTAGTTTCTTTCATTTTGTTGTTGCTTTCTTTATAACTTACACTTTTGTTTTCTTCAAGTTATAACTTGATAATATAGAAAGTAAAATTTTATTTGAATAGCAGAAACTTGCCTCATTAATATTATATTTGTGGAACCTCGTTAAAAAAAATTGTAGAAAGATTCAATAAATTCAAGTAATATCAGCTCACGCAGAAATTGACTCATTTTTATGCACAGTCGGCTTCAGATTTGAATTACCAAATTCGCATTTATTAACCAATGAGCAACGTTATCTTAAACGCTCTTAGACCTTCGAGATTTCAAACAACTATATTTGTTGTCTGCTACGAAATTTGAAAGCTCTCTCTAGAAAATGATCAGCAATATACTCCCTACTAAAAATAGATATTTAAAAATAGGGAAAATATTTATTAACCAATAAATCTATTCCGAGTAACTTTTTGCAATCGCCATGCGATCTTAAATAAATTAAGTTCACGAAAAAATACGTGCCGAGTTACGTCAACACGTATTAATAAAATTTACAACATAGCTCCCATTCGTTGACTGCATACTGCTGCAAAATTACACGCATTCTAAAACAATGAAACTACGTGACACTTTCTTTATGTAAACAAATTTTGTTTCTACTATCATGTTAAAGCAAATAATTCTATAGTGTTTTAAAAGTAAAAAAAAATATTCGTTTTAAGGGGTTCATTGGAATTGGTTTATTTCAATTTGAAAGAAGTCAAATACTCAATAAAAATTATTTTAAATTTGTAGAGCTGTGATTGAGGATTACTTTTTTCTTCGCTTTCTACACGTTTATTATACTAAATATCTGTCGCGACTGTGAATTTAAATGCGAAATGTGTTACAGTTTTTTGTGTATATATACGTAACTAGTGAGTTAGTCTAAATGCCTGGACTCACTTTATAGCCCACCAATAGAAGGTTAACCAATCAAAGGACGCAGAACATTCTATCCGTCCTGTATAAAGGCGGCCATTTTTGTTTAGCCTACCCGAATGACCAGTGCCAACTTCTCAGGCAAAGATGAACAGAATGAAGTACTACGCTCTGCTACTTTGCTGCGATATCCACTGCTAACCTGAACTACGCTTTCCTACTGTCTTCGAAATATTCACTGCTAACCTCTGGATTCTATACGCGAAGACGAACGTCATGATGAACAACATTATAACAAAATGAATCGCTCCTATAATTTTGACAAACAGAAAGAAGGTGCAATCTGCGAAACTATTTTAGATTCTTGCTACGGATGACCATATATGGAGAGAAAATCCATACGGATCGTTATCAGAATAACAGCGATAGAAAAATACTTTAGAGAAAACGACTGCTAAATTCGGCGGCGAAAGGCCATGATCAAGTCATACGATCAGTGTACTTAGAAGAGATAGAATCACAATTTAAAATCAAGAAGCATTATATTTAAGGCTGCCAGCATTTAAGACTTTATTCTATTTACATTATCCCGACTATTGTCCTCATCTTTGTCGCCATATTTATCACAACGTTTCGGCCGTTGTACGCTCAGGCCTTCATCAGGTGGATGGAATGTCGAACTGAACCTTTTATTTCACTCACAGGCGTAGACGTGCCATGTCTAATTGATGTCAGTTATCTCCTGTTAATTCCCCTCTGAAAGTTCTCCATTGCCTTAACCAGGTATTGAACTCACACTCTTTGGGTCTTGTCACTGGATCACGACTTTATCCACTGTGCCATGTGTCCCTGAGGACAGCTGTGTATGAATTTCTGTGTATTATAAACTTAATGTCTTCAGCAATCATTTTTTACCAGTGCTCATATTGCAATTTTTGCTATTATCATTTCATGATTTTTAAAAGAGCTCATATTGCAATTTTTGTCGCTTTTCTCTGGCACTCCTTATTACTGGTTCCCATATTGTATTCATTTCTATGCTTGGTCGGCTCAAGAGTTTTTTGTTGCCTAGCATATGTGCTGATTCCTTAAGTTTACGAATTTTCCAATGATGTTCTTTTTTCTATGATCTCAACTTGATCCCACAGAGACATTAGGTATATTTTATTTCCTACCTTGATTTTAATGCTATCAACGTTTTCGTAACCAACCCATTGGTCTCCTCCATATGCGTAAGGGACTCCTTGTTGGTCAATCCACTCTGTTTTCCAGCCTCGTTTCTGTATATTTTCACAGACCTGAAGTAAAAAAAATATGTTTTTTCAATTTAAAATCATTCACTTATGGTTGATTGGTATCCTTTGATAGATCTATAATTTTGGAAAAAAAGATATTAAGCAATACGTTTTTGAAAAAATATTACCAGTTATACAATTTTGAGGAAAATATTTTACCAGAAAAAGATTTTTGACAAAACAAAGATATTATCACGAAAAAAAAAGGTGTCAGCATTAAATGACCCATTGAGGTTGATATGCAAAAACCAAACCAAACACATATGATTAAATAAGGAATAAAAGGATGCCATTATAGTTTTAACCTGTTCAAGTCTGGCTAATCTTACCCATATATCAGCATAAATTTTGCCTCTTACTTTCTTCTTCTTCTTCTTCTTCTTCTTCTTCTTCTTCTTCTGTGTGCCGCGTCCCTTGAGGACATAGGCGATCATGACTCTACACCAATTTCTGTCCCTCGTAGCTCTTAGCATTTATTCAACCTTTGCTGAGACTACTGTCATTCTTTTCATCCGTTCAAACAAGCTCGCCAGACAAGCGGTTAACTACGTTCCCCTATCTTACTTCTCGTCAATATGCCCCGTGAGTGTTTAGATTCCCAAGCCCCTCTTCCTCATAATATGTCGACGGAATCCCAGCTACCGTTTTACAGATTCTGGGTAGAAGTTTTCTTTCTGCGGCCATTTCCTTTAACACTTTCTTTTTGCTTATTCGCTCGGTACATTAAATTTTCAAAATCACAAAATCAGCAAATTTTATTGGCAGGACTCTAGAATACGCTGACTGAATTCTCTTAAGATGAGTAAGATCCGCACTAAAAATAGGCGTTGCATACCGGGTGAATGCTTGCAAACTCAGCTACGGACGATCACTATCTACCCATAGAGTAAAGTTTAAATCTATGTAATGCTTTTCCTATAGACTCATGTATAAACAAAAGATTTCGACATTACATTATAACCGGAAGTCACAGTTGTCAGATCAGGAAAGTGTCGTGGCTATGTCAAACGTTCGGCGCGACTTATCCAACGATTTCGGAAACTTTGATCGACACAAGCGCGAACAGTACCAACAAAATGAGGCGACACACACTCCTGTTGGAAATACCCTGCTCGTCTGATTTGTAGGGGTATGTTATCAATAGCAAACTCTTACAGCATTTGTAAGTAAGCATTTGCAGTCAGCGTTGGAGTTGTAAAGAAATATGGGCCAATTACACCTGTGACTTTTTGTTTGGGGTATGATAAAGAATCGCGTGTATGGCAAAAAAGTTAGAGACCTCGAAGAACTCAAGGACAGAATAAAAGATGTAATATCAAACATTCTCTGTGAAATGTATGTCAAGGCACTTAATTGTACTGTTGATAGCTGGTTTGCATCAGTCCTGCTGGTGTACAGGTGGAGACTGTTTAGTAAACTCTGAATAAATGATTCCTCTCATACTAGTTTCAACATAAATTTGACTCATCCTCTCATACTAGTGTTAACATCATTTTGTCTAATCCTCTCATACTAGTGTTAACATCATTTTTACTGACCATATATATATATATATATATATATATATATATATATATATATATATATACTAAAATTTCGCTTGAAGATGAAACGGGACTAAACACCTCAATTCAACTTAATTTTAATAATTATTTGGACGGTTTCGGCTCTCGTTTTTGAAACATGAGAACTCTTATGTAGCGAAGGAATCATATTTTTAAACAAAAAAGTATTATAATATATATATATATATATATATATATATATATATATATATATATATATATATATAGATAGATAGATAGATAGATAGATATCGTCTCAAATATCAATTTTTTCCTGAAGGTAGTTGTTAACGGTTTGTCCTCCGAGGGTCAAGCGACTGTCTGCCTTCCCGTAAGAGGGGATACTTCCCCGATCACTCTTATTCATAAAAGCTTCAAGTCTAGAATCAACCGTTATCTATCCTAAATATCTTCTTAATACGCGCTTCTTAACTTCCCTCGTACGTCCAGAAAACAAATTCATTCAGTAACCCTATACCTTAAGTGACTCTTAAGGTATATATCTGTTAAAAATAAAAGGCGGACCCGCCCTTTATAACAGCAGGATATATTAGGTTGGTGCAAAAATAATGACGTAATAATGTCGTTTTTTGACGTATTTTTAACGTAAAAAAACGACATTATTACGTCATTATTTTTGCACCAACCTAATAGTAATATTGTTTCCATATCTTGAACTCACGTGATTTCATGGTGCTTTATCATTAATAATGTGTAATGTTTATATTTAATTCACCTTTGGAGTTGGCCTTATTTTTATTTTCAATTTATTCTCACAGTTGTGTGTTTTATTTCTGTTTTGAAAACCTTCACACATCAGTTGGAAAACAGGTGATTGCTCTATTTCCGATTTTTGCTTTTTATATATAAAATGACATAAATGCCAGAAGAGTGAGCTGTATGCCTTGTTAATATTCCACACGACTTCAAATAGAAGGTTCGGAAGGAACGCCCCACCCACATCAATACTAGAGAGAGCGATGAATCTATTAGACTTGAGAAATTTGCTCTTTATTTTTTTTTTATCAAAAAGTGTTTTAAGAGAAAGATTTTATAAATTTCAACTGAAAATGGTACTAGGTCAATAAATGCTAAATGTCTTTGTAGAGAAACAGCTAGCATTGTTATTAACATTATCATTAAAGCCGGTATTAAATAATATTAAATAAAAATTACAAGTTTTTGTCTGATTTTGGAGACTTCAATCTTGCATGATATTGGCAATTAAACATACAATATACAAACCAATTCCTTTGATAACTCTTACCTCGTAGTGAGACAAAATGCCTGTTTCGCTCGTATACTTTCCCATTCGGCCACCAGCTCGAACAGGGGCAAAAAGTCCATGTTGATGAGGACTGGCCAGTGTGAAACTCATACCGTATGTAGGAATTCCGACGATCAGCTTCTTTTTGGGGATTCCGATATTTAACCAATAATCAATCGACCATTCCTGGATTGGAAAAAGCACAGGAACAGAAAAAATCACGAAAATGTTAACAAAATATTACGACAATGTGGATAAAATCCACCACGAAATCTTGTAAAATTAAAGTTAATATTTTATTTACAGCTACAAGATGACATCTTATTTACATTAGTTACACGTGAACCAACCGCCATCATCTTTGTGGTAAATAAAAAGTTTTCGGCCTGAATCATGGTTTATATATATATATATATATATGTGTGTGTGTCTGTGGATGAATATATATATATATATATATATATATATATATATATATATATATATATATATATATATATATATATATATATATATATATATATATATATAGTCACCCACATACAGACTGTTTCGCTGTATCACAGCTCCTCAATGTGGCTAGATGTCCGATTGCTTTAACGTTTTTCTCTATACGAAATAGGCCAGCGGCTCGGAGAACTCAATTTATACTTGAAGAGTAATGCTCAACAGCAGTAGGAGCCTCTGTTTTTCAATCTTTTCATTCCCTAGAGAGCCCAATATAGTTATCCATAGACAGACTGTTTCGCTGTATTACAGTGTATATCACTGTGGCGAGACGTCCGACTGCTTCAAGCCGGGATCGAATCCCGACTGATTTGACATCAGTCAGGTACCATCGCACTGCAGAAATGAAGGGAATTTTAACGTTTCGTTTGCCCCTCCCCTCTCTATCTCTCTCTCTCTCTCTCTCTATATATATATATATATATATATATATATATATGTATGTATGTATGTATGTATGTATGTATGTATGTATGTATATATATATATATATATATATATATATATATATATATATGTATGCAAATATATATATATGTGTATGTATATATATATATATATATATATGTATATATATATGTATGTATATGTATATGTATATATATATATATATATATATATGGATGGATGTATATATATATATATATATATATATATGGATGTATATATATATATATATATATATATATACATCCATATATATATATATACATCCATATATATATATATATATATATATATATATATATATATGTATGGAGATATATATATATATATATATATATATATATACATCCATCCATATATATATATATATATATATATATATATATATATATGTATATATATATATATATGGATGTATATATATATATATATGGATGTATATATATATATATGTATACATATATATATGACCGTTATTTTTTTTCTAAAAACTTACAATTAGACGCTTGGGATTCCATTAACAAGATTATGTGCTTCTCTTATCAAAATCAATCGTCGTACAGCGCACATTTGACTGTCAGGCATGTGCTCATTATATCCTTATCAAATCGTGTGTCATATTAGGTATACTGAGCTGGCTATATTTGTACCCCAACGTCACATTTTTAGCGTACTGCATTCTCACTTGGTAACAATCATACCAATCAAAAATGACTTCCTACTGAGACATTGGAGCAGGACAATTTGTGAACCGAGCATGGCAATAAATTTGAAATATGGAGTCAGTAAATAATGACACAAAATATTTTTTCCAGATCGTTACCGTTTTTGAGTAGACGAGTTTAAAGTATAAATTTAGGTTCAATCAAAATTGTAGCATTGTAATTTCATTCTGGGGATCAGTGAAATCCTTAGAGCATAGGCTTATATCTATATCTATATAAAACAGATATTTGCTTGTGTGTCTGTCTCTGTGTGTGTCTATCTGTATGCTTTTATGCATATCCACATTTCTCGACCGAATTCGTTGAAATTGTACACACATATTGTAAATTTACAAAGATAGGTCGAGACCAACTTCTCAATCTACAGATACCTCCCTCCCCACCCCGGGTTTTGGCAGAAGAGTTGATAAAACTAGAGGTGGGTACGATTTTTTTTGCAAAAACCAAGGTAAAATTACACGCGAACAAAATTTTTACTGGATGAGCTGATGTTCTTTTGCACTTAATGCAAAATTTATAGCTCATGTTTGGAGGTTTATGTAGAGTGATTGATACTTGTCCTGCGATTTTCACACAGAAAATTGCAAAAGAAAAATGAGTTTTCGTACGACTTAAAATAAAAACTTGAATAACTTCCTCATTTTTTAAACGATTTTCTTCAAATATGTCGCAGAAAATTAAATTCTACGGAGACATTAAGGCAGGTTAATTTTGGGACCGCGGTATTGGAAATAATTGAAAATTGGAATCCGTAAATAACTACGCAAGTATTTTTTTTCCAAATCCTTACCGCTTTTTGAGGAGATGAGTTTAAAGATAAAATTTAGGTTCAAGCAAAATCGTTTAAATTTCATTCTGGGGTTCAGTGAAATCCTTATATCACAGGCTTATATTATTAATATACTGAAGTTTCATAAATTGTTTATGGACAAGATGCATGGCACATGCACATTATTTCTAAATCACTGTAGGACCTTTTTTTATTTCAAAGGCAAATTATACTGACCAATTTAGCAATATTATGATGTAATATGATATCCAGTTCAGTAGTTTTAGTGTTATTTTCAGCAAACCATACAAATTTAAAACATTTTGTCTTATAATTTGTGCCCAGCAGCAAATGGTTTTATATACACTTTTATCTATGTTTTTTTTTTGTTTTGTTTTTATTAATTATGATCTAACAGATGCTCTAACAAATCTTATTTATTGAATATTCTGTTTTGTAATCTTTTACAATTTATTTTCCAATTTGTACTTATAGAATACAATAAAGAAAATTTCATTTTTTTTTTGTGGTCTTCCATAGTTAAAATATATTTTTCATTCAATGTATCTAATACGAAAAAATATCTTTCTTTTTATGTATTCTTGAAATAGTAAAAGTCTGTTTGTAAGCAAAAAGCTGCGGTAATTAGGTATTAGGTCGGTGCAAAAATAATGACGTAATAATGTCGTTTTTTGACGTATTTTTCAACGTCAAAAAACGACATTATTACGTCATTATTTTTGCACCAACCTAATATTTCCCTATATTTTGTTCAGAGGATCTTAAAAAATTAAATGCTCAGGAATGGATAAAAGCTATTAATCTGATTTTAGGTGTCGGCACACCAGCACTCACATTGAGACCCACGATGATTTTCTAAAACAGAGAGAAATCAATCATCCCTACTGAGACATTAAGATCTAACAGGAATTAATGTTAACATCTCACAAATGTTTGACAGTCATTTTATTACAGTTTAAGCCGCTCGAGCTCGTCTAAGCAAACGAATAGATATCTTACCGTATATAGTTCACTTTTCTCTCCGGGTGGGTCGTTTTGATGCTTCCACATCGCCCCATGGTGACCAGTTACTTTTTCCCATTGCCCGTGATAATTGTAAGTCATCAAAAGCATATAATCGATGTACCTGGATTTTAAAATGAAAGTTGACTTTTTAGAAACGGCGAAAGATATATTTATTCTTATATTATTTTAACTTTCTATTGAAGAATGTGTTATTCTATTGTATGAATTAAGTAGATGACTATTTTTTTAATCATTTACCCACAAGCAAGACAATAATGCTAGTGATTGAAAAAGAATGAGAGAACTTTTGTGAAGGGTTTCGAACCGATCATCCACCGACCAAAAGCCAAAATAATTTAAAGTTCGGGATTTCGTTTCTTCAGCGCCAAAATCTAAGAATAAAATCGAGGTATAAAGAAGCATCTGTCTTTGGTCAACAAAGGCCGACATTGTGCGATACTAATATTAAGAAATCTTTAAAGAAAAAGTCACCTTAAAATTAATGGTTATATCAAATTAAATATTAAAAATTAACTTTAAAGTAATTGCCTTCCATAGTAACAAAGAGAAAAGAGCTGAAATGTTATGCAATATATATTGCCCTATATGCAGTGAATGCTGGACAATTTTATCACAGATGAATAGAAGATTGGAGGCAACATAAATGTAGTCCTAGAGAAAGATACCGAGGATGCCCTGATGGAACACATAAGCAACGCACAGTGTTACTGAGTGAAAGAGAATGAAAAGACTTTTTTGAGGAGAAGTGAGGGAATGACAATAAAGGAACAGGGTTCAGGAAGATAGAACCTGGCAATTGACGTTGCATTAAAAAGATTGTAGTTGGCTGGGAAGCAAGACATCGGAAGGGAGATCCACAGGGGAAAAGTACGAGGAAAGTAACAATTAGAATAGAACAGAAGGTAGTTCAATAGTAAAACGGTGAGATTTATTTTTCAGTATGGTAGCACGCTTAAATTTATGTTGTTTAAGCAATATGGTTAAAATCTCATCAGAATAGTTACCATAAAAATATTTGTAAAAAAGACAGAGGGAAGTCACGTCACGTCACGTTGGCGAGAAAGTTATTTAAGACAAGATGCCAGGCCGGGGATTATTCTTGATTTGTTTTTTTAGGATTGCTACATTTCAGCCGATACATTCTCCAGCCTTTGCGTTGTCTGAAGATTTAATTCTTTAACATAACTTTTTTTTTTCTATAAAGCCATGTCCCATTGGGAACAAGGCAATCATGTGACCTCACAGATGTTTTTTTAATTATTACCCGCGACATGCCATTTATTCTAAGGAAAGAGAGTGGAGTAGTTTCCTTATGGTTCATTTTCTTGCTGTCTGAAAGTTTAATTCCTAAACATCTGGGCATTTTTTTAAATATATAATGCCATTTCTCTTCCGTGGATAAACGATCACGCCTCTCCCAAGAAGTTTACCTTGTCAGTTGTTAATTTCCATACATTCTTGAGAAAGATCGCAGAGGTGTTTCCTGTCACCCGGTCTGGAATTCAGTGTTTTGCTTCTCTTAAATTGGTGTCTTCTTAAGTCTAGAAAACCAATCCTACACCACAATTTCTAGCTATAGCTGAGAGGAAAGAGACAGATTGATGCCTTTCTCGGGTGCGTTTGTGCGAAAATGAATGCAACAGACGAGGGTGAAATTTGAATTCAGCTCGCCAATATCCGTCGTACATCTTGCGCCACTGTTGTTTGAGATAAAATACTGTCCTTATACGCTAACTTATTGAAGAAGTAACCCCCACCCCGTGTTTATCCTTTCCACTTTTTAGCTGATGCCTTTCCAGAAATTCTTAGTGTTCTCTAAAAATGTAATATAAACTATTGTCATAGTTCCATGACTTCTTTTATGCGCCGTTTCAATTCAAGACGTAGGCAATCATAGCTCTGCACAATTTCCTAAAGTTTATAGCTCTTAATAATTTTTTTCTTTTTGTTATCTCTCGTTGACCCTGTTCTGCCATCCAATTATTCAAGCTCGCTAGGTAGCTTATGCGTTGTTTTTGACCGCCCGCTTACCTTCAGTCCGTCCTGTGAGTATCAGATCTTCCAAACACTCTTTCTTCATTATATGCTCCACAATTTTCAACTGTCTCTTTCTGGTGTTATCTGTGTCCTTTTTGTTTAAATTTTCTCTAAAATTTCCTGTTTGTTCAGATTTTCGGTCTAAGGTATTCTCAGCAGCATTCTGTAGAACCACATTTCTGTTGATTCAAGTGGATTACTGTTGTCTGAATAAAGCGTCTTTATACCCTGACTTAATAGGATTAATCTCTCACTTAATCTCTGTGTTTATTCTTTCAGTTAATGCGTTCTCTAGCATTTGTATTGTTCTTTAGAAATCTAATATGAAGCATTGTCCTTTTTCCGTAACTTACGATATTTCAAGAAAGGATACAATATACTTGAGAGCATGTCACAATCTTTAATAAATATCAAATCATTGCAAAAGTTAGGAATCAGTTTTCATTGTTAACATAAAATGACACTAATTTGTCACTGGCGTATGTTTTGGCGCTAATTTCTGAGATGTTCTTGATTTAAACCTTGCGTCGTTCAGTTGCTAGACTTTGTTGAATGTTGACGTTTTAGATGCCTTAAATATGAGGATAAAAAGTTATAGTTGCGCCATGTTATGCTCTGTGAATTTTGGAAAGGAGTAAGCGTCGTAATTGCGACAGAAACATCCATAATGTTTATTTCGATCGTGCTCCAAATCTTCCGGCGGTCAATGCGTGGTTTGGCAGATTTCGTCAGGGTGATTTTAACCTAACCGATCAGTCACGCTCTTGGCGACCTTCGGGCGTTGATGATTTGCGATCAGGGAAATAAACTGAAGATTTCGACGGAGGAAATTGCCATTATTTTGAAAATCGATGTCTCAACTGACTTTTGTCATTTGAAGAGACTTTCGTTCCAGAAAATCGACCGATTTTGGCAAATCGAAAATGTGTCATTTCCCATCACGAACGTTTAAGAACTCATGTAGAAAAACAAACCTTGCAGAAACTTAAAAAGTTGAAATGGGAAACCCTCCAGCACCCACCGTATTCATCTGATTTACCTGCTTCGGATTTTCATTTGTCTCTACATAACAATTTAACCCTTTGAACCCTGACGCGTGGTAGAGAAAAATGACGTAATGCCCAGCCACTGGTTACACGCTGGGTAAACACTTGTGACTATTTTTATATCTACCGTGAAACAGGACATATCAATTATTTGCAAATTTTGACTCAGGACCTCAAGCTACATATATTATAAAAATGGTAATCACCAATTTACACAAAAAAATTTATATTTACATGCAGTTTTTACAAACCATCAATAATTTATCTACTTGTAAATTGATATTTAAATGTAAAAATCCTTTGTAAAATTCGGTTTTAATTGTAAAAAAATTAAAATCCTCTTTCTCTCTTGCCTTTAATCTGTCTTGTGAGTATTAGATTTTCCAAGCCCACCATATAGTGATTTGACATCAGTCAGAGACTCTACACCTATTGATAAATATTGTAAGTGCATTAGGATCAGTATGGTAATGATTGCCTTACTTGATGATTTGTTTGGTTTCATACGATTGATTTATGTAATAGGTTCCCGATGCTGTGGCCAGCGTTAGAATCAGCTTTTGCCGTCCGCTTTGTTGCGCCTCCTCAGCAAATGTATCGTAAAGTGTCTGAAAAAAATATGATGGATAAATACATTTATTACCATATTCTAGCATGCGAATGATCGTGGATGAATCTTCCAGTTACACTTTTATCGAAAAACATATGGCAATAAAAGACATTGTCATTCTTTTGAAATTATCGATGTTCGATATCTTATTCGTGACTAATGTCACGCTTCGGCATCTTTCTCCAACTATACCCACAGACACACACACACACATTACACACACACACACGCACATACACACACACACACACACACACATATATATATATATATATATATATATATATATATATATATATATATTCTATCGGATTGAGGAATCGGAGAGCGGTGTCCGAATTCCAGTTGAATCCATTATATTCACTTATGTGCTAATACCATAGGGTATTAATACTTTCCTCCATCTAGCTATGGGTAAATAGCAGGACAGACTGGATTCTATAGCCTTGGATAGCAACTGGTCTAAGAGAAGGTCAACTCTGAATTCAAATCTTGTGGAGAGTCGTTTGGGGACCTTGTGGCACGTAGTGCAGCTGATCTCTATTCGGCTCTTCAAAAAGTGTGGTTGGTTCTGCACAAAACCTTCACCACTATAATCAAATCATATGTGCAGGTGTCTGGCTGTCGGTTTCTAGGAACTGATCTGCCTGACCCTTATACATGGGATACGATGGGAGAGTCCACCATATATATATATATATATATATATATATATATATATATATATATATATAATGAAATGGAGTAAGTCTGACAATTATTTTAATATATTTTATTGTTATACATTATTTATAAAGGTACAAATATTTAGGTAAATGGTCGACCTACTCTTCGTTTCAAGGACGCCTGCAAAAAGGACATGAGGGCGATGCACATGGATATCGACAGTTTTGAAAATATCGCGCTGGAAACAGGGTATAGAGCGAGGAGGAGAAACGAAGCCTTGCCGCCGGGAAGAAGAGCGCTCGACCGAAAGAAAACAACACAGCGAAGAGATCATTTTCTTATGCATTTGTTGCAATCGATACTGTCAACCACCGTGTGTGTATGTGTTTGCCCAGACATAATAGATGCTGCGCCGCCATCAACATTTGAAATATGACTTTTTGGGCGAAGATCCATTTACAGATAGCAAATACATATTCGATGGATGCATGCATATTGATTTGGTGACGACTTTATGTAAGCACAGGTTGTGATAGATAAACGATAAATGATAAATAATATATTTATTTTATTATTGGATGGAGTACTGTCAATTCGTTTTCTTTTTTTTTCTTTTTAATTTTATCTTCAGTTGCATTTTATCGTAATGCTCTGTTATATAACGTACCTCTGAACACTAATTGGTAGGTCACAATCCTCATAAATACTTTGGGCACTATTGTAAGTGGGGGCAAATGCGCTGCCTTAGCTGGCAGCGTAAGCTGGCAGCGTCGGAAGCTATTGCCGTGTCGAACTCTCTACCTTTGAGCAGAGAGGAACCCAGTTGAGGCTATGCCAAAGAACACAGTCTCGTCCGGGAAGGTAGGGAGATACTCGAAAGTTTATCTATCATAACTGAATTACACACACACACACACACACACACACACACACACACACACACACACATATATATATATATATATATATATATATATATATATATATATATATATATATATATATATATATATAATGATAATAATAATTAAGAGTGTGTACCCACCTTCATCAGTTTTGTAAACCTGTATTTGTCTTCCGGTGGACTTCCTCTTGTCGCAGGGAATTCCCAGTCCATATCAAATCCGTCAAATTTGTGACTGAAAGTAAGTATAAAATCACCAAAATGTAACCACAAAAAATATAATGAATTCTGATCCTTTAAGATAACCAGGAAAGTAATATTGTTAAATCTATATTAATAAGTACTTAAACTAATGATAAAATATTTTTCATCCAACAGTATTGATAATTCCCGGAAAGGGAATAATATTTGATCGAAGTAGCTAAGTCGTTTCGTTACTGTAACCAAGTAGAACACGGTAGCAGTAATCGACTGGTACGCGTCGTAGTCGCAGGTAATAGGTGTAGACCAATAGGATAGCCAATGGCGTAGTCCAATGGGCGTCGTCATAGACTTAAACTCTGTCGTACCTACACGTCCGTCTGTATTTATGACGGAAACCAGCCAATCATATTCCAGTGGGGAGGGAACTCAGGTGTATACATATTCCATTATATCAAATATTTATTCTCAATTTTCTATGCCCATGTACTTAATTCTATGGGGAATATTAATCAGTTAGCTGGTACATTATGCAGTGAAAACTTCAGATCAGAATTCAGTTAATAGTTTCGTATCAGGCTACAGACTTATTGATGGGCCCTCTTTTTTTTCTTTTTTTTTTTTTTTGAAGTTGACGTTAGACATAGATAATTAATCTAAAGTGCCTTTAGAATAATTCTGATAAATTATATCAAACAAATTTCAAGGGAATCACGACAGGAGAATGCTCATTATAAACAAAGAAAATAATACTAAAGTACTACTTATTATCAATCGCCTTATATGGCAGTGAATGAGGGACAATTTCCTCCCAGATGGCGAGAAAACTGAAGTCATCTGAAATGCGTTCTACAGAAGGATGCTGAGAATATCATGAACTGCGCTTTTAAGCAGCGAATATGTCTTAAGGAAAATGGAAATAAAAACGACATCTAATCAGAAACAGAAAGAGACAGCTAAAATTTCTTTGACACATAACGAGGAAGGAAGACTTGGAGAATTTTACACTCACATGACATATCGAAGGCAAAAAGGGGAAAGAAAAGACAACAGGCCAACTACCTATCAAGCTTGTGCGAATGGATGGCAAAGCGGGTTGATGGGAGGGTTAACAAAGCGACAAATGTTGCTAAGAGCTATAAATGATAGGAAGTTATTGAGGTCCATGATCGCCCATATCCTGAAGGTGTAGAGTGTATAGAAAAAGATTATTCTAAGAATGCATTTTTTTATAATAACGTTCACTTAGTAAAAGCCCAAGAGCCACTAGAGGTAGCGTGTTTCAGAGTAAGAGACACAGTTTATGAGAATATGTGAGCAAGATAACTGTTAATGTTAGAACAGGTTAAAATGTAAATGGCCGCCGAAGCATCCTCTTGATTATAAAATGCAAGATTTAACCATAAAGGTAGAATTCTTTATCTTGTCGAAACGTCCGATTAATTAACTTATCTAATGATGACATACATTGATAATATGAGAAATAATATATTCATTTTATTAATGGATGAAAAGCCCTGGCAATTCTTTTTGTTTTCAGTTTTTCATTTTATCTTCAGTTGCTTCTTATCGTAACGCTTTATTATGTACCGTATCTATAAAAATTAATGGCTATGTCCCAATACTAATAAATATGCTGGACACTATTGTAAATGGAGTTAATATGCTGTCTAAGTAGTCCACTACTAGCAGTGGTTTACCTACTTCACGCCGCTGGCGAGTATTGTATTTTGTTGATGTTATAAAGATTAACAGCAATGGGGTTAATATGCCGTCTAAGTAGTCTAACACTAGCAGTGGTTTACCTACTTCACGCCGCTGGCGAGTATTGTATTTTGTTGATGTTATAAAGATTAACAGCAATGGGGTCAATATGCCGTCTAAGTAGTCTAACACTAGCAGTGGTTTACCTACTTCACGCCGCTGGCGAGTATTGTATTTTGTTGATGTTATAAAGATTAACAGCAATGGGGTTAATATGCCGTCTAAGTAGTCTAACACTAGCAGTGGTTTACCTACTTCACGCCGCTGGGGAGTATTGTATTTTGTTGATGTTATAAAGATTAACAGCAATGGGGTTAATATGCCGTCTAAGTAGTCTAACACTAACAGTGGTTTACCTACTTCACGCCGCTGGGGAGTATTGTATTTTGTTGATGTTATAAAGATTAACAGCAATGGGGTTAATATGCCGTCTAAGTAGTCTAACACTAGCAGTGGTTTACCTACTTCACGCCGCTGGCGAGTATTGTATTTTGTTGATTTTATAAAGATTAACATTTCATTTCCAACCATCGTTTTGGTTATTCCTCATTCAGTAACCCTTTCTAGGTTACAACAGATAGATAGATAGATAGATAGATAGATAGATAGATAGATAGATAGATAGATAGATAGATATGAACAAACTGAGATGGATAGATAGTGTCATATACACTAGGAAAACTAAAGGGTATGTCCCAAAAATGAAAAAAATAAAAACAAAAAGAATTGCCAGGGCTCCACACAATAATAAAATGAATATAATATTTCTCATATTACCAATGTATGCCACCATTAGATAAGTTAATTAATCGGACGTTTCGAGAAAATAAAGAATTCTATCTATATGGTTAGATCTTGCATTTTATAACCAAGAGGATGCTTCCGCGCTCACTAACATTTTAACCTATTCTAACGTTAACAGTTATCCTTTGGACATTATTGTAAGTAGGGCTAATAGGCTGTCTAAGTAGTTCACCACTAGCAGTGGGTTACCTACTTCACGTCGCTGGCGAGTATTGTATTTTGTTGATGTTATAAAGATTGACATTTCATTTCCAACCACCATTTTGGTTATTACTCATTCAGTAACCTTTTCTAGGGAACAAAACGCTCTGATTGTCATTCTAGGATTGTTAATCTGAAATGTGGATCGGAAATAAAAATAAAAAAAACTTTCACATTCTAAGGAATACAATCGAATGCCGCCATATGCTAATTCCTTAATTCTGATTCACGTCGAATATTAATAAAACCTCGTAGAAAGTTACGAGAAAAAAACATGAAATTTTATTTGTTTATTTATTCTATCGAGCTCTTTCGGACATTCATGAGTCTATCACGACAAAGTATCACAGTCCTTTGTCAAGGGCGGAAGGTCATTAGGTTTGTATTCTGTGTTATAATATAGCAGGCCAATGTAGATGATGAATATGAAATAAAATGGTAGAAGTATTCGACAAAAATTTAAAATATCTAGGCTTCACCTCATAATAAATTAAAAAAAATAATATTCTTCTTTTCTGTGTTGTCGTGTCCCTTCAGGGCGTGAGCGGTCATGTGTCTCCACAGTATCCTATCCTTTGTAGAACTAAGTTACATTTGTTCTCTTACCATCGTTTATAGTCCTTGTTCTACCATCCATTTAAAAAAGATCGTTAGATACATTGCTTACTGTTTCCATCTGGCCCTATTGCTTTCAATATGTTCTTTTAGGTTAAAATTCTCCAAGCCTTCTTTCTTCATTATTAGTCCCTGATAAATGCCTTTTTTATCGAATCTATGCACAAGTGTCCTTTCTGTTCTCAGTTTCATTTAAAACGTACTCGTTGCTCGTACTGCATTGGCTTACGGTCATATCACGTTGAAACATCGGTTCTTATACGAGCACCGAAGTTAAGCGGCGTCGATCCTTGTCTGTACCTAGATGGTTGACCAAAGTTTGGGAATACAAGGTGCTTTAAGCTTGGGTGTGCTGGTGGTTTAATGGAAAACAGCACTGTATTTGAAATCGAAGAGACGTGTTCCAATTCCAGTATATTATGCGCAAATATCCTTGTGGAAGGTATGAATCCATATCTTCTTCCCCAGCTATAAGTTAATTAACAGGAATTTTATCAATTAATCATTAAAAAAATAAATTTAAAAATAGCCATGAAAAGGTTGATAAATCGTAAAAACAAAATAATAAATCCGTAGCATTATAATAATATTAGTAATTGTGTGTTTTAGAAGGCGATAATGGAGAATTAAAAGACTTACCGTCTGAGATAACTGACGACATTTTTCACCCAAGTTTTTCTGTTGCTTTCGCTGCGAATCATGGGAATGAAGGGTTTGGAACCGATCATCCACCCACCAACAGCCAAAAGAATTTTCAGGTCGGGATTTCGTTTCTTCAGTGCCAAAGTCCGAGAATAAAGTCCTGCAATAGAAAACCAACCAAATCGAGATATAAAGATGTATTTGTTTTTGGTCAAATATATGATTGCATAGCAGTAAATATTTTTAAAAAAGGAAATAAAGGTCTTATGTACCATTTGGGTAAAATGTAAAAATTACTACAAGTTGCTAACACAAAAATAACTGTACGTCTATCTAGCTATCTTTAGGATTTAACCAGAGGGGCTGGAACGATTATGCTTGCTTGGAAAAAAATTCACCTAGGATATTAAATATTAAAAATATTTCATCCTAAATATGCGAGCATTCTATAAAAAAGCGTTTCATTATTAAATATTATTATGACAATTTTATTTTAACATTTAAACTTATTTACTTCCACCAAACCCGTTTATTTGAAAATCAATATCTATCTATCTATCTATCTATCTATCTATACACACACGCACTACTCTGTCTCCCCACTTGGAAAAAATGTGACACAAGGTCTATTTTTAGGTGGGGACCCGAGCTCGTACGCCCGGGAGAGGAACAAAATTCCCCTCAGACCCCGCAACCGTCGGTTGCGTTGGCCTCGGCGCGAGCACCGATCCCTCTCTCTAGTGCAATGGGAGGGCGCGTCCTCGGGCAGCTGTTCTCCAGGGCTGGGCACCTATTAAGTATTATTTTATTATCTCTCTCTCTCTCTCTCTCTCTCACACTCACACACACATTTTTTTTTATTTACCCATTAACAGTGTCTTTTATTCATCGAAATTTAAGTGGGGAATTTAACTATCTTGAACGCTACCGAGATCTATCCTTTTACAAAATTTTAAAAAAATAAAAAAATAAAAAGCAGCGTTCCAGCATCTCAAAAGAAAGGAAAATAGAGTAAAATTGCGCTGACAACGTCAACGTCCGAAGTTCATATTTTGTTATTATTTAATTCATGTACTTTTGACCATGGCCGCCATTTTCAAGGACCAATGTCGAGTCTGTGTAGTAGTTAGAATCCCTTTGTCTACATCCCAATATCCTAATAACCGGTTCATCTGACATCACCGTAGAATATTTTAAACTTCTATCTTTCCAACGAATACAAGGAATTTTAACTACCCCATAAACACAACAGTGGTACTTGAAAATGACTGTGATGGTACTCCAACAAAACAATAAAATATTTAATTCGGATAATTTATCCACAAATTCGAGAACAATACTTAATACATTTAAAAACTGGAACAATACAATGAAAAAAAAATATTCATTTGATAAACACTTCCTGGGAAATAATCCACTCAATAAAATTTTTTAACAGAAATACATTAAAACTAAGCTATAGCTGAACAGATATTCTTGGAAAAAATATTAAAAGACATAATAATAAAATTTTAGACCAATACAAAAATCTGAGTAATGATCGCTATTCCAAAGCAACAAACTCTGATATTATATATATATATATATATATATATATATGTATATGTGTGTGTGTGTGTGTGTGTGTGTGTGTGTGTGTGTGTGTGTGTGTGTGTGTGTGTCAGGGAGAGAGATAGAGAGAGGTATATATAGACAGCAAGTATTGAAGAGTATTGGAGTTTGATTAAAATAATCCGAAAAAATATATCTGTTTATATTATATAATGTAAAAATATTTACCATTTTCTCCTTTGTCGTTCCAGTTGAAACTGATCAGATCTTTGCCATCACTCGAAATGTCCACAAAAGCAAAGATCAGGTGGGTACACATGAAAGGGTCAATGTCTTCTGGAAGGAACTTACCAATTCCAGGCCGTGTTTGCGCGAAACTGCTGTAGTAGCAAAACATCTTTTTGTTCCCTGGATATGTCAAGTGAAAACCACATTGGTAAAGCAAAACACAGAAAGAAAATATGTTAGGATCTGTAAAGTTTTTTTTTTTTTTTTTTCACACAGAAACTACATAGTTACAACTATGAATCATGGGATCCATTTTGAAATTATTACATGTGAAGACTAATTGCAATATATATTCATATATAATAGCCATTTTCAACGCTCTAATTTTGGGCAAAGCAATCGATACTTAATGGCAGGCCCTGTGTACAAGTCGGGGATGCTATAATAAGTATCTCTCTAATGAAACATCTTTGCAAATTCTTGAAGGGAAATGTTCAGCATCTGGTGGGTCTGAATCACTGAGTATCAATTATAAAAATGTTCTTCTTGTATCTGCCTTGTCTTTTCAGGACGTGGCTTACGACAACATTACGTTGAAACACTAGCTCCCATACATTCAGCAAAGTTAAGCAACGTTGAGTCTGGTCAGTACCTAGATGGGTAAACGCCGCTTGGGAATATCACTTGCTGTAAGGTTGGACGTCATGGATTATAATGGCAATTATATACTGGCACGGAATTGTTAATCGGAGAGCCTAGTTCCAATTCCAGTTTTGTTCGTTATATTCAGTTGCACACAAATACACTTGGAAAAGGTATGAATACACTTCCTCTTTAACTCTGACTCTTGGCCTACGCACCAGTCGGTATGTCTCGGCAAAGATCTTTTACCTCTTTCCCCATTTAGTGCAATGGGGAAGTGAACCTACTAACAGTCTGAGAATAATTTTCTCGATATGCGTTAATAAATGAAATGAAAATATACCTAAAGGTTTTTAGGGTGCAGTGGGCTGCATGAAAATATTAGGTGGGCCGCAGTTAGGGTCGCGCGTTTGTCGCCACTGGAGGATATCAAATATATTATTTTAAATCCAGAGACATCCTGCCTGTCGCCTAACATTTATCTAAGAAGTGGAATCAGTTATCACTTTGGGGCTGCGTCAGTTTCGTTCACTAAATGCTCTGAATTTAAAATTTAAAAATAATTTAGATTCTTTTGTTTTTGTTTTCATCTTGTCAAATACCCTACACTGTGTGATAATAGAAGCTCCACTAGGAATGGTGAAACGCTGTAAGGACCTGGACGCAAATTTACTGTGGATGATTAAATTAATTCCTAAATATTTTCGTGAATTATATGAACATAAAAGGGATGTTTTTCAAAACAATACATTAAACACATTAGTTTCTCAATGTAACCAAATTGACCACAATTTTGGCATAAAAATGGTATTCGAATTAAAGGAGAGACAACAATTCACTCAGACGAAAACAGTAATTCATCACTAGATCACCCACAATATCTATGCGCAGGTCATTATAACATTATAAATATGTTCACAGGACGAATGAGCCCTTCGCTAGGGTACCTAGAGTTCTTAAATTTAAGCATAGCACTTTATTGGATGGATGGGATAGTCAAGGATGCATTCCAAAAGCTGGGCAGAGTATTGCAAGACAAGAGGATTTCTTTGGTAACAAAGAAAAGAGTACTGAGCTGCTACGTGACATCTCTCCTCCTTTACGGTAGCAAATGTTGGACGGCAAGGCAACGGAGACGTCGTTCTAAGGATGTTAAGGATATCATGGATCGAGCGTGTAAGCAACGGTGAGGTTTTGGAGAGAATGCAAACAAGGAGGAAACATATATTTAACATTAGAAAGGGACAGCTGAAGTTTCTGTGACATCTAATGAGAAAAGAGGGCCTGTAGAATCTGATACTCACGGGTCGAATAGAGAAAAAGAGAGACATGGTAAAGCAACGCATGCCATACCTGGCGTGCTTAAACAAGTGGATGACAGGATCTGGTCTGGGGGTGGTGGCAAAGGGATGAAACTACCTGAGGGCTACAAGAGATAGTGAGAAGTGGAGGGTACGTCCTGAAGGGACACGGCACATAAAAAAGACTTTACTGGCGTCAAGATCTCATCAGTTTACAGTTGAGCTGGCTAGATGTAGACGTAAATTCTATGATAACCGTTTCTTCTCGCTTGTGGGAATCCCATCCGGCTTTTTGCTTTCCTGCAAAAATTTAAATGCATTGTCAATCGCTATATACTGTCAACTTGATTACTCTCTTCTCTTTTTGCTCAACATTAATATTTCTGTTCCTAATTATTCCACACCCTGTAACCCCTTATCTCTTAATGGCATTACTGCCTTGCTTGGGATAATTCCAATTTTAGAAAAGGACGATTGTTTGATTTAATCCAATCGTGAAATGAAGGTTGTTTTGAACGGGCTCGCTTCCAGATCCTTACAAACGAACGCGTCTGTCTCCCGAAGGTCTATTCTGGTCTTCATCAATGATATTCCTGATGTCATCAGTTTCCAAGTAGGTATTTATACAGATAACACTACCATTTACTCTTGTCTGAATAACAAATCCGTCAGAGTTGACAAAGTTAACCCGGCTGCTGATCTTGAAAAGAACCTCCAATCAGTGGTTGACTGAGGCAGAAAATAGTTCATAAATTTTAAAATCTCCAAAAAAAAAAAAAAAATTCCTCTCATTTGACCACTATAGAAAAAACTTTTCTCTGTGCTATCAGGATGGCTGATGCTAGACTCCTGGGCAGCAACACACTGCGCCTTCTTGGTCTCACGTTTTAAACTGATTTGAAGTGGAGCGAAGATATCGAATCAATAGCTGTAACTATTGCAAAGAAATTTGGGTCAGTTTTGTATATAACAAAATTCTCGTTAGAGTCCATCTTGTACATTTCCAAATCTACCATTCGTTCGGCATTGAATACTGCTGCCATATGTGGCCTGACGCTCATGCTATTCATCTCGAGGATTTTGACAAAATCAAAAGAAGGATCTGTAAAGTAATGGCGTGCAACATGTGCTGGTAGCTTTTGCCGGGAGGAATTTACACGTTATACAATACGAAAAACTATAAAGTGTGGCTTTTGAAATGAGTAGATTAAAAGCAATGTGATTGAGTTCAAGTTTTCCGTCTGATTTTAGATTTATCACTTAATTGATTACTTACCCTCCGTCGTGTGCAAGATTCCCACAAGTAACATCATCAGAACTGAATAGATATTCATATTTATTAAGTCTGAAAATAAAACAATGTTACTATATATACATATACTATATATATTGACTTATTTTTACGAATATCACATGATTTTAAGCCTTCAAAATATCTCAAGCTAAGGCTTTGAAAATTATAAATACATTGTATATATATATAATTATTACATCAAACTTTATTTTAGTGGATAACCCTGTTTGAAATGTACGCCAAGTTTTTTGGGGGGGTGGGGGTAAACAGTGTGGATTATGTCTGCTGGCCTGTACGTCAAGCCGTCAAAAACGTACTGAATCAGACTATGGTTTATCCTACAAGGAGAGGTGCAGGTTGTAACAAGGGAGAACATTTTCTCTATTATGTTTTTTCAAGTGTGTATGCCTGTAGACATAATACACACGGTTTTTAAGAAAAATGGAAGTCTATTTCAAACACGGGTATCCACTAAAAATAGCGTTTGCCGTAATAAAAATGTCAGATTAAAAATAAATCCATTATTTATTTAGGAAAAAAGAAAGAAATATGAATAAAAAAGCATAAAAAAGTTACGTGAAGAGATATTTCAGAAAATAATACGTTCAATGTATTAGTCGCTCATCATAATGACACAGACCACAATTTCGATTTAAAAATTGCTACTTTAATTACAAAAGAAAGCAATTTACTCAGTTGAAAGTGTACAGAAAGTGCTTTGATTGCTAGACCATCCACGGTAATTCTGCGTCCCGACTCTTGCAATATGACCACTTTCTTGGCGGATCTACTATTATCACAATGTGGGATACTTAAATATGATATTAAAAAAGCCTAAGGAAACTAAATGAAATCGGCTAGGATACATGTCTAGACACGTCTGAAAATTTTTTTAAATATCAGTCGTTCAACATCTATCGGTGCATACTGATAACCGACCACTTATGTTTGATATCTCCCCTCTCTCTCCTGCACTTATAGAATAACTTTAGTTCATTCGATGAAGTCTTTCTCGAGGTCGAAACATGTTACACAGAAGTAGTTTTTTTTTCAATTTGTCATTCTTCTTTTCTTTCTATGTGCCGTGTCCCTTCAGGACATAGGCAATAATAGCTCTGCACCTCCCTCTATCCCTTGCAGCTCTCAACATGTTCCTTCCCTCTTCCACCACCCCATATCACGTTCTGTCATCCACTTGGTTAAGGCCGCTAGGTATGTAATGCGTTGTTTTTCCTTTTCTCTATTTCCCTCTATTCGACCCGTGAGTATTAAATTCTCCAGGCCCTCTTTCCTCATTATGGGTCCGAAAAACTTCAACTGCCTCTTCCCGATGTTAAGTATAAGACTCCTTCTTATTTGCATCCACTCTAAGACCTCATCGCTGCTCACACGCTCGGTCCATGATATCCTTAACATTCTTCTGTAGAACCACATCTCCGTCGCCTCGCGTCTCTTCTTCATCTTTGGGGAAATCGTCCAACATTCGCTGCCGTAAAGAAGGACAGATGTCACGTAACGGCTCGGTATTCTTTTCTTCGTTACCAAAGAAATCCTCCTATCTAGCAGTACTCTGCGCAGCTTTTGGAATGCGTCCTTGGCCATCTCAATACGTCTACGGATCTCAGTGTCGCATTTACCTGTCTTCTGTCAGAACGCTTCCCAGATATTTAAACTTCTGAGTCTGCTTGATTCTAGTGTTCCCGACCTGCAAATCGCATTTCGGGCTCATTCTTTTCTGATGACTATTTATTCTTTTTTTCTTGTAGTGTATGTTTCGTCAAACCTTCACAATCTCTGTCGCTACCATCCGTAGGAGAGTTGGTAATTTCACTTACCTAATATACAGGGTGTTTCAAAAAGAATACGCCAAAATCATTACGCTGTTTTTCAGGTCTATAGCATTGTAGTGGACTCAATCAGTGGTTATTTGATAGAGTAGTTATCAAAGTTTGATTGGGTGTCAGTTTCCCCGCTGTCGTTAGTATAACTTCCGGTGCAGCTGGATTGTGGGAAGATCAATCAAAATGGCGACTCCTCAGCAGAAGGCTTTTTGCGTGCTTGAGTTCGCGATAACAAACGTCATTTTCACGGTGCAGGCAGCTTCGAATGACTTCATTTTTCAGCAAGATGGAGCACCACCCCATTGGCATCTCGAGGTTAGAGCTTATTTGAATGAAAACGTGCCTCGGCGATGGATTGGGAGGAGAGGTGCTAAAGACCTTGCTCTCTGTGCTTAGCCTGCCAGATCCCCGGACATCACTGTGTGTGACTTTTTCTTCTGAGGGTATGTTAAAGATCAAGTTTATGTTCCAGCACTTCCAGCCAGTATCGATGACTTGAAAGATTGAATAACAGCTGCAATCAACACGGTGGACCATGACATGCTGAGGCGCATTTGGGAGGAATTCTCATATCGGCTTGATGTTGTCCGCGCTGCCGGTGGTGGCCACATTGAGCACTTATAAAACATGAAATGAAACTTGAATGTATATACAACACATGTGTTCATGCTAGAGGTTTGTAATTTTTTTCGTTATTGACACATCACGTGATGATTTTGGCGTATTCTTTTTGAAACACCCTGTATATATGAACACTAAATATAGTATTTACATTATGCGGACCATTGTCCTCATCTTTGTCGCCATATTTGTCACAACGTTTCGGCCGTTGTACGCTCCGGCCTTCTTCAGGTGGTTGGAATTTCGAACTGAACCCTTTATTTCGATCCCTGGAGTAGACTGTTCTAGTTCCACGTGCCATGTTTGATGGATGTCAGTTATCAGTTATCTCCTGCTAATTTTACCTCTGAAAGTTCTCCACTGCCTTAACCAGGTATTGAACTCACACTCTTTGGGTTTGTCACTGGATCTAACCAACGCCTTTATCCACTGTGCCATGTGTCCTCAAGGCAGTGAAGAACTTTCAGAGGGAAATTAACAGGAGATAACTGATAACTCACATCCATCAAACATGGCACGTGGAACTAGAACAGTCTACCCCAGGGATCAAAATAAAGGGTTCAGTTCGAAATTCCAACCCCCTGAAGAAGGCCGGAGCGTACAACGGCCGAAACGTTGTGACAAATATGGTGACAAAGATGAGGACAATGGTCCGCATAATGTAAATACTGTACATAATACCTCATCTCAGAAATATAGACAGACTCTGAACACTAAATATATTTAAATGAGTGAGAATGCATTTATACAAGTTTTCTTAATTTCAACCAACTTTGTCAATTTAATTTTTTTATTGTCCTTTTCTAATTTTCGAATAAGCTGTGTGTTCAAATCAAAATTGGTGATAAATTGTCCAAGCTTCAAGTTTTTATTCTTGTAAGAACTAAGCATGACAGAAAAGCCTATTTTGTCTATATTATGGCATTGTCTGTAACTCAACATTTTAAATTCAAATATAAGAATATCGTGTAAGTGATGATATAATTACTGAACGGTTACAAAGAGCTTCACACTATAAAATGAATCCACCAAATAGTGTACTCTTCTCTTTCATTTTCTTCTTCTTCTTCTTCTTCTTGCCCTTCTTCTTGCTATTATTTTATCGTCAATTGAAAGAGGCGTTTCTTTAATTTGAAAGATATTTAATGCAGGTTGTTTTTACTGTAGAATAATTGAAACGTGAAATGAGACGTTCGCGAAAAAGCCGGGAAGATTTAACTTTTACGAATATCACATGATTTTATACCTTTAAAATATCACAAGATAAAGCATTGCAAATTATATTTAAATCTATGTTATCTGGAATATATTCTTAAAAGTTTCAATCCTATGTCGCACGGGTGCATAACGCCCTTGTATATGAAAAAAAAAAAAAGGAACGCTAACATTGGCACAAAAACAGCATATATTCAATGATGTCTTAACGCCTTATCTGTAAAAAATGACGAATATTTTTTTAAAGGCAAAAGTCCATCAGAGGGCAAAAATCATCGGTGGAAATAACTTTTCTTTTTGTCTTTATTCATATTGACCTTTTACAGATATCATTTAGTTATAACTTTAACTTTACAGACACATACATGCATATATATATATATATATATATATAGATAGATAGATAGATAGATAGATAGATAGATAGATAGTTTTAAGTTTTGCTATATTTATGAGTTATAAGTGATACATATCAGCGATAGAACGTGGAATGTTTCATGCCTAAACAGAATAGTCTGGCCATTACGAATGCGTTTAAGCAGGAAATAGACTGTCGTCGGTGTGTGTTTACCTCAATAACCTCATATATATATATATATATATATATATGTGTGTGTGTGTGTGTGTGTGTGTGTGTATGTGTGTGTGCGCGCGTGCGCGTGTGTGTGTGCGCGCGTGTGTGTGTGTGCGCGTGCGTGTGTGCGCGCGTGCGTGCGTGTGTGCGCGCGTGTGTGTGTGTGTGATTGTGTATTTAGGCAGCAAATTCTCTTTTAGGCATGACTGATTAAATAAATTAGAGACATTATGTCTGCTTATTGTTTTTTTTATAAAATCCGTTCATACTCACGAATAACCTTCAGTGTACCGCAATTAAATGATGTGAGAAATGTGCTATAACAATGAAAATCGTTTTTATTTCCCATTTCTCAAGTACTTTCTATCTTCTTCCGAGATCATCTTCAGAGGTGTACTTTCCTGATCAGGATTTTTTTTTTTTTTTTATCTCTAAGATTTACCCTGATCTAGACGACCAGATTCTTTCAAGATCAAGTAAGCTGTACATCGGAAAAATCCTAAACATACTGCATGATAATTACGAAAAACTAGACTGGCAATTAGGTCTCACTGTTTTACTGTTGAACTATTTCGCTGCAACTGCCATTTATGCTCTAACAATTTCTTTTCTTATAATCTCCAAAAAGTCAAATGTAACGTTAATGTTCATCTTCTGTTTTCCTTCTTCTTATTTTTTGTCCTTTCGCCAATCCCTTCCAATTCTCAGTTTTCCCATTGTCTTTCACTTTGGCTCCCTGTACCCACCCCACCTGCATTCTAGTGGCATTTTCACCTTGCGGGGAGGTTGGGGTAAAACGATAAAAAAAAAAAAATCACCGTGAAACATGAGCAATTTCCCACAGTACTGACGCTATACCCCAAATTAAACTCGACCTTTGTGTCCCATTTCCTTACGTAATGAGAGTTCAAATTTCCCTAATGCTCCGTAAATGACATTAAGATTTTCAATTCACAGAAACGACTCGATACCCAAGTAAGATCACAAAAAGCAATGACCATGATGATTTTTTAAAACAATATTTTCACAAAATAAAACTAGAAACGTTTTATTTACACTATTTATAATCGGATTAATGTCCTAATCTTCGTTGTTATCACAACGTTTCGACCATCATGCTCTCCGGCCTTCCTCAGTTGTATATTGATCCGGCTAATTCTGGAACTCTGAACTATTTTATCTACGGAGGTAGACTCTTTTTGTTTCAATCGATAAGTTTGTGATGTTGATGACATTGTGGTTCTGAGTTCGATCACTACTTCTGTCAGTGTGTACTTGGACTTAATGAAAACGAGCGAGCAATAATTTAGCAGTACTAAAAATAAGAGCGAAACGAGATATCCTTAAACATGGACAGTGGAAAAAGATCAGTCTGCTCTGTAGATTAAATGAAACGTTCAATTCAGTGATCCAGAATTACCCAAATCAATTTGCACCTGAAGAAGTCTGGATGGCACAAAAGCTGAAACGTTGTGATAAAAACAATAAAGATGATGACAATAGTCTGCATATGAATAGTGTAAGTAACGATCTTATGTCAGAAATTCAAATAGAAACTTTTTACCTCACCTGTAAATATTCCAAAGCTAAGAACACGTCGCGGGTTGATGTCTGTAAAAGCGTTAAACAATGAAGAGGATCAATAGTTGAGTCCTTTCTTCGCTGGACTTGTCGAAGTGTATCCACTAGGGGTTAAGCTGTGGAAATGGTTGGATTTGCTGGAAGGAGGCTTACTTTTAAAGGTGATTCGTAGAGGGGGTAAGGTCAAGTGTACTCATTTCACTCATGTCTGCAAACACAAAGTGAAATCGATTGAAGATCGGAAGGAAAAAAAAATGTTTAAAAAATAGAGCAAGGTGAAGAAGACGTTGAAAGTGATGGAGAAGGGCGTGAAAGATAGAAGGCAAAAAAAAAAAAATCCAAGGTTGCTAACGAACGGATAAACAAAAAGAAATTCATTCAAACAATTAAAATGTTACCAGACAATGTTATAAAGAGGTTTTCTTCCTCTCTTTCGAATTACGTCATGAGATTTGATTTTAAATACTTCTGGGAAGATTAAAACCTGAGACCCTGCATTAAAAGAGAATCATAATCGAACAGAAAAGTTTTATTTGACGTGTCTCTTCACCTTCTCTCTGCCTTTATTATCTATTTGTATCGGTGAATCGTCCTTTCTTTCTTCTTTCAACACACACACACACACATATATATATATATATATATATATATATATATATATATATATATATATAATAAGATTCATTAGGATAATATACATACATACACACACATTATATATATATATATATATATATATATATATATATATATATATATATACATATATATATATATATATATATATATATATATATATATATATATATATATATTTATGAATAAAAATGACAATTGGAAAACTAGTAATTGCTGATGTGTTTCGTCCAATGTAGACTTTGACTTTATGAAAGCAAAATACGAAATGAATTTAATTGAACACGGTAACTAATAAAAACATATATATATATATATATATATATATATATATATATATATAACAAAAAAGTTAATCGTCAAAGTTCAATTAGAGCATTAATTACAAAGTGCTCAATACTCATAACATGTAGAGCTTTAAGTATAAAAAATAGATCAGCCGATTCCTCTACATTAGTTTCAACCTTTCGGCATCTTCAGGCGATTTCGGTTCATTGATTTCCTAATGCTTAATTTTATAAAATATGATGCCTTTTTTCATCCCACTTCATATGAGCTTAAAAGGAGCTTTTTTAGTATGTTTATAACGGATGACACGTCGTATAGCTACTAAAAAGTTCCTTTTGAGTTCATATGAAGTGGGATGAAAAGAACGTATGTATATTTTATTTAGCTCCCCACCAATACAATGGCTTTCCTGCTCACCTCCTACCACACTTCATGTTGTGCACTTATTTATTTTTAAATCATATAGCGTTCATAAAATCAATTGTTAGCTAATCGGTTGACCAAAATCGCATGATTCTAAATCATATTTGATCCATAATTGATCCCAATTCACACACACACACACACACACATATATATATATATATATATATATATATATATATATATGTGTGTGTGTGTGTGTATGTATGTATGTATGTATGTATGTATGTATATCTGTGGATGACAATATACTGAATTGAGCTCTCCTGGCCACTGGCGTAGTTCGTATAGAAAACGTTAAAATTTCCCTTTCTCTCTAACTTGTATGTGGATGACTATATATATATATATATATATATATATATATATATATATATATATATATATATCACAGCTCTTCATTGTGGCTAAACGTTGAATTGCCTCAAGCCAGGATCGAAACCCGACTGATTTGGCATGAGAGTGAGTTCCTACTCCTAGGCTATCGTCGTACGAAAGAGAAAGATGGTGATAAAATATAATTTTAAGATATATTCTGATTGTGGAGTAAAGGAGTACAATATCCGAGATAGTGCGGGTGTAAATAAAAGGTGAGTGCTCACAGAGATCAACGTAGAATAGCGACAATCTGGTTTATGCTTTATATAAGTATCAGGCCTGATGAGTTCAAATGTCAAACAGATTGTTTACACAAAATTTTTAGTCTTTGAATCATTTTTTTTTTTTTTACGGCGCATTTGGTCAATGGGAATGAAGGAAAATGAAAAGACTTTAGTAAGGAGAAAGTGAAATAAAATTGTTTATAGAATAAAGGAAAGAAGAATGAATTATTTAAGCCTCTTATTCATTCTCGAATGGGCTATTCGGTTTTAATTTCTTTTAATTTCTGTATTCTTTGTTATGCAAATAAAGCCGTTAATAACGTCACTAGCCTCTTTGCGGTTGTACTCCGCTTTTATAAACATTAATATTTCATATACATATCGAGATCTGTTTTATTAAAACCGACACTATATTTGCAATATATTATAATTATATTTTATGTCCTTTTAGTTGAGTAGCATTATAGGTGTAATAAAGTCTTTATACTTCGTACCTAAGCCCTTATCGAAATATGGAGCAAATCAACTTGGGCTACTCCACTAAAGATATGATTTTTTTTTACTAAGGATCTTAAAAACTGTCCCTTTTACATAAGATCGAAGGCGTTATAAAAAGAATAAGGTGGAAACTCTTTTTCTTTACAAGAATGAGTATAACAACTTAAAAGACGCTGAGCTTCATGGATTTAAGTCCCACAAAAATCAACGATGCGACGATCTATCTGTGGACTTCGAGAAAAGATCTAGTCTCGATAATCGACTAAATTAAATTCACTATCACTACCAACGATCTATAGCAAAAATGCTAAAAGACGTTTCTATAATCAAAAAAAAAATCCAACAAAAATAATTATCAAAGCAAATAAGAGTGGTATTAGGTTGGTGCAAAAATAATGACGGTTTTTGACGTTAAAAATTACGTCATTATTTTGGCACCAACCTAATAAATAATGCAAAATCGATGCGTATATGTAGTATAAAGCTAAAATAAGTTTTATAAAAAGACAACCAACAACTGGGAAAATAGCATCAAGTGTGAAAACAAGATCATTGCTACTGAACTATAAATTGATGATAGGATAAAAAAAAAAAAGAAAATCAAGCAAAACAAAAATAAAAATGGCCAGATTTTTTTTCCATATCTGATGAACAATTAATAAAAGCAACATATTTTAGATTTAAAAATGTTTCATATTTCTTCTTTATCCTATCACACACATACACGCGCGCACACGCACGCACATACATACATACATACATATATATATATATATATATATATATTATATATATATATATTTATCTCTTCATTGCCAATTCAAGAAAAAAATTCGGATTACTAACACAGAAAATGTCTCATATCGAGAATATTTAACATTGAAAAACAAAAGAAAAAAATAATTATTTTTAATATGTGGAAATCTCCGCTTTTACCTGAAGACGGTCACGAGACCAGAAACACGTATAGTAAAATTATGTAAAACAAAGCATAACATTTTTTTCTAAATAAATCCACATTACAACCAAAAACGTTTACGGCACCTCTCTTCTCTTCTTTTTAATATACATACTTTTCTCTCGTTGGAACCACTACAACCTCTTTCTTTTATATATATATATATATATATATATATATATATATATATATATATATATATATATATGACTGAAAGATATGGTATAAAAATATATGGATGAGAATAATAGGGGCATAATTAATGACATGGCGGTAAAAGATTACACGTTATGTTCCGTGGAACTTCTACAGACAAATAGCATTATTAAATAGTAAAACATATTTAATTTTTAAAAATTAAATTTATCCATAAATAGTAAAGAAAAAAAACTGGGTTTGAAATCCAACAAGATAAAAAAACCCTCAGTCATTAATTTTTTTTATTTTGATTACGGGCGTATTTCGATGTTAACTTGACATATCTCATCCGCTTTTTGTTGCTTTCCACCCCACTTTTTTTTTAATAATATCGTATCTGTTTTAATTTTGTGATGAAGGAAGATATATTGTACGATCTTGGATATATTGCTGCGCACATATATAAAATGTTAACTATTAGATATTCGATGCGGATATGTACTAAAATGTTATTAACAAGTAAGTAAATAAGTTTTATAAAAAAGCATCCAACAATTGGAAAAATAGTATCAAGAGTGAAACCAAGAAAATAGTCACTGAAGTAAAAATTACTAATAGGATCTATAAATTCCACAAACAACAAGCATTCATCCCAGTTAAAGACCAAACAACCCTCAATACCGACTACTCAACCCACCTAAAAATAATATCGGTAAAATCAGCAAAAACATCCTTGAAAGAGCCTGCAAATACACGAAAACTGCTCTAAGAATCAAGTGGCATTAAACAGCAGGAGTCATAGAATGGTTTACCAATATAAAAAGGAAGAATGAATGCACATTCATCCAATTCCATATGCGTGTCTTTTACCCGTCCATCATCAAGAATCTGCTAATGGCTGCTGTAAATCAAGCAAGAAATTACTTAGGTACCTACACGAGATCGAAAAAAGAAGAGCATAGCATGAAGGAAAAGACGCCAAACTTGACGAAAACAAAATTTTATCGTCTAAATGTTTATGTGATTATTAAGAGGAAAGATCAAAGTATTTTGGGGTATTTTTTTTTTTACATTTTTTAATCGTTCATGGAACGTCCGAAGTTTTCCTTAAAAATCTTGTTTTGTTTGGGTTTTTTTTGAGTCAGCAAAATTGTCCATTTTTCTCATTTTATAAAAAAACTGAAAATCTCCCTTTGAAATTCTTTTAAATATCAATTATCACTTTTTCAAAAATTATTTTAAAAAATCAGAAATTATAATGTTTAAGATATTTTGAACCAAGCTTAACTTAGCTTCTGCGCCAAAAAGGTGTAATTTGAAAATAAAACAAAGCAGGTCATTACTTTCGCGTCACTTGACAGGTGATGAATGACATATTGACGGATTCCGTGAGGATAATTTGTTCTACGGAAGGAGAAAAGTGAAATTATATACATTTAAGTGAACAAATTATTTATCTCGTAATTTTTAAGGAAAACTTTCAGCGCTCTATTATTTTTTTGTTTTTGTTCTTTGTACTTAGCTTTCACCTTTACGTTTACGATGCTTTATGGAAAATATATTATAAAGAAATTATAATAAGTCTGTTAAGTGTGAGATTAAATTTCATATTTCATAAGAAAAGTATCTAATTAATTTATAGGTACCTTTCTTATGAAATTTTATCGGAAGTGTACATAAAATACTATAATTTTATGTACATTTATTACATTTTACTGTGTTATTTGTATTTTCATTCATTTTATTATTAATTTTGATATTTCATTTATGGAAAAATGTCATAACTGAGGTTAATATAAAAATATGATCATATAAATTTCATTAAGATGATACTGATACTTGTAGGTACCCTTCTCAGTTGAAATTGAAAAATCAAATTAACTTCTCTGCACGTGTTTCGCAAAAGTAAAGGCCTTAACAGCAGAGAACAATACTTAACTCAAATAACGCAACTTAATTTTGTTCTGGTTGGTCTTCCGTACTTTATAATTACAGCCCGATTATAAACACAAAATTACATTTCTTAATTCCTGCGGGTCTTCTGATTAGTCAAAATGATACAATTTACAACGCACTAAAAAAAGATCTATCTCATAAGGACACTTAGGAAACCTTATGCGGCTTTTAACTAATTTTTTAATATTTTAACAACTTAAATGTAAAAATCTATTATAATTAAAAATAACAAATAATTGTATGAAAAATTCATTTTACATCGAAAAATTTTTTTGCTTACAGAAAGTATTGTCCATATTCATAAAAACAACTAAAAGCAAATAAAAGCATTTGAAATTAAATAATATCTTTGTTTTATTGAGTTTTGTATGTTACAATTCAGAGTTGATTTTCAGTTGGAGTGGGGAGAGTCCAATTAAAAACAAAAAAAAAACAATGATTTGCATTCCTCTAAGCCTTGAGCTTTTAACTATTGCAATCCAACAATTATTTTTATTTTGGCAAGATTTCCCACATTAATGTGTGTCACACGAAAAAACGTGCTAAAAATGGTATATGTTATTTACTAGTTTCGGTGATACAAAGAGAAACAAGGTTTTATTTAATCAAAATTTACAATGTTCTAAAATGAAGTAAAATTTTTTTTTAAATAATTAAAATAAACTTTGATCTTTCCTCTTAATAATAATATAAACATTTGGACGATAACATTTTGTTTTCGTCAAATTTCTCGTCTTTTTCATCATGCTATGCTCTTTTTTTAGCGATCTCATGGAGGTACCTAAAATTACTGTACTACGAGAGATCGTAAAATAAATATCATAAAGATGGCACAGAAACCTATAATATTTGATTATTGTTTTCTGTGGACCAAAAGAAAAAACCTACAATTTAATATTGCTATCGGATCATTTGATTCGGCGGAGGCATGCGAATTCTTTAGAATATTATTATTGTGGAGACTTACATTTATTTGCGACATTAAGGACACAAGATTCTAGAAATATGTTGTAAATTTCCTCCGTAAAACAAGCCCACAAATTATAGACCGTTTAAGAAAGGAACGGATAAATATCTTTAACCCTCCACCCGAATTGAATCTTACCACTACCGCCAATGTTGTCAACTTTCTCGATGTGACATTAGACGTGAATAATGATTATTACTAACCTTATACCAAAAATCTATATAACAAGAGATACATCAGATATGAATCAAAACATCACCACAAAATTTTAGATAATTTACATAAAGCAGTCCAAGATAAACCAACTCCAGCAATAAGGAAATATTTGAGAATAATAAAATTAGATGTATAAAGGCTTTAGAACAAAGAAATCATAAAGTAAATTTAGAGTTTTCAGAAAAAAAAACAAAAAAACAAACAAGGTAAAAATAAACAGAAACACCGTAAGTGTAAAATTATTTGTTCAATCCACCTTTTAATCATAATGTTCAAACTAATATCGGAAGAATTTTCCTAAATTTAATCCATAAGCATTTTAACCGTTCGCCAACACTAAAAAAGATTTTTAACAAAAATAATGTTAAAATCATCTACAGCTGCGTTAATAACATAGATAAAACCATGTCTCAGTATAACAACATTATATTAGAAGGAAATTATTGGAAAGTAATTGAAACTCACATGAAACGAGCTTAAGGTGAGTTTCAATTACTTTATATTAAACAAATATATTTCCAACAAAGCGTAAATATTTCGAAAACCAAATGCAATGATCTGTCCCTTCAACAGTGAATATGTAACTGATAATATTGTATACCGAGCGAGCATACATCCCAGTAACGATGTTAAATTTTATTTTGGTCCCACTAAAAATTCTTGGAAATTTCGTTTTTACCATCATCGAGTGAACTTTGGTAATATAAAATACAAAACCAGCACTGCTCTCTCCAAATATTTCTGGCAATTAAATAATGGTGGCAACTCCCCATAAAACAACTGGGATATCGTAATAACAAGAGCCAAATCTTATAAAGGAAAAGGAAATAAATGTAACTTATGCCTTGTTGAAGATTTGGTTATCTTAAAACACTTAAATAATCCCAGCTTATTAAACAAGAAAAATAAATTGACGGTTACATGTAGGCATAAAAATAAATATCTGCTTAAATACGTTGATCTAGATTAATTTTTTCATATAAATTACTGCTTACTTTTTAGGTTAATTACTTTTTGTTTTTGTTTTTGTAGGGCTCCATGCTTGGTCCTAAGCTGTATTTTATTTTCATTAATTGACGAACTTCCGATGACATCAGCTCTCAACTTTGCATCTGCGCTGACGACACTACCATTTACATCTGCATCGATAGTAAGGTTGATCAATCCGACAAACTCAAAATGGCATCTGATGTACAAAAAGACCGCAACACCGTTGTTAACTTTTAACGACACCAAAACTAAACTCTCGAATAAACATCTGAGAGACCGCATTCTGCCTTCCATCAGCATGGCTGATGCTCACCTCCAGGAAAGTTACTCATTGCGCCTCCTTGGGCTAATGTTCACAGCTGAGATGAGGTTGAAAGACTGCATTGTATGCATCGATAGAAAGTCGGTTCACTGTGTTGGGCGAGATAATTTTTCTCTTAGGAATCTATCTTGCATATCTATAAGTCTACCATTTGCGCATGCTTAGAATATACTGCCATATATAGTTCGGTGCCCATGCTGTTTACCTGGAATTTCATGATAAGATCCAAAGAAGAATCAGAAATATTATTGGCCCTGATTTGGCGGTTCGGCTTCATTTACTTGCCCACTGCCGCAAGGTTGCGACTCTCTACCTTTTTTATTTTTTTTTATAAATACTTTCATGGTAATTGCTCGGATGAGCTCTTCGCTATGGTACCTAGACTCTATGAATTTAAGCGCTATACCAAACTGGTATTGATATCATCATCTCATCAATTTACAGTTGCGCTGGCTAGATCTAATCGTAACTTCTCTGTTAACAGTTTCTTATCTCGCACTTCTCGCTTGTGGATCTCGCAACTTGCTCCAGGATTTCCAGCCAACTTTAATCTGCAAAAAAATTAAATAATATGTCAATTGCTATGTATATTGCTGATATATATATAAATAATATATAAAAGAACAAATAATCTCCTTTTAATAATAAAAAAAATAATCTTCACAACTTAAAAAGATTCTTTTTTTCTTACACACGCAGATATATACATACATATATATATATATATATATATATATATACAAATCCCGTTTATTTTAAATGCCAAATACAATTTTTTAATTCAAAAACTGTATAATATATATCTTCACCAACATTACAATAACCAGATATATTTTTAAAAAATTTAAATTACGTAACCGCCAGTCTATACTCAGCACATGAAGATTGCGTTGTGCATGAAACTTCGAGTCGTGCTACCGGTGGAGGATAATATGTATATTTATTAATATATATATATATATATATATATATATATATATATATATATATATATATATATATATATATATATTGGTGAATTTGATCAGTTTGGTCTAGTCTGGTACGCTGTCACAGTTTCGCAGCCTTTAATATAACATGAACAATTTATAAAATTGTAAACAGCATGCGATAATAACCTGATTAGCAGTAATTTCATGGTAAGAAAGAAGGGAAAAGATAAAAGATATCTTGGAAAGAAAATATAAACCTATGAAAAAATATACATTGTTCTGTTACAGCTGCTTCAGACGAAAATCGAACCTGAATTACCGATTTTGTTTTTTGTACTTATAACCATTACGTTTCCTCTCAAATGCGTAAGAGAACGCATGATGAAAGAAGAAATATTTACGATGTTTACTGATGACAAAGGGACAATATCAAAATATTTGATCTTAACCCCGGCTTAAGGACTCACTCATTGATCGGTAAGCTTTATGTACTAATGGATAAACTTTTTTTTTCCCCAGGCTTTTGCATCGAATGACCGCTCGGAATTGTCGGGGTCGGTTTGAGGTAGTTTTGTTCAGCGGTTCGTGGGTGGCGTGGTATATCGTGATAAGCAGTAATTGATAGGGGTTGAGTCGTTGATGTCGAACGATCGAAAATTATGTGGTTTGAATTTAAATAAGACAACAAAAAAAAGACTTTTATTCTTATTAACATGCCTCAAACAAGGCAATAACGTAAGAGGACATTGGAAGTGAAGGAGAATGAAAAGACCTTAGAAGGAACCGAAAACCCAATCCTAATCAGTAAAACAAGGGATAAACTTCAAATCCTGTTCAAAGACCGGGGAGGAGTGTGAATCGGGTGATAGACGATCCTATCTACTCCTATTGAATTTAATAAGATACAAAGAAAGAATGGGAGGAAGGAAATATTTGAAAAAGTGAAATTTGAAGATAAAAAAAATGAGTACAAAAGTGGAAAAGAATGGAGGGAAGGAACAAGAAAGAAAATGATGGAGCGATAGTGAGAGCAAACGAGGATGAAGATAATAGTGAGTTAAATAATTAAAAAGCACAGAAAAAAACGAATGAAAAATAATAAGAAGAATATATATATATATATATATATATATATATATATATATATATATATATATATATATATATATATATACCCATACTCCTACAAAACGGAAAAACGTAAGAATAATGAAAAGATGAATAAAAAAATTAATTAAATCTCCCTTGTCGGCTCTGTCTAATGAAAGATGTTTGAAAAAAATATTGCTGCGAACGCACACACACACACACAAACACACACACACACACACACACACATATATATATATATATATATATATATATATATATATATATATGTATATTGAGCGCTTTCTAATAAGTACCTCGCATATAATATATAAATAATTATACATATATATATATTTATTTATATTTATATACCCACACTTTTCACACACACACACACATATATATATATATATATATATATATATATATATATATATATATATATATATATATATATATTAATTGATTCATCGACGGCCGTTTCGTCCTATATTTGGGACTCATCAGCAGTGCGCATCCACTACCGAGGGAATCGAAACCCCGACAGTTAGGTTGGCAAGCACTGCTGATGAGTCCCAAATATAGGACGAAACGGCCGTTCAGTGCTTCCTGAGGTTTCTATTAGACTCGTTGAATCAATTAATATAATTATCAAATCCTCCTCATTACTATATATATATATATATATATTCTATAGTTAAATTGCCAGATCAATTCTGTGGACAAGACAGATTGGTATAAAATGACAATTGGAAAAAATCTTAGATTTTGCCGACGCGTTTCGTCTTCCGACTTTTACAAGGCTTTTTTTCTGGTTAATGTATAAAGGTAATTTACATTAACCAGAAAAAAATGCTTAGACAGAAGCGTCTATCTTTTTAAATTTGGATTTTATAATGTAACTATAACAACAAAAAAATTTCGATTTCAATTTTTCCCTTGAAAAATCCGGAAGACGAAACGCGTCGGCAAAGTCTAAGATTTTTTTTTCAATTGTCATTTTATACCCATTTATTCTGTCATAAGAATATTAAAAAATCTATTTGAGAGCAATGCATAACTGTCATTCCCTTCTTTCAGCTCTTCTATTCTATCCGTTGTATTAAGGTGTTGGTAGATCACGGTTATTAAGAAGCATGGTAGATCAATTGATAGCGAGACAGATTGACAAATAGAAGAGCTGAGTTCGTATTCCATGCATTCCATTCACTTCTGTGCTAAAACCCTTGAGAAAAGGCTCCCACCTATGGGTAAAATGTCAGGACACACTAGGGTGTATAACTTTGCTTGACAATTAGTTGAGAATGAAGAAAAACTCAGAATTTATGAATATGTGTATCTTTCATTAGACATTCGATTATTTCCACTAGTATCTACAAACAATAATACGTAAAAAATACATTCCCAAATGGTTTGCAGATGAGCCGAAAGTGTTCAGAATAAAAGGTTGATAATGTATGAAAAAAAAAACGGGAAACTGTCTAGAGACGCGTTTCTATTTTTAGTTCAACCAACATCTTACCCCCTTTTTTTATATCAGTCATTCAGTTAAGTGTCATACGGGATACCCGCTTGGGTGATCATGTCTTGCACAATTCGAATCTGACCGGGCAGAAGGTTTTCTGCAGCAGGATGCCGTTTCTTTCTTTTGTGGATCGGTTGTTAACCAAGACACATGGACCTCAGTTCGTTATTAAACACATAGCTCTCACCGGGGTAGGGAGATAGATTCATACCTTTCCCAAGTGTATTTGCTCGTAAGTGAATGTGACAAGCACGACTGGGATTCGAACTCGGCTCATTCTGTCCCGTTATGCATTCCATCGCAATGATTTCATTAATAAAACCGCTATATCTTGTCTTTTCATATTTTTTTTTTTGGAAAACGTTCTGCAGAGATTGAACTCACAATTACTACACCTCGTGGATTAAAGTGCTGATTCATGAATTTTAGGGATAAAGAAAGAAGAAGAAGATGGGGTGCATTGTCGTCAGTATGAGCCCGAAATGCGACCTGAATGTCGGGAACACGAGAATCATCAGACGCGGAAGTTTAAATACCTGGGAAGCGTCTTGACAGAGGACGATAAGTGCGACACTGAGATCCGTAGGCGTATCGGAATGACCAAGAACATATTCCAAAAGTTGGGCAGAGTACTGCGAGACAGGAGGATATCTTTGGTAACAAAGAAAAGAATACTGTATCGTTACGTAGCATCTGTCCTTCTTTACGGCAGCGAATGTTGGATTTCCTCAAAGATGAAGAAGAACTCGAGGCGACAGGGATGTGGTTCTACAGAAGGATACTAAGGATATCATGAATCGAGCTTGTGAACATCGATGAGAGGATGCAAACAAGGTGAAGCCTTGTACTTAATATCAGGAAGAGGCGGCTGAAGTCTCTGGGACACATAATGAGGAAGGAGGGATTGGAGAATTTGATACTCACAGGTCGAATAGAGGGAAAGAGAGATATGGGAAAACAAGGCGTGACATACCTGGCAAACTTAAGCAAATGGATGACAGAACATGTTCTGTGAGAGGAAGCAGAGAGAAGGCACTTATTGAGAGCTGCAAGGGATAGAGGGAGATGGAGAGCCATGATGGCCTACGTCCTAAAAGGGCATGGCACATAAAATGAAAGAATTGGGA
>OZ010589.1:86866971-86879471 GCA_963932145.1 Acanthosepion lycidas | reverse complement strand
TTATTCATAGCTAGGGGGAGAAGAGAATTCATACCTTTCCCAAGAGTATTAGCACGTAAGTGAATGTAATGGATTCGACTGGAATCAAGCAATTCCTCAGTTCAATCCGCTAATCATTACTCCTCCGTGCCTCCAACTCTAAATTGCTTGGCGAATACAACGTGGCGCCTCTCTCTCTCTCTCTCTCTCTCTCTCTCTCTATATATATATATATATATATATATATATATATATATATATATATATATATATATATAGTCCTACTTACGAAGATTCTTGTTAATGAAATGTTAGATTATTACTAATAAATTTAAAATTTAATATATTCACGACTCTTATTTCCTCATAATATCCTGTACGAACATTCGTATTTTAAAGATAGTTACAAAATCGGTATGTTTGTACACACACGAAATATATCCAAAATTCTTTTTAAAATATTCTGGAGTTAAATTGTAGCAAGGTTTTCTTTTTGATTAGTAAATACAGTTTTACTTAATACCAATATCATTTAACCACTACAAATTAATACAAAATTTTAAAAGATTTAAAAGTTTATAAATGTTTATAAATAATTTAAAAACAAAATGCAAAAAATTCTTGTAGAAATTCATTATTTATTGATTTTTTTTTACTTAAGTGCCAATATTTTTCTAATTAAATGTCGTAGTTTTACTAAACTTTTTATTTTACGATTCAGAGCAAATTTTCTGTCACTGAAAAAATGATTTAAATTCCCTAAGTATATACATCCCCAACTGTACTTATAAATCATATAAACATTAAATTTTGCAAAAAAGAATTTTTCTAAATTTCACAAAATTAAATAAGTGCGTGTGCGGGTAACAGAGTCCTGAAATTTCAGGACTCTTAAAATTTGATAATTAACTGAATTTTTCAAGAATTTCCAGGCCAGTGAGCTTTTCTTTTCATTGTAAAAAGACGCTCAATTTCGCATAACCATATATGACCCCCACCCCACCCGCAAAACAGTCTTTTTTCTTAATAATAACATAAAATATGCGATAAAACTAATTAAGTTTGGGGCATCTGTTCATCATGAATGCTCATTTATTAGCGTATATATATATATATATATATATATATATATATATATATATATATATATGTGTGTGTGTGTGTGTGTGTGTGTGTGTGTGTGTGTGTCCATATATATATATGTATGTGTATGTGTGTGCATATATATATATGTGTGTGTGTGTGTGTGTTTGCATATATATATATATATATATATATATATATATATATATATATAGTCTAACCTACCCACGTTGTGATTTGATCTTAGGTAGACGAAATCAATTAGTCGCTGGGCCGTAATGCAAGCCAAGTCCGAGCAAATGTAACACCGCACAAATATATGTAAAAGAAAATAAAGTAACAACTCAAAAAGTTCAAATGTGTTAAAAAAAGAATAACAATATTTTATATCTGGTTGCTGAATACAGGACTGCGTCTTTCTCCCAAACCGCTTCTATAGATTCGTGCGAGAGAGTTCGAGATCAAAGATTATGAATTTTGTCAGTCTGTAATATGGTCAGATGAAAGTAAATTCTGCCAATATTCTAATTCGAAATAGGTTTATGCTTGGAGAAAACAGAATGAGACTTGGAACACTGAATGTCTGCAGGCGACCGTGAAACATGGAGGGATTGGAGTAATGGTGTGGAGTCGCTGTCTTGTTTGAAGGGAAATCTGAGCTGATTTATGTTGATGAGTGGTTTAATGGTCCAAAATACTGTCAAATATTAGAGAAAGGACTACTCCCACTATTTGAAACCAATTAGATTGAAAAGAATGTCTACCTTTTTTTCAAGAAGATGGAGCGCCATGTCATACGAGCAAAGTAGCAAAGGCCTGGAAGGAATCACAAGGAATCAAGTCACTGCTATGGGTAGTCCAAAGTCCTGACATGAATCCAATAGAGCACGTTTGGGATCCCATTAACCGAAGACTTTGAGAACGTGCAATCAAAATCACGTCAATGGAAACCCTTACATTGCTAAAGGAGTGGCAAAATATGGACCAGATCAAATCCATGAAAAATCGAATACAAACACTGTAACTAGCAAAAGGAGGACCTACTCTATACCAGTTCCAAATACTGTTTATTTATATTGAGTAGGAATTATGCAATTAAATTTTGAAATTGGATATTTATTTCTCCTGGTTAAAAACTTTTCTTAGGCTACTGTACACCATCATCAGTTTACGATTAATGTGTGGAATGGAATTATCTTACACGTCTTACAGGGACAATATTTCGAACACTTTTTCAGACCTGCTAGAGGATGTATCTCTGCTATTAGGAAGACGCATGTGCTTTATGCATTATGGAGCTCTGGCACATTTTAGTCACATTGTTCATGATGCACTAGATGACATCTACCATGAAAGCTGGATAGATAGGGTCGAACCAGTTCCATGGTCTGCACGTTCAACCGACCTCAATCCTTTGGAATTTTATCTGTAGGGACCACCTAAAGGAATTGCTTTATACATCAGACATTAATAACGCAGAGACGCTTCATCAACATATCATGGGTGTCTGCGAAGCCATTCGACACCGTGTCGGAGTATTTGAATGGTGCCGCCAGTCAATGATCCGACGTGGGCATGCATGTAGAAGGAAGAGGAGGGCATTTTGAACATTTGTTTTGAGTTTCTGTGTTGAGATACAATTGATGACCTTTTGGGTATATGTTTATATTGACATTTTACCTTGTTTTGGTAGCAGGAACCCACCCTCAAAGTTTGTAAAAGTATTTTAGGATTGCATCTAGGATTAGTACATTTAATAACATCTACCGTAAACTTTAAACTTAACTCAAAAACGAAGAATTTGAGGACATGTGTTTATATGGCCTTTTGTACTTGTTTGGGTGTGAGGAATCAGCTCCAAACTTTGAAAAAGTATTTTTGATATACCCTGTATATTTATAGTTCATTTATGTTATTTACTGATTTTAATTACACTTATAATAATATATTAGAACACAATTAAGAGGTTTATTCCAATTTATTCTAACATAACATATATAATAAGTAACCATTTCAATTCTTATTCTTCTTTATTATTATTATTATTATTATTATTATTATTATTATTATTATTATTATTATTATTATTATTATTATTAATCGGAGAAAAATCAACCCAGGTTATCCTTATTGCAAAACTAGCTTTGATTAAATATTGAGTAAACATCCTTGTACCCCCACGCAATGGCAAAGTGTTTGGTTTACTGACAATTATTTACTCTACACTTTATATTACTTACTTATCTATCTATCTATCTCAATTTTTTATCTATCTACCTACCTATCTCAACTTTGTCTTTATCTATCTATCTATCTATCTATCTATCTATCTCTCACTCTCTCTCTCTCTCTGTATATATATATATATATATATATATATATATATATATATATATATATATATATATTTATATATATCTCAATCTTTTCATTAACTATCTACCTATCTCAACTTTGTCATCTATCTATCTATCTATCTATCTATCTATCTCAAATTTGTCATTATGTATCTCAAATTTTCATTATCTATCTACCAACCTATCTATCTCAACTTTGTCATTATCTATCTATCTATCTATCTATCTATCTATCTCAACTTTGTCATTATCTATCTCAACTTTCTTATTATCTATCTTTCTCTCTCTCTCTCTCTGTATGTATATATATATATATATATATATATATATATATATATATATATATATATATATATATATCAGATAGCAACAATTACAGTTGGTAATTTTCTTTTGTGTCTCACCCTGGAAATGTCAGCAATGAAATTGATTCAATGTTTAGTTTTGTTCACATGTATGAATCGTCTTTCTTTTTTTTTCTGATTTTTTTTTTTTTTCCTTTGTCTTCTCCGTCCTAACTTCCTGTCTGTCCAAACTGTCCCAGGTTTCCGGGAATATTTTTTTTTCCATCTATATATTTGTTTTGCATTCTCCATAACACTTTTTTTCCTGGCCTTGCTACCAGAAAACTCTGTTTATATGTTACAGGCTGCGCCTATTTACATCTCGACGTTAGTGAGCTATAAAATTCCAAAGAAAAATAGAAGGGCCAGGAATTTTAATTCTTTAAATGCGGTTGTTTTAAACAATATTTTTAGGCTATGTGTGTCTGATTTTTGTACTGTACGGCCAAGCCCTTGACTATAGCTCTTTCGTAACAATCCTAGCAGCAATTATAAGAATGCGGTCAAGTGTCATGTGAAGTGTTCATCGTCTGGTATCCTATATTGTAGCCGAGAGATTTATAAAACTTCTCACGGGCTCTCGTTCGATATATGAGACGGGGTAAGAGACAGAATTCACCGGGAAAGTAAATCGAACAGATTTCAACCTTTGAGATATTGAATCAGTGAAAATCGTGACGCCTAAAGTAAATGTAAAATGCAAATTTGAGGTGTGTGCGATATCAGGTGTCTATCTGTAAACTGAACGTATGTAACAATTCTAAAATTAGCGAAACAGATTTAAATAAGGATAATTTTACTTTCCAGGTGTGCGCATAGAAAATAGATACGAAAAGGCTAAGGCAGGCATGAAAAGATTGTGATATCGGAGAGTTGAGTTTGACTTCCTGTTCGAGTTCATTACATTCACTTTCGTGCTAATACCCTTGGGAAATGTATGAATCCAACTCTTTCCCACCCCCAGCTATGGATAAATAGAAGGACAGACTGGGTTTTATAGCCTTGGTTGGCAACTAGACTAGAAGAAGAAAAAATCTGATCTCGAACCAACCTGAAGAGGTTTGTACTTCCTCAAGCTATCTTGCCCAAGTTGCAGTACATATGGGTTCCCTTACGACCATAAGGGGTTACGGGACTCGTTATATATATAGGTAGATATAAGGAAAAAAATCATCATCATAATTATCACCATCATCTTTCTCTACTCCTCCTCCACATCCTCCTCCTCCTCCTCCTCATCATCATCATCATCATCATCATCTCCCATGAAAAAATGTGATCGCAGGGTCAATGTGCAGCTGAGTATCTGACAAGTTCACTCTATGATGATTTTCTAAGCGTAGCTTAGATGTGTCACAAAGCCGAAATCATGGCGCACTCAGTGAAGATCGAACTCCCTATTCAGTCGTAATTGATACAGTGAGACAAGCTTGCTAACCATTAAAGTACGTCGAGGTCCTCATGCTGATTTTGTAAACGTAGATTAGATGCGACACAAAGACGAAGGCATGGGGCATCCAGTGAGGATTGGCCTCACAACTAAGTCTTAACTGATCTAGCGAACTATTACACGACGTCGAAGTCCAGTCTATATGTTATGGGTTGAAAGCTGGAGAGGTATTCATCCATGGTCTAGCGTCTCTTTTGGCCAGTAGACCTGGCGGAGACCATCTCTCTTCAGGTGAAACCACAGGCAATGTACTCCAACATGAAAACTGGTGGCTTTTAATGCCATCGGCGCGGAAAGTTCTTGTCTCCGCTCTGGCCACAGATTTCAGTCTAAGAAACCCTCCGTCGAGCGATGCTTTATCAAATAAAAATAAAATAAATAAAATAAAGTAAGTGATAAAAAAATAGTAACATAGAGTATAATAATAATACAATGTATCTTTTTCTTCTTCTCTTGCGAAAGATGACATATTTGTTTCATGTTGTCTTACTTATGACGACACAGTTGCAAATTTGAACTCCGAGTATTTCTTCTCTTAAAGAGACCAGTCTACACGGCTATTTAGCTCATAGCTGGGGATAATGAAGGGAAAAATTTTGGGCAATAGTAGAAGTGAAAGTGAACACAATAAACTAGACCGAATTGTGAGCTCAGTTCCCCATCTATGTGACGATATCCATTAACACTAGCCATACATATCGATGTCAAAAATAGAATAGAACAAGATAGCCACTGGGTAAATAATGAATATTGTCAAACGGTTACATTTGGACAGTCAAATGCAGCTAAAAGTCATACATCCATGGCAATGGAATAAAAATGCTTATTGCAGTTAGCTGGAACGTCTCGAATACCAACGAGGCACAAACATATTTGGAAATAATATTTAAAAATATATTTTTCACGAATTTATCCAAGGGAAGCAACTCTTGTAAATACTTGCATATTTGTCTCCCTTAACAAACACACACGCGCGAGCGCGCGCATACACACACACACACACACACACACATCATAATTGAATAATTGCATATTTGTCACGGATATAAATACGTATACAGTGATACCCCAACTTAAGTCATTTTCGAAGATACGTCGGTTTTATAAATAATCAAATATAAAATATAAAATAAAAAATAAAATTAACTATTAAATATAAGTATAAATTAATTATTAAATGTGAATTTTAAATATCAAATATGAAATAAAAATAAAGTTATAAATTAAATAAAATATTAAATAAAAATAAAATAAATAAATAAGAACAAAAATAATAAAATATGGAATAATAATAATAATAATAATAATAATAATAATAATAATAATTACAGCTTTAATGTCCTTAACTGGACCATAGCTGAAATTAAGCGAATGGACGCCAAAACGAGAAAGCTTCTCACTTGCTATCGCATGCATCATCCCAAAGCTGATGTTGATCGTCTGTATGTGCCCAGATCTGAAGGAGGCAGAGGATTAGTTCAACTAGAACTGTCCTACAAAACTACAACAATTGGCCTCCAAAGATACTTGGAAACTACAGAAGACTGGATGATGGTATGCGTCAAGGAACATGAAAGTAGTAAGCGTCTTTACTCCGTAATGAAAGAAGCCAACAAATTCAAACTGGAGCTTCAAATGGACGTAGAGATGCAACTACAGCACAATACACCGGCTGAAACTGCAAAATACTTGAAAAAGACAGCAAAGACGAATGCAACCGACCAGATACAGAAGCGATGGCAAGATAAACCGCTTCATGGCCAATGCTCTGCCCGTATCAAGCAAGATGATGTAGACAAAACCCGTACCCATCAGTGGCTACGCAGTGCAGGGTTGAAAGCGAAAACTGAAGGTTTTATCCTTGCTGCGCAGGACTAATGCTTATTAACTATGAATTATCAAGCACATATACTAAAATATTGTGTCAGCCCAAAATGCAGATTCTGTGATAAATATCCAGAAACGATTGATCATCTTGTATCAGGTTGCACGATATTGGCACCCACTGAATATAAAACCCGACATGACAGAGTGGGCCAATATCTGCACTGGAAAATCTGCAACTTCTACGGGAAGGAAACTGAAATAAATTGGTACCAACACCACCCAGACCCGGTTACGGAGATAGGACCTGTTACAATTCTATGGGAATACACAATTCACACTGACAGAACAATCAAGGCCAACCGACCAGATATTGTTATTAAAGACCACAAACAAAAACGATGCCTCCTTATTAATATGGCAGTTCCTGCTGACTGCAATGTATCTTTGAAGATATTCAAAAAGCTGTCAAAATACAAGGACCTTGAAATAGAGGTCTCGAAAATGTGGCATATGGGAACATCAACAGTCCCTGTTGTAGTTGGAGCCCTAGGACTGGTTGGAAAAGATTGCAGTAGACTAATTGCAGGGATTCCTGGAATCCCATGCCTCAAGGAGATACAAAAAATTGTTCTGACAAGTACAGCCCACACTTTACGAAAGGCTTTATCTATGTAATTTTTCTTTTTTTTTTTTTTTTTTTTTTTTGTCAGTGAAAAGTGTCATGATGCCATTTCTAACCTTAGGTCCCTGGGTGGGACCCGGAAAGAAATGTGTAAACGCCAGAAAGCAAAGAAAATAAAAATAATAAAAATAATAATAATATTTAAAAGAGCAAAAGACCATGTATATTGGAGGAAGGTTATTTGATAGGCATGAGATGGAGTTGAAATAACAATATATTTTGTTAGGTAATAACAGATTAAGCAAGATAAAAAAATAATCTAGATCAGTTTGAACCTACTTCGGTGACGGCATTTGGAACTAACTCATTTATTTGGTTTAGTAGAATACTTTGATTTATAAATCTAATTATTCTAATCTGCTCTTCTAAACACAGATTACATCTAATCTTAAAATTATTAGGAGTCAGTGCGAAATCTATGATTTTCCAGTTAATCTAAGGGTTCAGATGTTTTCTCCCTCAATTTCAATCTTGATTTGGAAAAAGGGTGTCTATGTATATAATAAATGTCTGCTTCCATTCCTCCGCGGAAATTCTAATGTAGACATGGTGGTTGAACTTATTTTCTTTGGGGTAAATGGTTTTTAGTAAAATAACATTCGAACTGGACAATATTTGCTATTTCTACAATTACTGGGGGATCGATACCAGGTTTATTGTTGATACCATAGAATTTAGCCACTCTAAGGGAGACCAGTCTACACTGCTCTTTAGTTCATAAATGAGGATAGAGAAAGGGAAAAATTTGAGCATTAGTAGAAAAGTGAAGCAATAAACTAGACCGAATTTTGAACTGAGCTCTCCATCTATATTACGATATCCATTTAACACTACTCACACATATCGTTGTCAAAAATAGGATAGAACAAGATAGCCACTGCGTTAATAATGAATATTGTCAAAATCTGGAGTGTCAAATGCAGATAAAGGACATAAATCCATGGCAATGGAATAAAAATGTTTATTGAAGTTGGCTAGAACGTCTTCAATCCCAATGAAGCACTAACATATTTGGAAACAATATTTAAAAATATATTTCTAACGAATTTATATAAGGGAAGCAACTCTAGAAAATACTTGCATATTTGTCTCCCTTAACACACACACAGACACAAATACACAGAAAAAACACAAACACAAACACGCATGCACCCACAAAGACGCACATAAATATGTATACACACACACTGACATATATACACACATATACATCTATATATATATATATTGTAAGAGATTATAATATTATAATAAAAATATTTTTGAAAAAAATGTAAAAATAAAAATATCTACAAGAACACCGGATTATATATCTTACTGCTCTTACTTTATATATATATATATATATATATATATATATATATATATATATATATATATATATATATATAAAGAAAGAGCAGTAAGATATATAATCCGGTGTTCTTATAGATATTTTTATTTTTACATATTTTAAATCAATTAAGTTATAATATATATATATATATATATATATATATATATATATATATATATATATATCTTACTGCTCTTTCTTTATATATATATATATATATATATATATATATATATATATATATATAAAGAAAGAGCAGTAAGACATATAATCCGGTGTTCTTATATATATATATATATATATATATATATATATATATATATATATATATATGTATATATATATATATATATATATATATATATATATATATGTATATATATATATGCATATTATTAAGAGTCTGTCTATATTTCTGAGATGAGGTATTATGTACATTATTTACAATATTCGGACTATTGTCCTCATCTTTGCTGCCATATTTATCACAACGTTTCGGCCGTTGTACACTTCGGCCTTCTTCAGGTGCTTGGAATGTCAAACTGAACCCTTTATTTCGCTCATATTTTCATAAAAGATCCATATATTACAATTATATGTCCATTATTTTATTATAGATAATGGTACATATAATATTTATTTAATTCCTTGAATTTTAATTTTGATATTACCACATCTTATGGCCCTTTGAATATAATAAATATTGCATTTTAGGATCAAAATAAAATAATATATATAAAAATGATTTGCTCATATTAGTAGACCCGTTTAATATAGTTCTATAGTATATAAATAATTTTTTTTTTTTAAATCCTAAAATTAACCTATTGTTAGATATATATCTGATCATTTCATTGTATCTTAAAATCCTATTCTTAACCAGATGTAATGGTGATATGTTTAATTATGACAGTTCATCGTAACAAGTGTGAATAACACACAGACCCCTAACCTCTAACATATTTTTTTTACTTTTCTTCTTTAAGTTTGACTAGGATTTGATTGGCCAAACAGGAAATACCCATAAAATTTTGAAATTTTTTTCCCCGCTGTCTAAACTCTTCAATAAAATACCATTCTGTTTTCGAATGTAAATTCTTTTCATCAAAAGTAATCTAGCATCGCTTGATAATAGAACAAATTTGAAATTCCGAAACATAGAAATTTCCATGTCGCGATGTAAAATATTTAAAAATATAAATCTTAATGGCCATTTTCACCCACGAATTTTAATTTTAAAATTGGCAGGATTTTTCAAACTGTTTTGGTATCAGTTTGTAGTGGCATACAATTTAGTTGGAGAAATAAAGTAGGGCGTTATAGGGGACTTAGTGGGCGATATGAAGAGAAGAATGCATCGTTACAAGATTTATATTATGGAGGTAAGGGAGCCTGTGTGGGGAGAAGGAGGGGGAACCGATGAGCTGACCTACATCCTAATGGTCACACAGCCAAAGTTTAATTCAACGGGCATTCACGGAAATTAGTGTAAACGCCAAAAAACAATCAGGAGATAACTTTATTAAGATGAAAGAGAGACAATTCGGAATTATTGGTGTATTAAACTTGTCCATATATCAGAGCTCAAAATCTGTAAGGTGTTTTCAAAGATTTAGAGGGAATTTGTATATATATATATATATATATATATATATATATATATATATATATATATATATATAATTATTTATTTAAAAATATGATTCCAACACGCTACATAAGAGGTTTCATGTTTCAAAACAAGAGCCGAAAATTTCAATATAATTATTTGAATTAAATTGATTTAAAGTAAGCTCTGTTCCATCTTGAAGCAAAATTTTTTTTGGAATAACTTATTTCTGAAATTTACGTGTTTTAATAGTACATTCACAATTTAAATCAAAATTTCCATGGTACCAGCCAGGGAAAATTGTTTAAAATAGTTAGGGGTGTTGAGTGTTAATAATTTGTATCAGTATAGAGTTACTTTTATAGATGTCAAGTCAGGGTAAGGTGGGGGTGTCTAAATTTAAAACGGAAGATGTTTTCGCCTAGTCTGGTTTACGTGTCTATGGAGATTTATTTATTTTTTTATTAATTTCTTTATGAAAGGGATTTTGCATATAAAAACTGCCGTAACATTTGTTTTTTGACGACTTCATAAAGGGTTATTTTTTTGTAGGATATTTAAACTATTTATTGGGGTTATGGATTATAAAAGTTATTTTATTGTATGTTTGTTTTTAAGCTAATTATTCAATGCATAAATTTGATGATGTCGGGAAAAAACCGTTAGTTCATGTCTATTGTTTAATAGATTTTTATTATTTAGAAACTTAATGTGCAGTTTCTCATGGAGGCACAAAGGGCATGGGTCATCCCAAGTTTTACAAGTTCTAGTCCTATTTATAATTTTCCATTTTACTTTAGGTGTCCTGTTTATTTCCTTCAGATGCCAAAAATATTTAGATAGAGAAGTCTGATTTCTTTTATTTATATTGTTGAAAGAGCACTTATGCTGCCTCCATCTGGCTTAAAATTCATTCTTCGTGGACCCAATGTATATCATATTAGTATTAGGACTCTCAGTGGATGAGATAGTACATTGGTATACCACAGATTTGATGCAGCATTTATTTTCTAATGGGCAGTTTTCTGGGTTTCTACAATCACACAATTTTCCACTGTTATTGTCTGATTTAAGTGTAGGTTTTTTATTAATACTATTCAGGCATGGGGGTTTGTTCAGGATTTTATTATTGTGTTTTTTTTATTATACTTTCTAGATTTTCATTGCAACTGTAACTTAATTTTAGGGTGTTCTTATTAAATATATTACTAAGCCTACTATTGGTGGGGAAGTGTTTATCAATTAAAACTAAGAATTTCTGTCCTAGTTTAATACTAACCATTTGGTTGAACGGAGGGGTATACCAAATGATTTTTCTTTTCCTGTTTATATATATATATATAGTTATTTTTTTTTTTTAAATATAACATAAATATGTTATAAAATCACTACAAAAATAGCCATTTTGTTTCAACACCCTTGGTGTCTTATCAAGTGATGATGTTGAATGTAAAATAAATGGTTTTAAAAAATTCAAATTAATTAACAATCCTTCGCAAGGGGAAAACGTTGTTACAAAAGCTAGATGGACCAATCAAAATACAAGTATAGGAAAATTCAAAAAGCTTGACAACGAAGTCATGTTATAATATCTATTCAGATGTTTAAACTATGGGTAGTATTAAAAAAGAATTTATTCTAACCAATAATTACTAAATTATATGATAAAATTTAATATTAAAATTAAAAACTGCTAATTTCAAAATCAAAATATAATCGCTATTAAGTTTACAACTATAAAATTACTGAGGAGAAAAGAAGAAATATATATGTTATTCAATTTATTTCTTCATTGAAGTTACTTTAGCAAATTTTATATGTATAATCACTAAT
>OZ010589.1:86779471-86861971 GCA_963932145.1 Acanthosepion lycidas | reverse complement strand
ATTGAGGGAGAAAAGATCTGAACCCTCAGATTAACTGGAAAATCATAGATTTCGCTCTCACTCCTAATAATTTAAAGATTAGATGTAATCTGTGTTTAGAAGAGCAGATTAGAATACTAAACCAAATAAATGAGTTAGTTCCAAATGCCGTCACTGAAGTAGGTTCAAACTGATCTAGATTATTTTTTTTATCTTGCTTAATCTGTTATTACCTAACAAAATATATTGTTATTTCTACTCCATCTCATTTCTATCAAATAACCTTCCTCCAATATACATGGTCTTTTGCTCTTTTAAATATTATTATTATTATTATTATTATTATTATTATTATTCCATATTTTATTATTTTTGTTCTTATTTATTTATTTTATTTTTATTTAATATTTTATTTAATTTATAATTTTATTTTTATTTCATATTTGATATTTAAAATTTATATTTAATAATTAATTTATACTTATATTTAATAGTTAATTTTATTTTTTATTTTATATTTAATAATTGATTTATATTTGAATTATATATTTTTTAATATTATTTATTATTCTATGTTTAATACTTATTAATTTATATTTAATATATAATAGTTTTATTTAATATTATTTAATATTATTTAATAATTTCACTTTAGTAATTATTTTACTTATTATTACTTCAAGTTTTATATTATTTGTATTATTATTTATAGATTACTTACATTTTAATTTTAGTTGTTACCTTTTACTTACTCTTCCTTAAAGATTTCTTTATTAAAATAAAAATAATCTTCTCTAATTTTTAATTTCTTTTAAGTAATTTTACTTATATAAAATAGATGTTAATATTTAAAAATGTAGGTCAAGGTTATTTTAACTACCGTACTACCACAATGAAACTCGGTTTAAGCTATGTCGAGATTATCTGCTGAGTTCTTTGTAGTATTTTTCTTTCTGCTTTCTTCTTTTTTTTTTCCTTTATTGCTTTTGCTTTTTTATCTTTCTCTCTTCTTTTATTTTCTTTATTTTTTAAATGTCTAAATTTGTAAGCAACTATTTTATTTTATTTCTTCGCAGGGATATCCAGGTCCTTCTACGTACATAGTATAATTCCTGTAACGATGCATTCTTCTGTCATATTTTCCGTCATATCACTTTTAAAGACCTCCCTCTCTTTTCCCCCCAACGAGCTTGTACCCTACTACAAACTGATAACAGAAAAAGTTTGAAAAATCCTGTCAATTTTAAAAATAAAATTCATAGGTGAAAATGGTCATTAACTAAAGGTATCTTAATTCCAATTGTAAAAAAAATTGGTTCTGTTTAATGAAAATAAACATTGAGTTTTAACATATTTCAATTTCTATGTTTTGTTAATAGGACTCCCCTAGATTATATTAAGGGATTACTATATATATATATATATATATATATATATATATATATATAATAAGTTAATAGCTATGTTATTTAGCAATGACCAAGCATAAAAGAATAATTACATGTAACAAACGTATCTATCTATCTATCTATCTATCTATCTATATATATATATATATATATATATATATATATATATATATATATATATATATACACACACACACGCATACATATATATATATATATATATATATATATATATATAGTTAAACCTAGAGAGCCAGGCAAACCTACCAAGGTTTCACCTAAGCTGATCGTCAGAGAAGGCTGGCTAAAAAAAGTAAAGAAAGGACGTAATGTATAGTCAATAAACAAAAAACCATAACCACGTGACCAAAAAAAAAACAAAAAAAAAAAACTACGGAGAAGGTTTAATAACAGTTATTAAATTCTAAAACGGAAATTCTAAACAAATGTAGACATAGAAAACGTTGATTGTTAAACTAGTTCTTCTCTCCCCAGTAATTAATATATTATTTATATTATGTTTTTTATTGAATAAATAGTTCCACGCCTGCTTGTCCGTGTTTCTCTTTAAACCCGCTTCCTCTTTCGTCAATTTTAGAATAAATGGTACTCCCCAACTCCCCATATATATATATATATATATATATATATATATATATATATGTGTGTGTGTGTGTGTGTGTGTGTGTGTGTATGTATGTGTGTATATATATATATATGTATATATATATATATATATATAGATAGATAGATAGATACGTCTGTCACGTAATTTTTTCTTTTATTTTTGTCAAGCACATTGAATATATAATTTTATTCTTTGTTATATTATTGAACAGTACGATTTTAGAAGAGCATTTGGAAGGTTTTTGTTTTTTTAATTTATTACTAATATTTATAAATAAAGCTGTTGGGCCTTCAGAAATATTGCAGTAAACATGACACAAATAACAGAAAAAATATAACGCATAACAGTATCATTGTCATGATCAAGGGACATAACTCATAATATTCTTTTTAGATTTACCTCCCTTACATCCAGCGAACTGGGGGGAAAGTATTTTTGTTTATCAATGCGTTGTGCCCTACATATATACAAAAGAGTATAAAATAGGAAAAGGACACTTACAGTCTCTCGATCAAACGCAAGGAATTCATAAAATGATTCTTTTGTTTACATAGCGTCGGCTGGTAAAATTGTATGTACACAGCCTCAAGGATTCGGACATGGTAAACCGAGCGATCACGATGTAAGATGGGAAAAATTTGTCATCATATTCGGCGGCACACTCATCATTATCCAGCAAATGCTTTCCAGTAGACGAGTCGTGAACTACTTTGTGTTGCTTCGTGCTACAAAGTTGCGTACTGTGTTCCAAACAAAATCTGCTTTCCCTTCCTTTAGTAAGGATCGTTTGTCCTATTTTCAGAGAAGTAAATTCAAATGCCGATGCAAAGTGGTGTACATAGAACGAACGAATCAGAAGTTGGAATCGCAGATTACGCAACATGTACATTCCGATTTGCGTTCTAGCAGTCAAAGACGTATTTTAGCAACCACTGAAGCAGTTAACGGCTCGTCTATTGGGCAGCATTTGCTGTATAATCCTGATTTTGCCGCTCAGTATGATGACACGTTTTTTCAATTTTACCAACTTAAAAAATATATCCAAATACCAAATGTTGGACAATTATTGTCTTTATCTTCACCAGAAATTAAAGCAAATATTCGAACATTAGAACAACTCGTGATAATAGACATCCATTGTCTGTTATTTTTAATCATACCTGTTGATATATATATATATATATATATATATATATATATATATAAGGCTCAAGCACTAATATTCATCTGATCTACAAATTCAAAAAGAACACAGAAAATATAACTTTATATTATATTTTCTGTTTTCTTTTTGAATTTGTAGATCTGATGAATTAATTATAGCTATGGAATGGTAGTGTTTGCTCCTTTTATATTATAGGCTTGCTTTGTCGTGGACATTGATCTCTACCTGGATTCTACCCTCATATATATATATATATATATATATTGTGTATTTAAGTAGCAATACTTCTTTCATGTAATGAGAGACAAGGTGTTTTGATTAAGTTTTTTTTATATAATTTCTCATATGATCTTTTCTTTTTTTTCTTTTCCGTAGATAAATTATACAAAAACTGCGAAATATTATATTTTTCCAAGCGCTTTCGTCTATAACTTTAGCTATTCTCAGGAATGAATTATATTTACCGTTAATTGGAAATTGATTGTTTTATGTATGAATTCAGCTTTATTTTCAAAACACAGTCAACATACTGTGTCCAAGTTCATAGTTGAGATTATTGAGTGTTTTTTTCTTTCTTTTTATTAATAAGGCTTCCATTATTTTTTGGCCTTTTTTACATGTAGTCGACACATTATATTTGTATTATCAACAAGTATGTTGCGAATAGGATAAGGTAGGTCCATGATTATTTAAATGCGACGTAATTGAACTAAGATGTAGCGTGAGTCTTCTTGTTAAACATGTTGTGGTATGGCCAGTATAATATTTTACGAATTTTGATTTATCAGTAACACAATTCCTTAATGGACATTTAAATGTGTAAATAATATTTGTTCTATTTAATTTTTTTCTAAGAGGGGAATTATTATTTTTAACTGTAAGATTTTTTTTAATAAATAATCAGTCTAATGTTTTGGCTCTAAACTACTGGGATTGTGTATTTTTTTATAATGTTAAGTCTAGTTTCATCTTGCTTGTAATTATTATTCATCTGATTTGTTACAAAAATATTAATGATATCGTTTATGTTTATGTTCTCATCGTTGCTATTAGCTGCCTTAAAAATCCTAATATGGAAATCCAACAATTGGTTTGGCAATCCATTATTGATAAGCTTTTGTTTAATGTTATTTAATTCTTTTACAAAAAGCGTGCGAGAGGATGAATTCTCGTGCGCTCTCTTGAGGAAATTTCTATTAGAATTAGAGAAATTAAGATGGTATTTTTTTTTAGTAACTGAAGTTGTAAACGCATTATTACTAAACTCAACAAAAAAATCTAAGAATGGCAGTTTATTTTTTTTCTCTAACTTCATATGTAAAATGGAGAACAGAGCTTTGTTGAAATGTAGCTTTCAGATTGTCAATTTCCTTTTTGTTTTCAGATAAAATACATATATCGCCTACATAACGAATATATATTTTGGGTTTAACTTTAGTTAAAACCTTGTTTTCAACGTAGAAAATATAATAATTTCTGGCTATAAAAAGGACGCTAGTGGTGCAAGCGAGAAATAGATTTTTTTGAAAATATTATGTTTGAATTGGAGGTGGAATTAAATTACTTTATACACAGAAATAAGAATAATATCAATAGTTTCTATAACAGGAACGTTAATAAATAAATTTTCTAGATCAAGAGACGGAAGAATGCCTTGGTTTGGTTTTACTTTTGTACTTATGGCATAACGATATATAATTTTGTATAATTTTATATATCAAAATACAGTATTTAGAAAAATAGTGTGACGTCACCCCCGGGCTGTCTCTGCCCCCGTTGCCGTCCTCTAACGACCAGTGTGACTTGGTATTGGTCGCGGCACCAAATGTGACGTGATCCTGCTGTCACGGCACCAAATGTGACGTTCTAACCCTTGGCTGATTCGGATGGGAATCTGGTTAGATTCGATATCAGCTTTGTCGTTCCCAGCTCGCCTCCAACGTCTGGTTACCGAAGTAACTCCTTTTACTTCTAGTCTAACCTACCCACGTTGTGATTTGATCTTAGGTAGACGAAATCAGTCAGTCGCCGGGCCGTAATGCAAGCCGAGTCCGAGCAAAGGTAACACCGCACAAGTATATGTAAAGGAAAATAAAGTAACAACTCGAAAAGTTCAAATGAGTTAAAAAAGAATAGCAAATATTTTTATATCTGGTTGCTGAATACAGGACTGCGTCTTTCTCCCAAACCTCTTCTATGGATTCGTGACACTTTGTGTTTGTTAGGCGATATTCGCAAAACTTGTTTTGGTGGTGTGAGTCTAAGTCGTTCTTCAAAAATAAATTGTTCTGGGTTAGAAGTCGAAGTCGGGATGCGTGGATCTTCAGTCAGCTTCCTGCGAGGCTGGTCTCAGACCTCACAGCTCTACTCTGTCTGCGTCTGCCCAACTGCGTCTGCAACTGTAACTATGTGCGCTGCGACTCTGCTTATATGGACGCCGACCAAAACCGGGTGTGGGCTTGTCAAGGTTTGATTTCCTCGATAATTCTAAATCCACAATAAGGATTTTCTTTGTTTTCGGACAGGATAATTGATCACTTTCCATTTTTGGAAGTCCATTACTTTATGCTTTAGAGAAGTTCTTAGGAGAATCGTCCTCCCAAATTCTTCCTTTCTCATATTGGTATCTCACACCAATCCTTTCAGAGGGCGTCAACAGGTTTCCCTTCTCTCTCACAGTGGCATCTCACACCAATCCCCTTAGAGAGGTCAACAGGCCTCCCCCCATAGTTTACCTTCGCCTACCGCTCACGCCACCATTCAGCCAATGAACGCCCAGCAGTGTGAGCGTGGCTAGTCTGGCCTCAGTTTAAAAATTTCGCTCAAAGGAAAAAACAATTATTTTCCTATTTTTTTTCTTTTCTTCTTTTTCTTTTTTCACCAGACTCCTACGATTCGCAGTGTGGTCCTTAATCTCTATCTTAACCGAATGTCGTCTGGAATTCGTCAACGAGATTTTCGTCAAATAATAATTGGGGTTGGTCAAGTGAATCTCTTTGTCTCCTTAATGCCTACGTGATTCCGTCGCCACAATCCGTCCAGGCAACAAACTCTTATCATGGCTAAGTCTGAACATAAAACAGGTGTTTTTTTTCCAAAAGCAAATTATATCTCCGAAGGATAGTTAATGGTTTATTCCTCCCCTTCTTTTTCCTTGGGGGTGGTCTAGCTGACCTTTTTCTTGGTCAGTACGTGACTTGATTACAATTATCTCCCAGCTTCTATTTCGTAGGCCACTTGACCAATTTGAAATGTTCACTGTTGCCATGGGCAGATGGCTATCTTTTATTCGCCGCCTCGTAGCATAAATTAATTCGACAGATCCGAAATCTTACGAATTTCCTATCTCCTGCGAAAAAAAGAAATACTTTCCTTCGCAAATGAAAATAAAATCTTTACTACTTTTTTTTGTTAAAAAAAAATAACATCGCTCAGTATGTCTTTTCGTGACAGTTTCTTCTCGCCTTTAAGTATTTCTCTCTTTTAGTTTTCACACAACCGCTAAATAGTGTCACAATATGACAATCTGAATAATTACTTGTGACGCGTTTCATCCGTTAGGATTTCATCGTACTGGGCTTACATTTATTTCATAAAAATACAAAATTGTGGCACAATGCCGAAAGATAATATATGGAGAAGCTGATCTTTGTTGATATTGCCACGTCTATACAAGTGCACGAATCGAGAGTCGCAAGAATTTTTGAATATTTTAGAAAGAATATTTTTGAAAGAATATTTTTTTCAATCTAGTTAAATTCACCTTTATTCCTTTTTTCCTTTTTCGTTCAAAAATATTCTTTCAAAACATTTTGAAACTACCTGGGTCCCTCGTTTCGTGCGCGTGCGTACACGTGGCAATATCAACAAAGCCCAACGGATGAAACTAGTCAGAAGAAATGTTCCAGCTAGTCACATTTTTCTAAATATATATAGACAGATAGCTATAGAAATGATGTAAATAAACAGATACCAATAATCATATATATGAGCGATTACATACACATACAGGTGAGCAAATAAATATTTATTTAATGACTGGTGTAGAGCAAACAGTACTTAATGTAGTAAACACAGAGCCATAAAGTTTATATTAATAATTATACATATACCTACCTTTATGACCCAGAGTTTCATAGCTTTGCCAATCAACAGGTACAAAAGGTTACGAAATCTACAATAAAGGTGTTTCCTTTTTTTAATTTCTGGGATTCATAGGAGCAACGCTACATTGTGTGGGGATTCAAAGTTCAAGATTATTATAAATCTAACTGGGGTATAAATTCAAAATATAGAGTGTTGGTCGGGGGATATCGAAAAATAAATTAAGTTGTTAATGTGTATTTGGTCAACAATGACTCATTTAATCGAGTATCGTTAAAAGCGACTGACAAGATACTAGTTTTTTTTATTTCGTTTTTCTTGTGTTTTTATAATTTTTACTTTTCCGAACATAAAGTATGTAGAAATTGTCAAAATTTTCTGTATGCGCGAGCGGTTTCGGCTATTCTTTTAGCCGTGATAATTATGATTTTAACTGAAAGTATGGATTATATATATATATATATATATATATAAAGAACAGTAAGATATATAATCCGGTGTTCTTACTGATATTTTTTTTTATTTTTACAAAATAGTGCTCAATGTAAATTTACAGACCATAAATATTATAAATTAACTGATTTAATATATGGTTTCTTCGCTACACAGTTAAATTATATATATATATATATATATATATATATATATATATATATATATATATGTGTGTGTGTGTGTGTGTATATATATATATATATATATATATATATATATATATATATATGTTTGAGGATCGCAAAGAGGGTGAAACCCAGAGTCACAAACTCACATCAGTCCAACTAAATATGTTAGCTCTATCACTGATATTGACCGCTTTCTAATTCATACCGCGCATATGTAATATATAAATAATCTATATAAAAATTGTATATATATATATAATTATATATACATACACACTTATTAAAAGAGTGCTCAATACAAAGTAGAGCAGACATAAATATGTTATAAAATCACTACAAAAATAGCCATTTTGTTTCAACACCGTCGGTGTCTTATCAAGTGATGACGTTGAATATATATATATATATATATATATATATATATATATATATATATATATATATATATATATATATAGAGAGAGAGAGAGAGAGAGAGAGAGAGAGAGAGAGATAACGATATATAATTTTTGATAATTTTTAGAAAAAATATGACACAGAGGAGAAAGTTTATTTGTAACGCGTTTCATCGTTTATCATTTCATCGCCTGGGCTTTTATGATGCTGCCACATCTACATATGCGCACGAAATGAGTGAAGCAGAGAGTTTCAAAAAATTTTTAAAGAATATTTTTTTCAATCTAGCCAAATTCATTTGTATTCTTTTTGTTTTTCTTTTTCTCTCCATCACCTTTGTTTCTGATTATCCCACACCAGCTGAGTTATGATTATTAACATTATAATAAGAACATTATAAAAACAATTCTTAACACCAGTTGACAATACCAAAAAAAATTAGATTAACTATTTATTACAATAAATTCAAAACCTCTAACCTTATAGTTAAAAATAATATTTCACTTCTTAGAACAAAATATGACAAATATTATTTACGAATTTAAATGTCCATGAAGGAATTGTATTTACGATCAACCAAAATTCGTAAATAATTATATAGACCACACTACATGTTTAACGCGCAGACTCACTCTACATCTTTTTGACAATAGCTCAATTAGATCTCATTTAAATATTCATGGAGACGGACTGTATTTGTAACACACTTTTTGACAACACAAATATAACAGCATCATCTACATGCAAAAAGAAGGCTAAAAATAATTAAAGTCTTATTAATAAAGACAAAAAAAATCAACACTTAATAATATAATCTATGAAAATGAACACAATATTTTTATCGTGATTTGAAAATCAAAATATTATATAAATACTTACATGCAACAGTCTATTTCTTGTTAACAGTTAATATATTTCAACCTTGAAAATGACTAAATGTATAGCCGAAAGCGCTCGGAAAAAATAACATTGGGAGAGTTTTTACATAATTTATCATCTGAAACGAAAAAAATATTAGATCACATAAGAAATTGTATAAAAACTAAATCAAAGCACGTTGTCTGTCGTATTCAATGAAAAATACACACACACACACACACACACACACATGGAAAACACTTACAACAAAAGAATTCGTCGATTTACCAAATTACAAAATTCATATAAAAAATAAATTCTTGAAATATTTGAACTTTAGCGTTGCGACTTGCACGTTCCAATATTATATAACCGTTAATAAATAACACATTCTTAAAAAACTTCTTTCGATCTACAACACATTTATTTCGTCTTCGAGTTTTAATTTTAAAGGAAAAAATTACAGCCTGGTGATGAGAACATAAAGTTTTTGAAAGTATTTGCTGCTCTAAAAAATACACCAGATCCATCTGACAACAATTTTATACATAAGGATCGCATCATTCAGTGGATTGTTAGTATGTTAATTCGTCTGTTAGCGAAGAGAATTCGCCATTAATTGCATTAATATTGCTAATTGATTCAATGTATGATTATCTCTTTATAATATATATATATATATATATATATATATATATATATGTATTATGCTGTGAGTATTTCTAACTACAAAGGATCATAAAGACGATTTCTCCAATAATCTTTCTTTTAGAGCAATAAACCCAACCAAAACTGAATTGTGTAAAAAAAACAAAAAAACATTTTGTTTATAGTTACTTTGTTTAAACTTTTTTTCTATAAATTTATTTTTCAATTGATCAAATGAATATAAAAAACATTTCAAACATTTGACTGAATCAATTTCAAATCATTAAAAGTGACGTCATATAAACAGTCAAACTGACAAAAAATAATGTGTGTGTAGAGACATCGAAAAATTTCACGTTAAAAAAAAAATAAGCTGTCATTCTTCATGGAAGGCCGTGAAGAAAAACAACTTATTCAATGTTATTTGCTTCTCTTTTATTGCAAAATACTCCAGCATTTTGCGTATTTCTTTGCCCCGTGTCTTGATCATTTACGGATTAAAAATAAACAACTTATTGGGAAATCTGAAAAAAAAAAAAAAATTGGGTGTAAAATAAACCAAGAAAAACTAAAAAAAAAAAAAAGTTCGACTTATTAAGTATCGCGACGTAATGGAAGGATGCAGGTGATTGCATTTTTTGGAAGGACGCAGGTGAGTGCATTTTTTTGGAAGGATACAGGTGAGTGCATTTTTTGGAAGGATGCAGGTGATTGCATTTTTTTTGGAAGGATGCAGGTGATTGCATTTTTTTTGGAAGGATGCAGGTGATTGCATTTTTTGGAAGGATGCAGGTGATTGCATTTTTAGGAAGGATGCAGGTGAGTGCATTTTTTTGGAAGGATGCAGGTGATTGCATTTTTGGAAGGATGCAGGTGATTGCATTTTTTGGAAGGATACAGGTGTGTGCATTTTTTGGAAGGATGCAGGTGAGTGCATTTTTGGAAGGATACAGGTGAGTGCATTTTTTTGGAAGGATGCAGGTGAGTGCATTTCTTACTTTCACCAAATTACAAAGATAAATATGTATTTATAAAATATGACAAAAAAAAACAATTTTATCCATCTATATCTAAGAAAGGCCAGCTTGAAGCGTCAAAGGCTTCGTAAATATAACACCTGTACAAACGGACAAATTTTATATTGCCGGTAAAGCTATTTTATCCCTCGATAGAGAAGCTTGGATTTAAAATAAAAAAGGACGACTTCGATGTACCATAAGGTTAGTTTGATGGTGTTGAAGTTTCAGAATTAATAGGCCTACATATTTTATATGATATCAACAAAATTCTATATATAAACAACCACGGCCTGTATAAGGATGACCGTCTGATGATAGTACCAGACAATAGAAGAACAGATGAATCCATAAGAAAAAGGTTTTTCAAACTCTTCAAATCCGCATCTCTGAAATAGAAGTCGAAATGAAGAAAAATGTTGTCAAGTATCTGAACGTAAAATGAAATCTACAAGCTGGTAGTATCTCCTCATACATGAAACCCAAGACAAAATTAAAATACGTGGATGTTAGTTTCAACCACCCTGCGAGTATAATAAAGCAAATCCCCAAAAGAAATAGAGTGAAGGTTATCTCGAATTTCCTCTAGTAAAATAATTTTCGAAGATAAAAAGAAAGAATATGAAAGGGCTTTAAAAGAAGAACGGCATAAAACCAAATTGGAATTTAAACCTCGTATAAAACAACAGATGAAGAACATTCGAGGAAAAGAAAAATATTTGGTTTAACTGAACTGTTAACTTAGAGGTCAAATATAAAATAGGGAAAACATTTTTCAAATTGCTTAATAAGAAATTCCTCCAAAATTCCGAATTACATAAAATATTTAATAAAAACATAGTTAAATTAAGCTACAGGTGTACTAGTAATATAGAAACCAAAAAAAAAAAAAAAAAAAATACAAAACGTTAGAAATTTCAAAACTAATATGCAGTAAAACATTGTTAACAGTAATATATGCAATTGTAGAAATAAAAGTAGATGTCCATTAGATGGAGTTTGCGAAACTGAAGCAGTAATTTACAAAGCGGCGGTAATAGATACAAATGATCAGAAAAAATATACATAAGGTGTACTAAGGGTGCTTCTAAAAAGCGGTGATGTAATCATAAGTCATCTTCTAAGCTAGAAAGGCTTAGAAATTCTGCTAAACTCGCCAAACATGTGTGTAAATTAAAGGAGAAAAAAAGATCCCTTTCTAATATGGAAAGCCTTAGAACAATCATAGCAATACCTACAACCTTTGTCAACAAGAAAAAATAGCTATAATAACATTTCCAGACCCAAAAAAAAACTTTTAAATCAGAGATTGGAAATTATGTCCCGTTGGATACATACTAAAAAATTCCCTTTGAATTCATTTGAAATGGGATAAAAAAAACATATGTATATTTCAATTAATCCTCCACCGATATATTTCCAATACACTTCATTTCATCTCCTCCTCCTACTTCTCACTTTCTACCTTACGTCAGGCTCTTATTCATTTTTTTTATTTTTTTAAAAATATAGTGCTCATAAAAAATATTTTTAAGTAATAAAGTGCCAGAAAATCAACTGACCGAAATCACCTGAAGATACTGAAAGTTTGAAACCAAGGTAGCTGAACTTCTTATTTTTCTATACTTAAAAGCTCTACTTCCTGAATGTTTATCTTTTTATATGCGTATTGAGAACTTTTTTAATATTACTGTTTCCTGGTCTAATTCAACTCTGGCCATTAACATATATATATATATATATATATATATATATATATATATATATATATATATATATATATATATATATATAACTGTATTAATAAAAATGTACAAATCGTGTAACAGCAAAATTGTCCAATTGTCAGACTAAGCTTAGAAATCTTCGAAATGATTAAACATATATTAATGGAATTCTCCAAGTTTTTTATAGCTCGATTCTGTTAGACCCTACTTTGAGCAACAAGGTTGTATAATTACTCTCCAAGCTTAACAGAATAATCGTGATGAAATCGATCATAAACGAAAATAATATCTTCTTCATCAATTAATAATAGATCAGGTTCGGAAGCTCATGAAGAATTGAAATAAAGTTCATATATATATATATATGTATATAAATATATATATATGTATATAAATATATATATATATATATATATGTATATAAATATATATATATATATATATGTATATAAATATATATATATATATATATATATATAAATATATATATATATATATATATATATATATATATATATAGATAGATAGATAGATAGATAATATGAGTGGTAAATATACATATATATGCAAAATCCACAGGTGCATATATACACATTTATATTTTAGAATAAAAAATTTTCCGAGAGGATAAAATCCAGGAAGAACTCAATGTCCAGGACAGAGTAAGGATATAATAAAAAGGCTTAAACACTAATATTCCATGGTCATAATTATGACCATGGAATATTAGTGTTTAAGCCTTTTTATTATATATATATATATACATATAATATGTGTGTGTGTGTGTGTATGTGTGTGTGCAAATATATAGAAACTAGGAAAGAACTCGTTAGGTAAATATTCCGAAGTTCTTTAGTATTTTTGTTTTTATTTTTAAAAAACAGTGCTCGATACAAAAGTAGAGCCGTTTCCATAGTAATCAATTTTACCGATGAATATGCTTATAAAGACGCATAAATTTCAAGATTAGTTATTCAAAAAAAATTGCTTAAAGATGAAACAGCTTGATACTTTAATTCAATTTAATTCTAATAATTATATTGAAGTTTTCAGCTCTTGTCTTTGAAACATGAGAACTTTATGTAGCGAAGGAATGATATATATATATATATATATATATATATATATATATATATATATATATATATATATATATTATTCCGGGAACATTTTTTTAAAATGATCTTCGCCATCTCTAACCTTCTAACTTCTCAATCCATTTTTTCAAGTCATCTTACATATTTATAAGTCTACCATTCGTCTGTCCTTTCGATATTGTTGTCATATTTGGTCTAGGGATTCTGCATATACTTAGAGATTCTTGATAAAATAAATAAAAGAATCTGCAATATTATTAGTCCTGGCCTGGCATTTCGGCTTCAGTTACTTTCTCACCATCGTAACGTAGCTTCCTTGTGCCTTTGCTATATATACTTTCATGGTAATTTTTCCAACGAACTTTCGTCTACGGTTCCTAAACTTTATGAATTTAATCTCAGTACTAGATTGGCAAAAAAGGTCATCGCATTTTACAGTTGAAACGGTAAGATATAATAATGTATGATATGCTATCTCGCACTTCTCACTTGTGAATCACTTTTCCGGTTTCTTCCTCCCTAGTCAACATTGATCTTCAAAAATTTAAAGGCAATTTCAATCGTTATTTTAGGCCATCTTAATCCTCCTTCATCTTTGGTTCTCTCTCATTAATAGTATTTTTCCTCATATTCTCTAACACTTAGTAAATCCTTGCATCTTTCTGTCTTTATTGCTTGGGGCGAAATGATCAAAAAAATTCGGTTTAAAAACTAGACAGCAACAGAAATTAGGTGGGTAGTTTAAAACAAAAAAACAACAACAATAAAATAAAGAATTACTTATCCATAATAGTGATACAAAACAATTAGCTCAACTCTTAAGTTTTCCTTTAAGCGCTCAGTGAGATGACCTGACACATCAACCTCAACTATCTCTTTCTTATATGAGTGAAGATATAAATTTCAAAGCGCCTGTCCCCAGCTGTGAGTCATAAGTTGTTCAAACTTTGGGCTTATCTTCTCATAATCTGGGCAGATTAAGACGAGTATCATGTATTCGAAGAAAAAAAAAAGAACAAAAATCTTACACGCATTAGTTCCAGTGTTGGTAAAACATTAAGGATTCCTCTGGTCACCGAAAGGAACAATATAAGAAGAAAAAGGACGCAAATTAATTGAACAAACCGGAACCAAAAATAGTCGATGAAAGAAAAATCAGCGACAAAAGGGTAAAACCAGGCAAAGGTTTTCCTAGAATCGGTCGGAGATCAAGCGTGCTTTTCGCTATAAACCCGCAAATGGTCTCCGCGTCCACCTGGTTATCAGCGGCGATCAGAACAGACAACGTTTGTGATTATGCTTTGATTACAAGACAAATAAAGGAAAAGAAAAAAAGGACTTGATAAATGATATGAGACTCAAATAGATAGATAGATATGAAACTGTTAAGATAGATAGATGCACACACGCATATATATATGCGTGAGTGTGAGCGCGTGAGTGTGAAAAATTTTAGTTCTATACAGATATATAAATAGAGAGAAAAACTGAAACGAGAGAGAAAGAGAGAGAAAGAGAAGTTCGTTTAAGCTTCAAAGTAGTCAGAATATTTTGCCATCTATCTATCTATCTATCTAGATAGATAGATACATGATATTAGGTTGGTGCAAAAATAATGTCGTTTTCTCACATAGTAACATATCTGAGAAAACAACATTATTTTTGCACCAACCTAATAGATAGATAGATAGATATACGTATTGGTAAGAGAGATAGATGGACTGGGAAAAGAAATATATATATATATATATATATATATATATATATATATATATATACTTTATTATAGGATATTACAGGCAAACATGAACGGTTTTCTACATGTTTCAAAGTAAAATAATAGCCTATAATAAAGGATATTGCTATACTATTGGATTCTATTGAGCCCTATTTTAAGTTAATGTTATGAACGTTTGAATTTATATTTGATTGGTACTCCTATCATATATATATATATATATATATATATATATATATATATATATATATAAATCCAAACGTTCATAACATTAATTTAAAATAGGGCTCAATAGAATCCAATAGTATAGCAATATACTTTATTATAGGCTATTATTTTACTTTAAAACATGTAGAAAACCGTCTATGCATGTTTGCCTGTAATATTTTATAGTAAAGTATATATATATATATATATATATATATATATTTTATTATAAAAAATATTTTACCTATCTATCTACCTATTTGGTTTATATATTATTTAATAGTTTTATCTATATTTATGAACATGTCATTGGCTAAAAAGACAGTCGAAATCATTATAGTTGTAAAATTTAACGTGTTCTACTATATAACGAACATAATAAACATAGGATGTGCGCGTAGTATAAATATATTATATATATATATATATATATATATATATATATATATATATATATATGATGGAATTTTACGTTTAGAATTACTTCTACTTCAAAACTGATACGCCTCCTTGTAACAGACTTGGCGATTTTCTGTGTATGCATCATGGTCGCTCTATTTAGCTTCCTCCATGTCTGTAAATTAATTATAGTTAGATCTGATCCTGAGTCTAACTGTAATTCTACCTTCTTATTTAAGATCTCGAGTTCCACGTATTTTCTTGCGTTTAGTTTGTCTTCGTTGTCTATTCTAGTAGTTCTTACCCTACTAGTGTGATTTTTGTTTCTGCATTGAGATGACTTATGTCCCATTTTTTTCCAAAAGCTAAACAGTTCTTGTATTTAAATCGACAGTCTTTATTCCAGCTGAATCCACGTCATCTGTAACATGAAGATGGGGGGGGGCTTATATTTGTTTCGATCTCTGTCATTAATCAACTTATACCTTGTAATTTTTTCTTTATCGTAATTTTTTTGTTTTTCTTTCGGGGTGGGGGTAAAAAACGTAACTTTTTGTTCAACTTACGTATGTGTGCTAATCCCGATTTCTCAATATCCTTAGAGTCTTTTTTTTATACTCAAGCATTTTTGGCAGTCTTCTGATAATTTTTGTAACGTTAATCTAGGCTCGTTTTGAAGCTTCATGAGCATCCTTTTTCGCATTTCACTGTTCTTGGCTGAGACTAATCTCTGTACGAAAATAAGACATGTAAATTGTCCGGAGTCAATTCTGCCAATTTAAAGTCATCGCAATGTTTGTTCACAATTGCGGCGAACGTGGAGTAGTCCTCATTTTCGCTTTTTACGAGGTTGAGACATTTCCACCTTTGGACTGAAGAGCCCCGTAAAATCGTTTGTCTTTTTCGGTAGAATATAATCCATAAATTTTTGTACTCCTCTGTTCCCAATTTCCTGAGTAATAAACATAGCTTCTTAGCTTCCGTCCAATTTTGGCAATCAATGTTAAAAATGTCTTCATGACGTCTGTAATAGTCAGCGAAATTCTAGAGAGTATTTAAATGTTTCTATTGTATTCCAAACTGCGTCTTGAGAAAAAGTCGCCTCTTTTTCGATATTCTTCTGTTGTGCGTTAACCGTTACTTTTAATATTAAATCCTGGAGTTGAATTTGTCTTTCTTCATTTATTAGCTGTCTTTCCTCACTTCTTTTTAGAAACTCAAGCATTGCTTTTTGAAAATCTTCCATTTTTTAGGGAGTGACGAAATTTTTCTTCTATCTCTTGCGTACGTTCTTTTATGTTCGCCGTTAATTTATTGTTCTCTGGCAACAGCAATTTTTTTAAGTCCCCGTGAAGTGCTAAATCATCGTCACCAAGTTGTTGTGGATTCCGTGAATGGGATCCTGCACAAATAAATAAACAACGCCAGTAATTGGGATAGGAATATAAGTGTATTAAACGTGAGAATACAGACTTGAATTGAAGTTTAGTAGTCCAGGAATGCGGCTTAGTAGAAAGTATATGTACAAGTCTCTGTAAGTAAAGCCGTAATCATATATATATATATATATATATATATATATATATATATATATCTCTGGTTCCCTGTATGCCATATTATTCTTGAACATTCTGAAATAGACCCGTTCGCCTGGTTTGAAGGATCTTTTAGGCATTATCGGTGTATGCCGGTTTTTATTTTTGCTTGGTAATAGTTTATCAAAAACAGACCGTATTTTGCGGGCAAATATCACTTCAGCTGGTGAAAGACCAGATGGAGTGTTTCCGTTCGGGGTGATTGTGTAGACTTGTAGGAACTGTTGTATGACTCTTTCTGTTGGTACGTCCTCTGATTTTTTTCAAGGCTCTCTTAAGCGAATCCACAAATCTTTCGGCTTGACCGTTAGATCGTGGATGGTATGGTGCTATTTTAATATGTTTGACTTGATAAGTCGCACAGAATTCTTGAAAGTCGCTCGAGGTGAATTGGGTACCTTTATCCGTTATAAGGCAATCTACAACGCCGAATCTTGCGAATAACTCGTGTAGACAATTAATAGTGTTTTCCGTCGTAGGGTTTTTGTATCTGAAAACTTCTGGCTACTTGCTAAAGCTTTTTACCGTTATCAAGTAGTAATATCCATCTATGAGTCATGAATTCGATTTTTGAAAGGATTCCAGTTTGAACCAATCTATCTAACTCCTTTTAAATTTTTTCTATGGTTGCGAAAGACACGTTTCGCTTTTTTTGAATACTGGCTGAACATTTTTCTTTAGTTCAATTTTAGCTGCAAACTTATTACATCGTCCCAAACCTCTCGAGAATACTTCGGGAAATTGCCTGTGTAGTTCTTTTAATTTTTTAGCTTCTGACGGTTCGCAATCCATTTTCTTACAAAATGAACTAATGAGTAAATCCCATACGTCAAATTTTTGCATCCAATCCGTGCCCACCAAATTTTCTGTGTCTTTCATTACAAATATCTTCAATTTTTTCGTTTTACCATGGAATTTTACGTTTAGAATTACGGGAATTCTTTACCTCCCGGACGAAACTTTGCCAAAGCAGAGAGTTCGACAGACGTCGCACACAGTGAGAGACCGTATCTCAACGTATCTCGATATTTAACATTCCACCACGAGGAATATATGTGGCAGAATGCCGAGTTTAAAGTGGGTTATATATATATATATATATATATATATATATATATATATATATACACACATACAATTTTTATATATATTATTTATGTATTATATATGCGCGGTGCTTAATGGAAAGCGGTCAATATCAGTGATAGAGCTAACATATTTTGTTGGATTGATACACAAGGTCTCTGCATTCGGCTCTTCTGTACAAAGCCTTCATGACTATAACCCAATCATATGCGTAGGGACTGCGGTGCTTGTCCTTCATACATTCAATACGACGGGAGTGTTCGATGCATGAGGGTCAAGCAACAATTCCAGCGCATACGATATGATTATAATGGTGAAGATTTTTTTAAGAAGAGCCGAATACAATATATATATATATATATATATATATATATATATATATATATATCTGAATTGATTTGAGTTTGTGGCCCTCGGTTTAACGCTATTTGCGATAGCGTGTAGCCCAGGGTCACAAACTCACATTAATCCAGTTATATATATATATATATATATATATATATATATATATATATATATATATATATAATGGTTTCACAGTGGAGGCTTGTGTTTATACTAAGTCGGTCCTAAAATAGGTTCGACGTAAAAAACGTTAGGAACTTGATATAATAGGTAATGACGCAGAGAAATCTAGTTGTGGTCGCTGATACTTTAGTATCCGACTAACGGTCGCCTGGCATCGACTGACTGACCGAATCACTGAGTGTCTCGGTGACTGACTCGTTACTCTTACTACTCCTACTTATTATAGGTGGGAGAGTCTATTAACTATAAAATAGGTGTGTTCCACTATAACAATAAAAAATTATATCTGCTATTTCCTTGATATTCTTGTTAAATACAAGATATAATTTTTTGTCCCGTGGTTATTAGGGAGCAAAACAATTTAGAATTTAGCGTTAAGTTATCAAAAGCCGCCAATATGGTTAGCGGCAGGAACATTTAAATTTTCTAGTACCAGAAACCATATTTGAAATAACAGAGAAGCGTCAGTGTTTCAAATGAAAGAAACGTCCATCTTTTTTTTTAATGTCTACAGGTAATAGATTCATTAATGGGGATTTTTTATTGCCCTGTTCTGAAAAGAAATTGGGGAAGCCAAGGCGCCAACCCGACAAAAAAAATAAATTTTATTTTATTTTAACTTTTTTTTTTTTTTGCTAACAAAAGTGATGGAAAGAAAAAAGAAAATGAAATCGGCTAGATTTTAAAAAAATATTAAATTCTCAGCATCCCTCGTTGGTGCGCATGCGTAGTCGAACCAATATAACAACTTTAATTTGATGAAGTCCGGAAAGATGAAACGCGTCACAAGCAAACCTTTTTCCACGTTAACATTTTTTCACACACGCGCACGTACACGCACGCACGCACACACACCCACACAAACGTTTAAAAATACTGTTTAAAAAACGGGGCGTTTCCTCAAATACAGATATTCACCGGAAGTAAACAGTGGCAGTACCTGGTTACCAGGAAGAGCGTTATCACTCACGTTAAGAATAATTGATATATTGACTATATAACGGTAACTTTTTCTTCGTTTATGCAACATCAAAAATATAAAAGAAAATGCCTGATACCGACTACCTTCGGCTTCCATAACACATTATAATATAATTTCTATTGATAATGTGATGATATGAACGTACTTTTTTTTCACTGTTTTAATATCATCTTCTTACAAATATAGCGTCTTCAGCGGTTATGTTGCTTTTTTTTAATATATTGTGTCTTCACGCGTCAGTTTGTCGTATTCTTTTTTATTTTTTTTTAAATAAGACAGTGGCGTAGCTAGAGTAAACTTCACCCAGGGTGGTCCGCTCAAATGTAGCCCCAATGACCCCGATTCACCCTATGCTGAATGGTTAGCTGCAGCTAAATTTTCATACATGCCCTACTTCTACTTTACTCTACTAACAGGTACGTTACTGTTTACATGTATGATCCAAGACAAAATCGAATACCACAAAATAATCAGTTCAAATCAAAAGATTTTTTAAATGCAACTGTTCACTTTCAGAACAACTAAATACAAAACACGCCAATACACAAAAGAATGACATTCGATACTATGGTCTTAGAATGAATGTTTTCTTGTTTTCATTGCGGCAAACTGGTCAGTAACATCGTTAAAATCTGTTTGTCTCGTAAGCTCGTTTTCAATGGACAGCACAGCCAGATCCGACAGTCTCGACTGGCTCATGGTTGACGCAATTTTCTGTTGCTAATTTTCCGGTGTCCAATTTTCCGTTGCATCATTTTCTGGGTACCATTTAATTATCAATGATGTTTGAAAATATTTTTCTTGACAAAAATGTTCTATTTAATTTTTAAGCATTTTTCGGAACATTGTAAATCAACTGCATTCTTTTAAAAGTTACCTAGAGAATTTATGCAAAGTTTATTTTTTTGTTTTTCTTTATACAAGTAAAATAAATTTACATCGTATTTTGATGTTATTATGATTTTAGTTTTAGTGATAATTTAAAAACAATAAATATTTATCATTAGTACCAATAATGGAAAATTAAGTTAAAAATTTAAAAGAATCGTTTTTGTAATTGGAAAATAGGCACAAATTTTTCCGATACCGTTTCCGATACCCCAAAAGGTTCCGATTTTTCCGATTCTCGAATCCGATTCCGATTAATCATCCCAACACTAGTAGACATATTCAAAATTATATCGCTCGCTCAATGGAAAATTGTATCTCAGCGAATTGATACACAGGCAAGACTGAAATTGTAGCACTTTTGGCTTCGTATTTCGCTTTGTTGTTATGAAGTGTTAAAACACCATATCATCCGATAAAATCTTACAATAATGTCTCTTGTTAGTAACCAAGATTGCAGCAACTGAAACACATGAAAGCTGAAAACATTGCTATTTTTCCTACTCACAAATTTCCCGACAATTTATTAAAAAATTTCTGACGGGGGACAAAACTGGGGCGTCATAACATATTTCTGGGGGGTAATATGCCCGCCTACGAAACCCTTTGTCTCCACCACTGTTTTCAGACTATTTTTGGCACCTTAGCCTGGTTGAAAATTTGGGGGGGGAGTGACATTGTGTCACCCCTCCTGTGCTAGCACCCGGGGCGGTCCGCCCGATTAGCTACGCCACTGAAATAAGATATATATTTTCTACGTTTGTTCCTAAACTCGATAAATTGTTATTTTCGTGATTTCTTTATTCCACTTACGATTAAATGCATCCAGCATTTGTGATCGTTTATACATTTTACGTAATATAGTATTTGTTTACCCCATTGAAGAATGTCTCTCTAAATATAATAATTCAAACAACACATAGATTGATTACATAACCACACCATTATCACGTCGATTAACGTGTCTTTTATCTGATAACAGTTCAATTAAATTGCATATCACCAAACAAAAGAAAAAAAAACAAGAAATCAGTCAAGTATTTACCAATAACACAAAAATATTTCATGATCAAAAAGAATAAAAACTTAAATGACTTGTGAAGTAACGATTGCCAACTTCTCCAATAGCATATCATATTCTGAGCTGTTGGAGATGGTAAATATGCATGATATACTATCATTTCTAACATTGGTCGGCCTCTACAAGAAAATATAAAACAGGAGTGAATAATAAAACAATGTAAAAAAGACTATTGATAAAAAAATCCTATCTACACAAATAAAACCAAGAAGCCGGATATATTACGCGAAGTTCTTTATTAAAGAAAAGAAGAATACCAACTAATTAATTCTCTCTCGCATGTAGGCCCTCTTTAGGCACCTCAAAGCGGTGTAATGGTTAACAAGCTCGTCTCGCTAGAACCATTACGACTGAGTGAGTTTGATCCTCACTGGGTGCCATTCGTTTCGGCTTATGCCACATCTAAGCCCCCCTTGGAAAATCCCTATAGGCCCTCTTTGTAAAGGTGATAATGAAACATGATCTACAAAGTGATTTTGTTTTTTAAAAAAAAGAAAAAAGAATACTTTCTCTTCACACATATATATATATATATATATATATATATATATATATATATATATATATATGTATATATATATATGTGACACTATTTACGTCGCTAGAAAGAAAGAAGAAAAAAGAAAGGCGAGAATTAAATTTAGGTGATAAGAAGCCATCATGAAAAGGACACTAAGCGATGTTGTTCTTTTTGCCAAAGAAAAATGCTAAAAGTTTTGTTCTCATTGGCGGGAAGAGTGAGGTCGCGGATGTTTCGGATTTAATCTGATTTATTTTACGGGGCGGCGAATAAGATATACCCAATCTACCATGGCAATGGTAAACAATTCAAGTTGGATATGCGACCTCCCGCAGAATACTAAAGAGATAAAAATTAAATAGGTCATCCGCTAACCGAAAAACAAAAATGTCCGCTGACCAGCATGAAGGAAAGATTAAGCCTTTGTCTATATGCAGAATATCATTGAGAGGAGCATCTGTTTATTGTCAGGGCTGGCTATGATAGCAAAACAATTTTATCGGAACAGTTAATTAGCAACCGAAAGCAAATACGTCCAATTGACCACCCACTTGTTTGGCGAAGGCCCCGGGTGATAAAGTCCAAGTGACATTTGGCTAAGATAAGAGTCCAAGGGTTTGTTGTCGGACAGAAGAAAAGAAAAAAAAAGAAAAAGGAAGATAATTTTTTTTCTTTGAGCAAGATTTTTTAAACCGAGGCTAGTCTGGCTACACCCACGCCGCTGAGCGCCCATTGGCATGAGCGTTAGGCGGAGGTAATGATGTGAAGGGAGGCCTGTTGCGCCCCCCTGAAGGGATAGGTGTGAGATGCCACTGTGAGATAGAGGGGAAATCCGTTGACACCCTCTGAGGGTATGGTGAGTTACCAATATGAGAACAGAAGAAGGTGCGAAGACGAAAGACTTCCAAAAATGGAAAATAATAAAAATAAATAATAATATAATATATAAATTTTAATAAATTTTCCTGACCGAAAACAAAGAAGTGGATTGTGGATTTAGAATTATCAAGGAACCTCAAACCCCGACAAGCCCACCCCGGTTTTGTTCGGCGTCCATATAAGCAGAGTCGCAACGAGTTGCGGCAGTTCAGTTAAGTTCGCAGTTCAGTTGGAGCTGGAGTTCAGTTGGGGAGTTTTTGGCAGTCGCCTCGCAGAAGGGCTGACTGAAATTCCAGGCATCACGACCTCAACTTCCAGGCAAGAACAATTTATTTTTGAAGAACGACTTAGACTCATACCACCAAAACAAGTTTTACGAATATCGCCTGAAGATACACCAAAAACCAGTTCCTTCAAAAAACAACTTAAGATGTTAAGACTCGCCTAATAAACACGAAGTGTCCCAATCCATATAATAGCGGTTTGGGAGAAAGACGCAGTCCTGTATTCAACAACCAGATATAAAATATCAGAGATAGAGCGTGTGTAAATATAAAAGTGAACATTGAAGTCAACACTTAGAGGCGACAGGCTGTTTCATGCTAGACGAAATCGTCATCGTGGCCTGACGATTGCGTCTAGTATGAAACAGACTGTCGCCTTTATGTGCTAACTTCAATGTTCACTTTTGTATATATATATATATATATATATATATATATATATATATGTGTGTGTGTGTGTGTGTGTGTGTGTGTGTGTGTGCAGATATATAGAAAAATAGGAAAGAACACGTTAAGTAAATAATCCGTAGTTCTTTAGTATTTTTGTTATTTATATTTAAAAAACAGTGCTCCACACAGAAGTAAAGGTTTAATTATAATTATTTAAAAAAAATATGATTCCTTCGCTACATAAAAGAACGAGAGCCGATAACCTCAATATAATTATTAAAATTAAATTGAGTTAAAGTATCAAGCCTTGTTTCATCCTCAAGCGAAAATTTAGGAATTTCGGCTCTCGTTTTTGAAACATGAGACCTCTTATGTAGTGAAGGAATCTTTTTTTTAAAATAATTATATATATATATATATATATATATATATATATATATATATATATTTCTAAAGGGAGAAATATTTTCTGGCATTAAATAACACATAGAGGTGCTGATATGCCATAAAACAAACCAAACCAAACCTACTTTCCTCATTATATGTTCCAGAATTTTAAACTCTGGTTCGAATAACGTGTCTTTTTGTTCTAAAATTCCTGAAAAATTACTTGTTTTTTTTTCTTTTTGTTATCTATCTATTTACGCCATCCATTCACTGAAGCTCGTCATGTAGATTATATGTTATTTTCTTCTGTCCGACTTGCTTCAAAGGGCACGTGCCCGAGTGGTTAGAACGCTCGCATTCTGACCATGAGACTCGGGTTCAAATCTTACCATGGTCGATTTGTTGTTATCAATCCCAACGGGTTTTGTAAAGTGCCTGAAAATTGCTTTGTCGGAACCCTTGGGTGTCGTTGACAGCTGTGCTGGCACGAAGTCACAAGTCATCGTGGTAGAAGGAGTGAGCGTGCTGTCCGCAAATTTTTGATCACGCTAGATAACACGCTCTTTCCCAGAAACTGTAACTCAGCATAGTTGCAGTATAAACGACAGCTGGGCCCTACGAGTCTTTATTCAACATTCACAAATACGCCTGAGCAAGTGTCGGCAATAGGGATTAGCTACCACCCTGCACCTAGTAGACGCGTATCCTCGAATACGTGTAGCCCTCTTGCTTCAATCAACCCGGTTTGTATCGCATTTACCAAGCTCTCTTTCCTCACTATGTGCCCTAGAAATGTAAACTCTCTTTCTGATCGTAAGTATTAGTGACCTTCTTGTTTCCATTTTCTCTAAAACTTTATCGTTGTTCACATGTTCTGTCCATGGTATGCTCAGCATCCTTCTGTAGAACCGGATTTCTGTTGCTTCAAGTCTCTTCATCAGTGAAGTAATTGTTCAATATTCACTGGAATCAAGTGGGTATTGTATAATACTTAAGCACTGTTTGTCGATCCGTTCTTTAGTTTTTGTGGTCAGAATTCATTATTCCAATGTACCTTCGGATTTCTCTGTTATATTTTCCATCATTTGTTATTACTTTTTCCAAATACTATTTGTCTCAAGGACACATAACACTGGATAAGGGCGTTGGTTAGATCCAGTGACAAGACCCAAAGATTATAAGTTCAATACCTGGTTAAGGCAGTGGAGAACTTGGAGGGGGGAATTAACGGGAGATAACTGATAACTGACATCCATTAAACATGGCACGTGGAACTAGAACAGTCTACCCCAGTGAGCGAAATAAAGGGTTCAGTTCGACATTCTAACCACCTGAAGAAGGCCGGAGCCTACAACAGCCGAAATGTTGTGATAAATATGGCGACAAAGATGAGGACAATAGTCCGAGTAATGAAAATAGTGCTTTTCCAAATAGTTTCTTTCTCTTTAAAAATTAAAAGATAAAATTAAATTAATAAGATTAAAGATAAAAGATAAAAGAAATCTCTGCACTTGCTTGATTCTGACGTTTCGAATGTGTGGCTCAACCCTAGGGATGTTCCTCTTGATAGCGACTATACATTCTGTCTTCTTGCAATACGAGATCTGATAAAATAAAAAGTATCGGGTCTGTGTTGCTATGGTAACGGAACTAAAATACGCGAAATTGCGGCAATATTTAACATCAATTTGAGATTTTTCTTCTTAGAAAATTGTATAATTTTAACACATGTAGCATTATGGAAAAAAAGTAATGAATTTTATATAATGTTTTTTAAGGCCTTAACATGAGCGATACAAATTCACAGATTTGGACAAAATAATAATAAAAAAATACCCCAGAATAACGTCAAAATCTCAGGAAAATTTTGTCATCATTTAATAGTCAGTTGTGCTTAGTTTAATGCGTGAGCGTCACAAACCACTTGGCGGGTCCCTCAATCAGGTTTTTCCTCCCTTCCCTGATCGGGGGGTTCGGGGCTAGTACGCATCTGCGTTATTATTAAATCCCTATGCCGGACTAGGAAATGTGTTTGTACTGAGCCATTCATAAAGATTTATTCGATAGGCTTAGTCTTGCTGACCAGTTCATGGATCGATTCCAATTGGTTATCTGATTATTGTGGTGCTAAAATAAATAATTATATTGATGACGGAGAACAAAGTACGTCTGTGAAAAAGCGGAAGATGTCGATCAAAGGGTCAATGATGAAGCTGATGACACAATAAACCGCTACTTGAGGGCGTTGTTTACCGATGAACCATTCGCATTTTTTGCTATTTTTATTTTTTTTATTTTTCATTTTTACTTTTCTTGGAGTCATTCAAGTACGATTTTGAAGAAGATAACTAAGCGACAATAGCTTGTCAACGATGAAGCTTCCCAACGGCGCCAGTGGGAAGAGTAACAGATGGTCGGTCTAAAAAGGTTGCGTTTTCATTTGAAGAACAAAATGCATCGAAAATCGAAAGGAAAACAAAAAAGACAGAAGCGTCTCACAAAAAATAATGAAAATAATAAACAATAAATGACAAGACTGATACTAGTAGTACTAAAAATAATATGAAGAAGCAAGTCTAATACTACTGACACTAATAATAATAATAGCAATCATAATAATAATATTAGCAGTATGTCTACTACTATTAATTCTACTACTGCTACTACTAATAATAATAATCGGATGAAATGGAAAATATAAATCTACTACTAGCAACAATATCAAAAGTTAAGTCGATTTTGTTTAATTATTTACTCCAAGTAAGGCGACAAAGCCACTAAGATGCAATAAAAAGAATATGATAATTTTTATAAGGAGAGGAGTCGATAAAAGAAAATTTACATTTTTGAAGATCAAATTTGATTGGTAAGCAAGACGCCGAAAAAGTTTTACAAGCGAGAAGTGCGGGAAAAGAAACTGAGATTAATATTACTATTACTACTACTACAATACTAATAATGATAATAATAATCTCCATACATAAGACACCATACACCACACACACACACAAGCACACACACACACAAGCACACACACACACACACACACACACACACACATATATATATATATATATATATATATATATATATATATATATATATATATATATAGGCACACACATACACACACACATATATATGGAACGGGTATAATAATAATAATAATAATAATAATAATAATAATAATAATAATAATAATAATAATCATATGGGACTACACAATACACACTGACAGAACAATCAAGGCCAACCGCCCAGATATTGTTATTAAAGACCACAAACAAAAACGGTGCCTCCTTATTGATATGGCAGTCCCTGCTGACTGCGATGTATCTTTGAAGATATTCAAAAATCTGTTAAAATACAAGGACCTTGAAATAGAGGTCTCGAAAATGTGGCATATGGGAACATCAACAATCCCTGTTGTAGTTGGAGCCCTTGGACTGGTTGGAAAAGTTTGCAGTAGACTAATTGAAGGGATTCCTGGAAGTCCATGCCTCAAGGAGATACAAAAAATTGTTCTGACAAGTACAGCCCACACTCTACGAAGGGCTCTATCTATGTATTTTTTTTTTTTTTTTTTTTTTTGTCAGTGGAAAGTGTCATGATGCCATTTCTAACCTTAGGTCCCTGGGCGGGATCCGGAAAGAAATGTTTAAACGCCAGAAATCAAAGAAAATAAAATAATAATAATAATTGAACCAAAACAAAGGTGAATATCGAAATGGAAGGATATGGATTTCTCACTTGGCTGACACCGACAGTCTAGATTTCATAATCCCAGAAGATATTAATTTTCATCATGTTTCAAGACAGTGGTGTTTGCTTTAATGTATTTTTATCCAAATTCATATTATAAGGCTAATTTTTCCGGTGAGAATAAAAACCAACCATTATTGAAAAGAAATTTAGATTCTAGAAAAGTCGATGAAATAAGGGAGAATAACTGGAGAACTAATATAAAAAAAATAAATCGATTAACATCTTGAACCCTTATTTGAAAAAAAATCTTGGAAAAAAACAAGAGAAATTAAACAAATAATCTAGAAAATACATCCGTTGCCTTCATTGAAAAATTAGCAAAGAAAGGTCTTGCCAACATGCGCGTTGTATGCGTTTTCGTGCAACACTTTCGTATGAGTCCACTACATACATACAGCCGGTACGAAATTAAACATTTCTTTAGACTCGTAAGAGTATTACTTTTCGGGATATCGTCTAGTTTCGTTTGATTATTATTATTATTAGTAGTAGTAGTACTATTCAGTTATTGCTCGCCTCTTTTTACTGAGTGTAAGTACACACTACTCGACCGATGGATTGAACTCACAACCACGTGACCAAATTCACAAACCAACGCTTTTATTCACTAGGCTTTTGTCCCGTAGTGTAGTGAACCCCGAGCCATAACCCGTTTGAGCCCTGACCATCGCTGAGCCCGGTTGGTAGAGAAAAATGACGCGATGCCCAGCCACCGGTTGAACAATGGTAGCGGAAAATTACTTAATGCCCAGCCACCGGTTGAGCGGTGGGTAAACACTTGTAACTATTTTTATATCTACCGTGAATACATACTAATTATTTGCAAATGTTGACTCAGGAGCTGAGGCAGAAGGGTTAAAATTGTTTGGGAACGCAGAGCTCAAAGGGTTAAACCTAATCTGGCTGCTGATTAGGTTGCGACAGCTGCACCTGCTACTACTACCCTTCATCATGTTTTGACTGCTTCTGCTGCCCATATTTTGAATGCGGTTGTAGAGTTGCTGTCATTTCTCTTTCTTATTAGCGACTCCTATATTGTATTTATTTCTATGCTAGACCTACTGACGAGGTTCCCATAGCCTCGCATATGAGCTGATTCTTTCAGATCTCTAACACTCCAATGTTCTTCCTTGTCCATTATTTTCACTTCATTTCACAGAGACTGATTATACATGATCAGCCATCCTAAATTTCATGATCTCACCTCTCACTAAAACTATTCAATGATTCCCCACCCTGCCTTACATTTAGGGGACAGTTTTTTTTTTCACCTTTATATTCTCTGGAAGGAAATGAATACACACACTTCTTTGTCATAGAACAAGAAGTTAACCCTAAATATGAGCAGTGAATTGAGAACAGTCTACTCCAATACATTAAATAAAAGGCTCTGTTCAGAATTCACTGTCGGTTACAAGTTTGATATACAGGGTAACCCGGATATAAGAGAAACTCGGATATAAGAGAAACCCGGATATAAGAGAGATTTTCTTTGGTCCCAAATTAGAACCTGTGTTAATGTAAACAAAATAGACCAAACCCGCATATAAGAGAAACAGGGATATAAGAGAATTATTCTCCGGTCATGACAACTCTCTTATATCCGGGTTACACTGTACCCGTGAGAAAGGCCGGGGTACGCAACGGCTGTAACAACAATAAATATGAGGATAATAGTCCGAATATAAATAGTGTAGATAATGATGATTAATCATTTCAGAAATTCAGAGTAAAAACTCAGCGTAAGGGGTTGACAAGCCGTAAAAATCAAATCAATCATAATTATTCAAAGTTTTTATTTATTAAGTTTAGTTTGCCAAATGTCCTAAGCTATAGATCACTCGGTAAGGATCAAACTCACTACACTGTAGCAAGAGCCAACACGATTAGCCCGTTAACCATTACTCGATGCCGAGGAAACCATATTTAAAATTAGGAATTTACTAAGCAAGAAAACTAATCGGAGCAAAATAAATTTTTTGATATTTTCAACTATAATGAAATCGCAAAAAATTCTTGGAAGTAGCCATTTTTTTTTTTAATGGTCCAAGTGAGCTAACAACAATCAATGGTAATCGCTCAGAACATCGTTATTGGTGACCGCAAAAAAGTCACCTTATTGATATGGCAGTCCCTGAAGACTGCAAAGAATCTTTGAAAATTTTCAAAATGCTATCAAAATACAAAGACCTTGAAATCGAAATCTCAAAAATGTGGTACATGAGAACATTAACAGTCCCTGTTGTAGTTGGAGCCCTGGGATTGGTTGAAAAAGATTCCAATAGACTCGTTGAAGGGATTCCTAGAAGCCCATGACTTAAATAAAAAAAAAAAAATGTTCTCACGACTACAGCCAACACCTTAAGAAGAGATTTATCAGTGTAAAATATGTGTGATCTTAGCCTTTTTTTCCCCTCAAAAATTCCTCAGTGGAATGGTCATGGTGCCATTTCTGAACTTGGTTCTCTGGTTGGGATCCGCAAAGAAATGAGTATGTACCAGAAACCAAAGGAAATAATAATAATAATAATAATAATAATAATAATAATAATAATAATAATAATAATAATAATAATTAGCGGTACCCAAGAAAATTTCACGGCTTTCCAATTTTCATTTTCCGATTAATCTTAATTTATAATTTAATGACTGAATGAGCCCCTTGCATGGTCCATGATAGATATTTTCCTTTTGCATCGTTAAATATTTAAGGTTAACTTTTAACAAAATATTGCAATAACATTCATACAGCAGAAATTAAAAGGTTCAAAATTGACAAGAATTTCCATTTCAATGAAGCAAACAATAAACGCATGAGAATGTTATCACCTCCTCTATCTTCTCTGTCGATTTCTTTCTTTCGTTCTTTCTTTCTTTTGTTTGTTCGTTCGTTCGTTCGTTCTTTCTTTCTTTCTTTCTTTCTTTCTTTCTTTCTTTCTTTCTTTCTTTCTTTCTTTCCTTCCTTTCCCTTCCCTAAACGGTGCCTCTGATAAATCTTTTACTTCAATTTTTTCTCTCAATCAAAACAGAATAGTCCATTATTTTTTTGAGATAATGGCAGGTTATAAGACACGTCAGCTAAATTACTAATTAATGGAGGAAGAAGCAGAATTGTAATATGAGGATAAAAACAATAACAACAACAGCGACAACAACAACAACAACAAAACAATAACAAGAACAATAATAATAACAATGACAACAACAATAATAATGACGAGAAGGAAACTATAAGAAGCTGGTATGATCGTTACCCAGACCCCGTTAAAGAAATAGGATCTATAAAAATTTCATGGGACTTTACAATATATACAGACGGAACAATCAAAGCTAATCGCCCAGACATTGTGATCAAGAGAATGTGCTTTCTTATTAACATGGCAGTCCCTGCAGATTGTAATGTATCTTTGAAGATCTTCAAAAATACATCTTGAAGTGGAAATCTCAGAAATGTGGCACATGAGGACATCAATAATTCTAGTTGTAGTAGGAAACCTCGAATTGATTGGAAAAGGTTCCGATAAACTCATTGAAGGGATTCCTGGAAGTCCATGCCTTAAAGAAATACAAAAAAATGTACTCACAAGTACAGCTCACACATTACGAAGAGCTTTATCTATGTAATCATGTGTGTGATCGTAGTTTTTTTTTTTTTTTTTTTTTTTTTTTTATTTTATAAAAATGATCAGTGGAAAATGTCATGAAGCCATTTTTGATCTTAGGTCTCTAGTTGGGACCCTGAAGGAATATATATATACAACAGTAATCAAAGAGTTTCATAATAATATTATTAATAATAATAATATGGGCTACGGTAAATATCCTATTTCGTACTACAGATTTGATAGTCAGATGCTAAACCATAACCAGTTGGGCTTTTTTTTCTTAGGGGTTGACGAACTGAGTATCTGTTCTCACAAGCGGGAGGAGTGGCAGTGTTTTGAATTTTTTTTTTTTTCTAAGTTTGAAGGCGGCAATCAAAGCAACTTTGAAATCACGACTAGATTCTTGGAAACCCTCCAAGGTACTGAGTTACCCGACCTAAATTTATTTCTAACTAGTCCCCCACCTGCAATATTAATGCGTTGCCTTTATCAAAACCTCTCATTACATAGAGCACCTTTGGCTGCATGTGCTTGGTATTCCCGTTATTATACTGAGCACCATGATGGTTATACTGGGCTTTGTATATTTGTACGCCAAGCTTAGTTGGAGTTCTGCTCTCTGATTACGAACAATCGGGAAAAAATGTGTTAATGAAGATAATCATTTTATTTTCACCATTTCTCTTCTTGTTGAGTTCCAAATCTTCTTTAGTCTTTGTCTCTCCCGTCTTTTTTTATCTCACTTTTACCTTTCCTTTCCTTCAACGTCTTCATTTCTTTCTCGCTTATGTTTTCCTTCTCCTCCTTCTATCCCTTCTCATTCACTCATTCCTTCTTTTGGCTAATTTCTCCCTCTCTCCTTTGCTTAGTCATTTTCTCCTCTTCCCTCAATTCTTTTATACCCGTCTCAATTTCCTCACCTCTTTCTCCAATTCTCCTGGCATTTTTTTACCGCTCTAACTTTCTTTCTTTTTCTTTTTACGTGTCATGTCCTTTCAGGACGTAGGAGATCATGGCTCTCCACCTCCCTTGCAACTCTCAACAAGTTCCTTCACTCTGCTCCCTCCCACAGACCACATTCTGTCATCCACTTGCTTAAGTCCGCCAGGTATGTCATGCGTTCTTTTCCCTTGTTTCTCTTTCTCTCTATTCGACCGGTGAGTATCAGATTCTCAAGGCCCTCCTTCCTCAGTATATGTCCCAAAAACTTCAGCTGCCTCCTGATATTAATTATAAGCCTCCTTGTTTGCAACCTCTCTAAGATCTTATGGTTGCTCACACGCTCGGTCCATGATATCCTCAGCATCCTTCTGTAGAACGACATCTCTGTCGCCTCGTGTTTCTTCTTCATCTTTGAGGAAATCGTCCAACATTCTCTACTTTCTAAGTACTATTAGGTTAGTGCAAAAATAATGTCGTTTTCTCACATAGTAACATATGTGAGAAAACGACATTATTTTTGCCACAACCTAATACTTCCTCTACGCATTTCACTCCCTCACCTTCCTCCTTCTCCTCCTCTTTCTTCGTATTTATTTCTTCTCTGTCCTTTGTTTTGTTGTTCTTCCCTTCTCATCTTTTTTCCACCTCCCATTTCTCCTCTTTCTCGCTTTTTTTCTAGCCCTCTCGCTTTCTTCTCTTTCCTCCTCCTCCTCCTCCGCCCCTTTTCTTCCGCTTGCTTCTCTTCTTCCTCTCTGTCTTCATTCTTCTCTTATTTCTTATTCCTTCCGGACATCTTACCTTCTATCCTTTCTTCTTCTTCTGTGCTCTTTTCTTTCTACTTTTCCTCTTCTTCTTTATCACCCCACCCACTTCTAATTATTTTTTCCACGTGGCGCGGCTGAAAAGTTCATAGGCTGACGAAGATATAAATGTAAATAAACACACCTGTTGGTTGACTAAAAGACATGTAAGTATACCAGAATTCAACAACTGGTAGGGTACCAACTGGTGTGTCTACTTACATTTATATCTTGGTCAGCCTATGAACTTTTCAGCCGACCCTCGTATTCTCCTACGTTAGTTTTCTCGTCCTCTTCCTCCTCTTTATTCTTTTTGTCTTTTATTCTTTTTTTTCCTACTCTTTCTTGTTCGTTTTTCTCTTTCAACAGCAACTTCTTCCCCCCCCCACTCTTTTTCTACTCCAACTTTCCTCCAACTCTCCAATCGAATCATTGTTTTTTTTTATTTTTTTATATTCGACTCTGACAACCATAACAACAGCAGATGCATCAGACGCCAGAAGACGAGTGTTTCCGCTTAATCTATTCACCATTTCAAGGCGTCAGTTTCGAATTTTTCAGGATTTCAGCAGTTAAACGCACCGGACATCTGCAGAAGCCGATTCAAGCAGAAATAATAATTTTATTTTCAGGATCTTTGGATATTCTACGGTTATTGTGAAAAAATGGAGTATATCGGCGTAATGCTGTAATAATTTCATTGAAGCGATACATAACCTGTGGAATGTATCTTATGTTCATCTACATATTACAACAAAAGATTTGTCCCAACAAAGGATTTTGATTAAAAGAGAGAGAGGGAGAAAGAGAGAAAAATGTCATTTTAAATCTCAAACTAAAAAAATTAAACTCCAAATAAGCTTTTCTCCACGCTGCATGCAAGGTAGGTGTTATGAAGTCCTAAGCATTTCATGTTATTACTCAATGCTCATAAGTAATAATAACTCCCATTAGGAGGAGGGGGTCCTCCTAATGGGAGTTATTATTAGGTTGGTGCAAAAATAATGTCGTTTTTGACGTTCAGCTTCAAAAGAAAACGACATTATTTTTGCACCATACTAATATATAGCCTGAGTATTCCGGATGTATTAATTAGTTTATGTAAATACCACTACAGTGGGATATTATTTAATTCCCATTTCTTTATTCAAATATTCTATGAGTACCGATATTAACCCTTTGAACCCGACCTTACCAGTGGGGCAGGGTTCAATGTGTTAAATATATACGAGGTAGTGCTAAACTTTCCATCAATATGTTGGCTAAATCTTACAGCATGATAGTGATTTCGAATGTTCACATTGAAAGTGATAAAAAAAAAAACAAAAAAAAACTTACATCTACCAAAGACAGTCTCTCCGTTATTTTGCAGTATTGTCATGTTGCAAATGCGACGCAACAACCTACCCGAGAAGATAGGATAGGATGTCCTTCCCCAGGAAAACCATTCTCCAAATTTATCAACTTCAGACTATCACTTTTTTCTTGCCATCAACACTTCGATGAAAGTACCGCGAATAATATTAAATAACTGTGAAAATTTATACGAATGAAAAGGGTCATCTTAGCGTAACAATTATCCGCATGGAATGTGGGGGCTAGTTCAAATTTTAGTCTGTTGCTTTAACTTTTACTTTCGCAAAGAAGAGAATCAATCACTTCCTCTACTAGCTATAAGTTAAATATTAGGATAGACGAGGCTCTTTAACGTTTGATGGCAGCCAGTCTAGCACAAGGAGAGCGTTGAATTCAGAACTGTTACGAGGGCCACGGGGAACTTCTCTATTATCTTTTCTAATAAGTCATTCCAATTCACAGATAGTAAAGGAATAGAAGGCTGTGGAGGGATATAAACAATTTTTAAAATATTTATTGAAATGTATGACTCAAATCCATAGAACAATGGCATTTATTGTGATATTATTTTTCTAAAAAATAAGGATAAGTGATAAATGATTCTTGAGTTTGTATTATTATTATTATTATTATTATTATTATTATTATTATTATTATTATTATTATTATTATGTCATTATCTGCTATGGTCACATTACTAACCAAGTCTGCGGGAATACCTAAGGTAGGTAGTTGTGTGTTGCAATGGCTACATTTCATGATTTAGTTTTCTAACTCCTATAATATCACTAGCGTTACATGGTCAAAGTTGTTCTTAGCGACTGTACTTATCAAAGACAATTTTTTGTATTTCTCTTAAGCTGGGATTTTCAGGGTGTTTTTCAACGTGTGTTCCTTTTCTTATCATGCCAAACGCACCTGTTATGATTGGTACTATTCTTGTTTTATTATTATTATTATTATTATTGTTATTATTACTTTGCTGTTGCATATTGTAATCTTCTTCTTTTATTCTTCAGGATGTAAGCGATCATGGCTCTTTGCAATTTCCTGTCCTTTGGGGCACTTAATAAATTTTGTCGGTTTCTTTGTTATCTCCCCAAAACCCTGTTCCACCATCCATTTACTCAAGCTCCCTAAGTGTGTCACGCGCTGATTTCTTTTGTTCCTCTTGCCTCCAAACTGTCCTGTGAGCATCAGATTTTCCAAGCACTCTTTCCTCATTATGTACTATAGAAATTTCAACTGTCCCGTTCACATGCTATATATAAGTGTTATACTTGTTTCCATTTTCTTTAAAACTTTGCCGTTGTTCATATGTTCGGCCCATGGTATTCTCAGTATCCTTCTGTAGAAACACATTTCTGTTGCTACAGGTTTCATCTTCATCTTTGATGAGATTGTGCAGCATTCACTGCCATATAGGAGGACTGATATTACGTAACATTTCAATACTCTTTTCTTTGTTTCTAACGAATTTTTTCTGTTTCTCAATACTTTGCTTAGCTTTTGGGAGGTATCTTTCGCTATTCCAAATCGACTGAAGGTAACATCACTGCTTGGGACAGGCAGGATTCTCAGTTCGAATGATAGTCTCAATGTTACCAAGCCATTTTTGGAATATGTCTGTCAGTTCCAATGGCGTAAAGTTGGTGGTTGAAACCAATATGCTCGGAAGTACTTGAAATAACAACACAATGTGTACTTTGGATAATTTTGATCGCAATAGACCTTATTCGAAAATAGGAAAAATACAATAAAAAATTAAACACACGGACCATGTTGGTTCTTTTTAATCAAACTTGTTTGAATATATACTTGCTATTTAGGCAGTCTACTTCAAAGGTTTTATTATGTACATGTTTTTCTTGCTGGGTTAAGATTGGCTACAATAAATTGCCAAATATTTTTTTACACTGTCTTCTTCTATGTGATGCGTCCCTTAATGACATGAGTGTACCATGGCTTTCTACAACTTCATGTTATTTTTATATCACAAAAAGCTTGTCTTTTTGCTGCCTCTCTTAAATTCTGTTCTACCAACCATTTACTCAAGCTCCTTAGGTTTGTCTCTCGCTGTTTTCCTATGTTCTTCTTGCCTTTAATATGACCCCTGAATGTGAAATTCCCCAAAAGTCCTCTTTCCTCATTATATCCACGAGAAAGCATTCTTTCTAGTTCTCCAATTATTGCAGAACTCCCCTTCTTCAACCAAACCTGCATAAATGAAAAATTGCTGTCCATATATACCCAATGCATTTATTCATTTGTACAAGTAAATACTTCTTTCGGAATGATCTCCTTTTCTATGTGATAAGACATCAAGGCATTGTTTTTTGTTTTTATTATTATTAATCATATTACTAAAATAGAGGTTGTTTATTGTCTGTTGTTGTTGTTGATGATGTCTATTAATAAACAACTGTCAATCACTTATCTTTGTCAGAACTTGTCTTATCTGCCAAACAGAAAAGAAAAAGATTGTTTTTATTTATGTATCATATTCTACTTAGTATTGACTTTGTTTTTCGCATCCTTTCCGCAATAAACATTGGCTCTAAGCTACATTTATTCAGGATGCAAATGCGAGCAGATATATTATCTGTTAACTCAATAAATGTGTGTGAGTGCACAATTTATGAATATGCATATAAAAAGATATTTCCTTTGGACAAATGAAAAAATATAGTACAAGGAAGATCATGTTGCAGCAGTTTTGCAGCTTTTATTCACCATAATTTGAATCCATTATCAGTGGGAAATATTCATCTATCTCTAAGATGAATCAGGATCTTACAATAATTCTGCTTGTCCCTCTCTCTTAGCTACATATACTTCACTGCTACACCCTGCCAATACCTCATAAATAATAGACTATTCCATCTTGATTGCATTGAAAGTTGCAAAAGATATATCAGGGACACTATTTGGTTTCTCCGGTGGCCAAGAACTCTTCAAATGTAACTTACAGAATAGGTTTTTATAAGCATAGCGTAAATGCATTCCAAATGATTTTATTATATCGCAAATATTTCATTATAAATTATTTCACAATAGTAACGAAAGTGGTTGACAGATATTGACATATAATAATAATAATAATAATAATAATAATAATAATAATAATAATTCTGTGATAAATATCCAGAAACGATTGATCATCTTGTATCAGGTTGCACGATATTGGCACCCACTGAATATAAAACCCGGCATGACAGAGTGGGCCAATATCTGCACTGGAAAATCTGCAACTTCTACGAGAAGAAAACTGAAAGAAACTGGTATGAACACCACCCAGATCCGGTTACGGAGACAGGAACTGTTACAATTATATGGGACTACACAATACACACTGACAGAATAATCAAAGCCAACCGCCCAGACATTGTTATTAAAGACCACAAACAAAAACGGTGCCTCCTTATTGATATGGCAGTTCCTGCAGACTCCAATGTATCTTTGAAGATATTCAAAAAGCTGTCAAAATTCAAGGACCTTGAAATAGAAATCTCAAAAATGTTGCATATGGGAACATCAACAATCCCTGTTGTAGTTGAAGCCCTAGGACTGGTTGGAAAAGATTGCAGTAGACTAATTGAAGGGATTCCTGGAAGTCCATGCCTCAAATAGATACAAAAAATTGTTCTGACAAGTACAGCCCACACTTTACGAAGGGCTTTTATCTATGTAATTTTTTTTTTTTGTCAGTGAAAAGTGTCATGATGCCATTTCTAACCTTAGGTCTCTGGGTGGGACCCGGAAAGAAATGTGTAAACGTCAGAAAGCAAAGATAATAATAATAATAATAATAATAATAATAATAATAATAATAATAATACAAACGTAAAAATCATTTATCATTTATTCTTGTTCAATTTTTATCAAATAATTTTATTTCATGTTATGTATATTTTTATATAAAATAATAATAATAATAATAATGATAATAATAATAATAATATTCTTTGACATTGTATCCATTTTTTATCTTATCCTTCCAAACGATTGTTGAAAAATTAGATAAAGTTTACAATTTTAAATGAAACGAACTTTTTGTCTCTTTTATGTTTCGCGTTTATTTGCTTACTTTTTTTTCCAGAGAGAAACAGCAAGGAAATTCGTCAAAAAAAAACAAACCCTAAAATTCGGAATAAGTTGTCTCGAAAATGAACTTGTTTATTAAGTTGTTGATTATCGGTTGTTCCCAGCCATTCTACAAAACCATAGGAGAAAAACCCAAACTGATGTTTTCCCCGAAAACCCGTCAACCCCAGCTACGAGCCTATAAAGCAGGGGATTATATCATTGGTGGAATATTCCCCGTCCACATTGACCTCTATAAAGAGACATCAGTATCGACACCTTGCGCGAGATTTAATGATATCGGTAAGAAGGATTACTTTCTAACTTTGATTTGTGTCGCCTACTTCATTTGTAGCTAGATGTGCGAGTGGTGTAACGGAAAGAATCTGGGAGTGAGAAATCGGAGAGAAAAGTTCGAATTACAGTCGTGTTCGTTACATTCATTTAGACACAAATTCCACGGGAAAAAATATGAATCCATTTCCGCCCACCTAGCTATGGATTAAATAGTGGTACTGGTAACTGGAAAATCATTATTCTCAAAAATTGTTATTCACTTGCAATTCAAAATATGTTTCGGCTTTAACTAACCCACAGAGGGTTGACAAAACGTAAAAACCAAACCCATCATTTATATAAACGATTACGAGGCTTAACCTTGAAAATTCTCATCTTCATGTTCATTTAAAAATCCAGAGCAGCAGCCAATGCGCTCGGATCAATATAAGGTTCAAGGGCTTCAGGCATGAGATAAGTATCTGCGGGACTAAATGTAATATAATCTTCCTATATAAACTAGTAGTCATTTAGATTAACAGATTATTCGAAGATAAAACAGCCTTCCCGAAATTTATAGAAAATATGGCTAATTTTTAAATGTTTAGAGTATGTTTAATCATTCCGCAAATTTTTACTATTAAATTTAAATTCCATAAATAAGTAGAAAAAATACTTAAATTTTGTAAATATTAGGTTGGTGCAAAAATAATGTCGTTTTCTCACATGTGTTACTATGTGAGAAAACGACATTATTTTTGAACCAACCTAATATTTGAATAATTCTTATTCGATGACATCTTGGTATGCACTACATGTGCCAATGCCAACAGAAATGCAAAATCTTGAGAAACCTAAATTTCGAAAAAAAAAACTCTATATTTTTCATATAATGTCATTCTTTTAACTTCCAAAATCGCCCAAAAATTCCAACGGCCGTATCACGTTGAAACTCTGGTTCTCGGTTGAATACTGAAATTATACAACTTTTAAAACCGGTCAATACCTAGATTGGTGAATACCAATTTCTGTAAGCTTGGATGTGCAGGTGGTGTAATCTATAAAGGACCAGAATTGAAAAATGCCAATCCATGTTCTAATTCAAATGGGTTCGTTATATTCACTTACGCACAAATACCCTTGGAAAAGCTATGAATCCACCCCTTCTTCATTGTCCCAGCTATGGGTTAATTATTAGAACTAGTAACAGAGGACGGTAAATGAGACGCTGAGATCCGAAGACGTATTGGGATGGCCAAAGACGCATTTCAAAAGCTAGGCAGAGTATTACGAGACAGGAGGGTTTCGTTGGTAACAAAGAAAAGTGTATTGAACTAGCACGTGATATTTGTCCTTCTTTACGGCAGCGAATGTTGGATGGTCTCCTCAAAGATGAAAAAGAGACACCAAACAACATAGGTGTGGTTCTACAGAAGGATGCTAAGGATACCGTGGACCGAACATGGGATTTAAGAGAGGATGCAAACAAAGATGAAACTTATCAGGGTGAGGCAGCTAAAATTTCTGGAACACATAATGAGAAAAGAGAGCCTGAAGAATCTAATACCCACAGGTCGAAAAGAGAGAACGAGAGAAAAGGGAAAGCAACGCGTGACATACCTAGCGGGCTTAAGCAAGTGGATGGCAGAGCAGGGCCTGGGTGGGGAGTAGCAAGGTGACAAAAGTTATTGAGAGCTACAAGGGATAAGGGGAAGTGGAGAGTCATGATCGCCTACGTCCTGAAGGGGCATGTCACATAAAAAAATAGAAATCAGTAAATTATTATTATCGCTAAAAAGGTTTAACAATTTTAAAATATTTTCTGGCTTTAAATAACCTGCAAACGGTTGATAAGTCTAAAAATATTTCCTTTTCTTTCTACAGGTCTTGCCTGGGTTGAATCAATGATTTATGTAATGGAATCAATTTCGCGAAGTGAGCTTTTACCGAATATAACGCTTGGATACGATATTCGTGATGACTGCGACAAAGTAAGTGATTTTTTCTGCATTTGATTCTTTTGTTTTCTGTTTCACTTGTTACAGTATAAATATGTGTTGCTTCCCTAATATAACACTAGCATCTTAAATTATAACAAAGTATCTATTGTGGCCTTGTTAGGGCCAGAAATAAAGACACAAAGAGAGGAATTGAGTTGAACAAACATATTAACAGAAACAGTAATACATACATATACAAACGAGAGTGTTACAGCAAGAATGTTCGGTCCGACTGTCAGAACTGACTGCTGGAAACTTCCCTTTCCAAAAGGCAGTATCTGCTCGTATTCATAGCTGGGACAGTTCATGCGTGCGTGGGTAAATTACCATAACAGTACCACACCTTAATACGCAATAATGAATTATTTTTATAACAAATATTTGATCTAATTTATTCCTCTGAGTATTTAGAAAGATTTCATCATTAGGAGTTTGTTTCAGAAAGTTCCTGATTCTTTTTTTTTTATTACAGTAGAATGCCTAATATCCGTAATCCCTCATATCCGTAATCCCTCATATCCGGAATCCCTAATATCTGGAGTCCCTAATATCCGTAATCCCTCATATCCGGAATCCCTCATATCCGGAATCCCTAATATCTGGAGTCCCTAATATCCGGAATCCCTCATATCCGGAATCCCTCATATCCGGAATCCCTAATATCTGGAGTCCCTAATATCCGGAATCCCTCATATCCGGAATCCCTAATATCTGGAGTCCCTAATATCCGGAATCCCTCATATCCGAAGTGCCTCATATCCCAAATCCATCATATCCGGACGTGATTTTGATGTGCATATTTGAACTGTTTGGGTGATATGTAACTGATTTCGGGAAATTTACTTTGGATTTACTTTGGATAATTGCTTACGCTTATTTTACTCTAATGGCTTGAAAAGATGATGGAAATAAGAGCAAAGAATGACAACGAGACACATCTGCAACAAGATAGCGACGAGATGCAGGATTGTGATGAAACCTGGACTGAAATTGAAAAGCTATTGAAAAGGTTTGTCAGTTTTATGGAAAGAAAGCCATCATTCAGCTATGACGATTGCAATAATGCACGCAGAGTTAAAATGTATCGTTCGTTTAAAAAAAATTCAAGAACAAAAGCAAAAGGAAATGAGGAAAAAGTTGAGAATGACATTAGAAGAGAAAGAGTCATCATGCAACAGCGATTAAAATATCCTCGTTACATAATTTGTTTTGCATACGTGGCATACTTAATTTAATGAATTTTAATTATCATTACATAATTTATTTCTTTTAAAATCAGTTCCGTTATATTTCACTCACAATTAGCTTATTTTGTTTACTATAAAATATTGAAAATAAATGTTAAACCTGATTTCAATTCCTTTATTTTAATCTAAATATAACGTCTTATATCCGGACTTTGAAACTAATTCCTCATATCCGGAAGGCCTTCTTAGTCCGGTGGTCAGGGATTGTACTGTATTGATAAATTAAATGGATATGAACAGTGGCAGATGAATATAAAGAAACTCTTTGAGTATATCTGAAAATAATCACATTTTGTTTATTTCGTGTAATCTATTTATGAGAAATGTGCGCGTGGTGTACTGGATATCAGCTAGGAATGAGAAATCGGTGAACAATGTTCGAATTCCAGTCGGGTCACTTACATTCACTTACGCGCAAATAACCGTAAGGAAGGTCTGAAAACCTCTCTCAAGCTATGGGTTAAATAGTAGTAGATGTATCTGGAAAGATAATTTTTATTCTAAAAAGGTATTATTCTTAAAATCCAAAATTGGTTTCCTCTTTAAATAAACGAGAATGTATTAATGAGACTAAAAAACAAAACAAATAGATAGATAGATAGGACTTGACCAGTGGATTCCAACCATGAGACCTTGGTCCCAATCTCAGCATCGATTTGTCAGACAGGTAACTTCTTCAAGTTATCGGCCTGGGAAGGCGATTTCTGCGTGCAACAGCTTTGGAAAGTGTCAGAAAATCATATCCCGGCTTGACCCAAGATTTGTGACTGAAATTGGATAGACGGAACTGTTCGTAAGACATCGATGGTTGACCAGGCATAAAGTCACAAGTCATCGTGACCGATGGTGTGAGCGTACTGGTTTTGTTCAAACTGTTCAACACGGTATATGATGATAAGAGTCACAAGTGAGGTTATTTTTAAAAAATCCCCTAATCCAGGGGTTGGCAACCTTTTGCTAACTATATGCCAACTTAGATTTTTAAAATCATTCAAATTGCTAACAGAATACGTATTTTTATACAAGTCACGTTCAACAGACCTATTCTACAATATATTTTATATAGTAATGTATAATATATATCATTTAGTATATATTAAAATTGAAACAGATATATATCTTTTTGGCGTTCTAGTAATTATTGGTTCGGACCTCGTGATGTCATTTGCGGCTGTGTGCCGTTGTAAATTGTATGACATGCCACGGTTGCAGACCCCTGCTCTAATCCATTCGAAGGTCTGTACCATTGCAAGACTTCTAATAAAAAAAACGTTTTATGGGTCACCCTTTTGTTTTATTATGATTCACCATTCCAATTCTAAAAAGAAAACTTCTAAATCTGACAAAAGTTAACATTTTTTTTTCAATTTCTTTAACAGATGTTTCGAGCCACGGAAATAGCTCTGGATTTCGTTTCAACACCAGAAAGGCCTTTTCTGTATGGACCAATCAATGGCAACCAGTTTATGCGATCAGCAAACGAGACGAAGACACCGGTTAGTCAAGTGCCAGACGATGACAGCGACATAATGACCGAACAGTCTGTGGTTGCTGTTGTAGGGCCAGCAAGTTCGGACGCTGCCATTTCCACGGCACATATTTTCAGCGCCGTCGGACTTGCACAGATCAGTTATTCGGCCACGAGCAGAATTCTCAGTGACAGATCCGAATACGCATCGTTCTTCAGGTTAGTATTGATCTTTTATTCCTAAGTTTATACTTCCTTTGTCGCAAACTGCCGATAGAACTATGAAGCACAGAAGATGCAGGATTGAATCTCATCGGAGGTTAATTGATTTTCTGATCCATGCCGCAAAGTGTTACGACAAAGGGCAGTCAAAAAAAAGGAGAAAAAAATAATGAAAAACTAATCTGGAAGAAATAAAGGGAGTTCCTATAACTTGGACCGATTTTAAATGTGAATTAAGTTTAAGCGTCTAATGAGTTATTCTTTTTCTTTCAGATTTGGCGGATATTAGGGGGATATTATATGTCACACATTGCATAATTGCCATGACTTAAATAACATGATCCGCTAGAGAAATAAGTAAAATTTCACCAATAACACTGATTTATTTACTGCTGACTTTGATCCGTCTTAATGAAACACCTTTATATATAATCCGTTTTAATGAAACACCCTTTATAAATGAAAATGTTTCTATCAGAACTTTTGGAACGTGGAGTTAAAATTAGTAACATTATTTACAGGACTTTACACAGCAGCGACCCCTAAAATGGATCGCATATGAAAGCCGGGGATGAAATGACGACGTAATCCAGATACTGACATTCCACACGACGTCAAACAATAGGTTAGGAAGGAAACCTATATATTTTTCTGAAAAATTATTTTAATAGAAAGATTTTATAAATTTCATCCGACGATAGCACCGGCTGCTCGGTCAGAGAATGTTGAAATTTTTCTTATAAGGAAACTTTTAATATTATCATTACCATTACCCTTATCTTTAATCTTATAATCAAAAACTTCCGGCTGTTGTACACTCCGGTCTTCTTCTAGTCATCACCGATCTGGTTAACCGTCACAAAATTTAACCTTTATTTAATCTGCGAGTGGGGGGGGGTTGCAATTCTTCGATTGTCCATGTCTAGATGCATCTCGTCTTGGTCTAATTTTTTAAGTGCAGTTTAGTTATTGCTGGACCAATCTTAACAGTGAAGCAATCCTGTTTAACTTAGAAGTTCTTCCAGACTATGTTTTTGCTGGACACAATCTTAACAAAATAAGATATGCAGATGACACAGTGTTTATAGCAGACACGGAAAGGAAACTACAAGTACTCCTACAGAAGGTAGTGAAGGAAAGCGAGAAGAAAGGACTAACTATCAATTCTAAGAAGACAGAATATATGGGTGTCAGCAGCCCAACATGCGAATTACTAATTGGAGAAACCAAAATTAAACAGATGTGAAAAATTAAATATCTGATAATTATTTTAACAGCGGCTAGAAAAATACGACACTGAAATCGTAAATAACCTTAGGATACCGAAAGATACTTTGAAAAAGTTAAGCAAAGTATTAAGACACAGGAAAATGTCGTTAGAAAGAAAGAGTAGTGAAATGTTCCATAATATCTGTTCAGTGAATGCTTGCCATTCTCACCATAGGGAAAGAAGAGACTTGAGGTAAAAGAAAATTTGTTCAACAGAATGATGCTGAAGATACCATTGACTGAAAACATGAGTAACGACGAAGTTTTTGAGAAAAGGAAAACAAAATACACCTATACGTAGCACCAGAAAGTTCCGTGCTAATAGGAATATATACTTGAAAAACATACAATAAGAATAAAGATAACAGTTATGTACAAGGTCGTCGCAAGTCAATTCAGCAGTGAGTGCTACTATTGGAAGGTTGGTAGTTACTCGTTTAAGTCTGAGTCGTACTCAACAAACCCCAGCTTACTAACCTCCTCACGCGATCAGATGTGGCACAATTACGACTTTAATGTGTGGCAATCTGAGCCGGTAGGCTCGGCCAAAAATTCCCCGTATATCCCATATATAACGGGATCGGGTAGGTGTTTCCCAAAATGAGACTCTGTCCTTTGACATAACCTCATCTGGGGATCCTCTCTGCTCGGAGGCAGAGAGTTTGACATCACAGCTGGAAAAGATCCCATCTATAGAATCTAACAATTTAATGTGAGGTTCCCGAGCCTGTAGGCTCAGCCAAAAAAATCCCCGTAGAACCCGCATAAACGGAATCTACCTCCCCGAACGAGACTTCTCCGTGGACCCTTCGGCATAAACTCGTCCGTGTTCCTCTCTGTCCGAAGGCAGAGAGTTCGACCAGCACAGCTGAAAAATCTCCCAGCTAGGATATGTGACAATGGCCCCACACGGTCAGATGTGGCACAAGGCCTTATTTAACGTGGGGTATCCGAGCCCGTAGACTCGGGCAAAAATTCTCCGTGGACCCCGTAAAAAACGGGGTCGGGTAGCTGTCTACCACCTCAGACGAAACTCTGCCCTTCGGCAATGCCTCGTCTGGGTTCCTCTCTGCCCGAAGCCAGAGTTTGACAGTACTGCCGAAAGAGATTTCAGCTAGTCGGTATTTACTATCACCCCACGAGGGAAAATGTGGCACAAGGCCAAGTTTAACGTAGGCTATCCGAGCCCTTATCCTTGGCCAAAGATTCCCCGTAGAAACCGCATAAATGGGCTCGGGTTGGTCCACCTCCCCGAACGAGACTCTGCCCTTCGGCAGAGCGTCATCCGCGTTCCTCTCTGCTCATAGGCAGAGTGTTTGACCAGCAAACCGAAAAAGATTTCTGCTAGTCAATATCTACTAGCCTCACTAAAAAGGTAGATGTGGCACAAGGCCCAGTTTTACGTGTGTCTTCGTAGCGCGTAGGCTCGGCCAAAACTATTCCCTTTCGAACCCGTATAAATAGGTTCAGGGTCAGTCTACCTCTCCGAACGAGACTCTCCCCTTCGACAGAGCATCGTCCGGGTTCCTCTCTGCCTGAAGCAGAGAGTTCGACTGTGTAGCCGAAAAAAGGTTTCGGATAGTCAATATCTACTAGCCCCCACCCACCTCTACAAGGGTAGATGTGGCAGAAGGCCGAGTTTAAAATGGGTCTTCCGAGCCCGTAGGCTTGGCCAAAAATATTAACTTCCGAACCCGTATAAACGGGTACAGGGTCAGTATACCTCCCCGAAAGAGACTCTGCCCTTCGGTGGAGTCTCGTCCGGGTTCCTCTCTCCCCGAAGGCCGAGATTTCGACTGTGTAGCCGAAAAAGATTTTGACGAGTCTCTGTACTCCGTTGAATTACAGATACTTATGGGTAGTTACTACCTATAGTCTAGTCACTCATGGGCATGACAGTTTATTCCATTACACCAGTTTGAAACATTAGACACAGAATATATAGAATCCCAGAGAGACTGATGAAAGCATCGCATAACCTACCTAATGAAGTTGTTTAAATTGTCGGCAGAAATAGGTTTAGGAGATATAGCAAGAGGGCAAACTTTACTAAGGGTTACAAAGGGGAGGGAGATGTGGAAAGCTATGATCGCCAACATCGTGAAGTTCCACGGCACATAAAAGAATTTCTAGTTGTAGCTATAATTTGGTTTGTTTTTTTTTCCTTAGGACAATTCCAAGTGACACTTATCAAGTGAAAGCGATGGTGGATATCATGGAGTATTTCAACTGGACCTACATTTCACTGTTTGGTAGCGACAACAGTTATGGACAACTCGGTGAGATTTTTTTTAAAAAAATAATACTATCATCAAAATGCATAACATTACCAGCAAAATCAGATGTTATAAAATGCATTTTTCAATATGAAAGACTCAAACACTAATATCCCATGATTATAATTTATTACATTGGAATCGTAATCACGATCCAATTCATCAGATCTACAAATTCAAAAAGCTTTTTGCATTTGTAGGTCTGATGAATTGGATCGTGTTTACGATTCCAATGTAATAAATTATAACCATGGAATATTAGTGCTATATATATATATATATATATATATATATATATATATATATATATATATATATATGAAGGTTATAATTCTTTCAACGAGAGAAATATGTATATTTTTAAAAAAAGAGAGAAACCGCAAATGCTTTTTGTTTATAACGTGGATATGTTTTAGTGTAATATATTATATTTTATTTTTCATATTTTGATACACGTGTTTCGTGACCTTCTTCAGGCAAATTAAAAGAATCAATCAGTGGCGATGCGGGGTAGGGGACATCTATCATCAGCACATCTGTCATCGCCACCACTAAAACCAAACCTAATGATTTTATTGCTAATTAGGCAGAAATTCGCTTTTGCCGACAGTCCAAAAATGAAATCAAGACTCACTACAAATACAGAAAATGAACAATAAAACATCAAGAAATATTCCTTTAAAAGTTGATTCCTTTAATTTGTCTGAAGAAAGTCACGAGACCGGAAACCCGTGTCGCAAAAATATGAAGGCTAAAATATTTTCTTGTTTTTTTTTTTTTATTTAGAGAATATTATTTATTGAAATACAATACGTTGGCATTCAATTGGGTTTTTCTTTATTCAAATATGCTTCCGTTTATTTATTTAATAATTTGTTATTAATCAAAACAAAATACTGTACATGTATTCTATGACCCTCTGGTTAAGAAGCCTTCGCATAGTGTTCTGATCTAAACTCATTTAGAAAGGGTAAAATCAATACAAAATTTATCAACTCTAATATTAAATGATTAGCAAAGAAATAAATAAACGTTAGAACATAAAACTTAATGGTTATTTTACAGTAATTATTAAAAATATACTCTCAAACGGGTCAAAAATTACTTTCATAACAACCTTATATTTAGGAAACTTAAGTTACTAAGGAACTTTATTTTAACGCAGAAGTCTTCTCTCTCCTGTCTTGATAGAGTCTAAAAGTGTCTATGTGTCCTTGTGGGTGATGAATTTTGAAACTTCTACCTCACCTCAAGTAGCTCTTGTGCCTTATCCAGAGTGAATATATATATATATATATATTTTTAAAGCGATTTATTATGTAACTTTTGGATATTCATTCTCCTGTCTTAATAGAGTCTAGATTGTCTCTGCGTCCTTGCGGATGATGAATTATTATTCAATTCACAACCCCTTTTCCCAGGGACGAAACGTTGCAAGCCTCTTGCAACTCGGTGTAATGGATAATGGCTCGGAATTTTTAATCGGAGACCCGAAATCTAATTCCTGCTGAGTTCGTTATATTCTTTTCGGCGCAAATACCCTTGCGAAACGTATGAATCTAATTCTACCCCCCAGCTATGGGTTAATTAGTAAGGCTTTTTTTATCACTAAACCATTATTATCTCCAAAGAAAAAAAATCTTACAATTAAAAATGTTTTCTGGCTTTAAATAACCTGCAATGGGTTGATAAGCCGTAAAAAACGAATCAATTATTCAAACATTCTTTAGTTCCACCACTTCTAACTTTCATGGCAAACGCCCAAAATGTGGCGAACGATCTTCATTCCTTTCGTATTCCTTTGGTGAGATGTAAGAGCCACTTCTTTCCACGAATCTCTTCCTTATGACCCCGACCCCTGAGAGGATTCTTCCTCGATCTCTACAGTATTCACCTGTTCAAATCTAGCGGTAACCGTTACCTTCCCCACATATTACCTTAAACACTGCTTCTTATTCTGTAACCTTCTACTTAACAAGTGGCTTTTAGGCCTTATACAGGGTAAATATTATTGTAAAAAAACGCTTTATTATATAGCTGTTGGATATTTTTGTTGGATCATTACGCATTTCAATTCAATTCAATCATTATCAATATAGGAGTGGTGTCCTCATTTTCAGCTAAAAAATATAGACTTAAATTCAGGACTTATATCTGAGGACACTGTCTTAATCTTCCTTTCTTTCAGGTATGTCCTCACTCGAATACGAAGCCAGCAAAAGGAATATTGATATTGCTCTTAAAAAGACGTTTTCCTACAAAGAAATCCGGCAAATCGTGACCCATTTGACTGGTTATATCAAAAACAATCCCATAGTGAACAGGAGTAACGTGCTAGTAATATTCGCTGAAAGTCACCATGCCTATGCGCTGATCAAGGTAAGCATCGTTTGTGTTGGTTAAATTCTCAGGGAATGTATATTTATTAATTTTTTAATACATAATATTTGATACAAGGCTTAATAATAGATTAATGAGATAAGGCATACTAATAACAGAAAAAGGTCACAAAATAAAAAGCCACTCGCAGGAATGACTGCTAAAACAACACCTCATCAGATTTATAGACAAATTCTTTAGATGCATACTAGGATTTCTTCCCAACCAATAAAAAATAGACAAATATCAGTCTTATCGTCACATTGGTATTTCTTGCCTTGAAGTTAGAAGGTTAGGACCCATTGAACTGTATCCCGTTTGCGTGTGAACTTATTCCCTTTATTGTGAACTTTTTTTCTTTATTACTGTCTTGAGTTGCACGGTGGGTTAATGGATAATGGCTCGGATTGAGAAATCGAGTTCATTGCATTCACTTACATGCTAATACCCCTGTGAAAGGTTTAAATCCATCTCTTCCACAGATTGGGCCCTATAGATAGGCAACCAGTTTATGAAAAGGAAATCTATGAATTCAAACCAGCCTAAAGTGACTTGTGTTGTTAGTCAGGCTGTCTTGGCCAAGTCACACAGATGTAGTTGCAGTAGATATTTGTACCCCTACGACCCTTCGTGATCGTGAAAGTTATTATGCTTTTGACTTTTGTGTGTGTGTGTGTGTGTGTGTGTATGTGTGTATACATATATATATATATATATATATATATATATATATATATATATATATGTATAGAAATGGACTAAGTTCAACAATTATTTTAATATATTTTATTGTTATACGTTGCATATATCGACGCATATATTTAAGTAAATGCTTTGTTTATAATAAACAGTATTAACAACATATATCGGCCTGAAAATTCCGAGAAATTTCATAGAAAATATATGTCTATATAAATAACGTATAACAATATATATATATATATATATATATATATATATATATATATATATATATACGCATACATGTAAACCTGTTTCGCTGTACCTCAGCTCATCAGTGTGGCTAGTCATCCGAATGATTCAAGCCGGAGTCGAAACTCGAAAGATTTGGCCTCAGTCAGATATTGCTTGTCTCCTCGCCGAGAAATGTGGTACTGACCACAATCAGCCAAAGTCCTGAAAACATTCTTCTCTAATGAAATTCAATACGATCGCTCATAAATCTTATCCTCCAAACATCTTTTCATTTCGAATTAACTTATTTCACTATTATTTTTTTTATGTTATGCGTATATGTGGTTTATAATTATTTTGCCATAAACCTGATCATGCTAGTGCCTCTCCAGCTTCTGTATTTAAAAAGTCACCAATGTCCTCCTGCGACTACTGCCTGTAACCGGGCCGGATCAGTTAGTCGACGTTTAAACCGATCACTTCTGCTTCTTTTCGTCTGACCCCATCACGTTTGTACTGAACTCCATCAACCTCGGTTCTATCAATACAAATTAGGTGTAGAAGTCATTGGTGGTGCGGCCTCAGGGAATTGAACTGAGGGAAACTCCCCTCCACCAACTGGTATATAGCGACATTTGCTATCATTGAAGAATAGGATCGGTAAAGTTATGTAAGAAATTATTATAATTTATTTTATATTATCACGAAATTTAACATTTAATATAAAAACACATATATAGGTAAAGAGGTATAGTAGATAGAGTATCTTAAAGATAAAAACATTTACTTTCCCAAAAATTGTTTATTTTTTAACACATAGGTCTCTGTTAATCAATGCGTTTAATTCTGTGCTAAATTCTACGGACATCATATACAGTGAAAAGATCAGATTAAAATTAAACTTGTTTCGATTGCACATTAATTATACTGCGTCTCATATTATTGGTTGTTCGTATTTTATAAAATAGATATTACAATCCAAGGTTTCAATCCAGAATGATGATAATACCAATCTGCGCAGAGTGGGTTAAAGGAGCTTCTTTCTGCGCAGGTGAAAACAAATGACAGCCATTTGCATTAAATATCCTGAAATTCGAAATCTCAAATTCATAGCCATACTACGAGTTTTAAACTTCCAAACAAGCCCGAGTTGATGGCAAATGAGAAATGCTTTAAAAATTCAGAGCGGGAAATTGGATAAATGATTGGGAGTTAGCAACGAAATATGAAGAAATTCGGCTTAAATGCTCGTACAACACCGGTTTTCTTCGTTACATTGGCTCATGAACTTTCAGGACACGGCTTCCAGTTTATTGCCCCAGACAATTTTTACACCTTTACCAACCGTCTTTAGTTTCATGGTTCTTATTCTGGCCTTTATTTATTTGAATTTATCAAGTAGGTGGTTTAATTTTTCCGCCACTTCTCTCGGTTTAAATATACCATGTGAGCGCTACATTCTGCGGGTTTCTTTTCTTATTATTTATCAAAATTTTGTTGTCACTTTCAGATTGTTAACAGCAATTTGTTAGAAGTTTCTGTTGCTCTTAAAACAAATTCGTTTTTTACATTCTACCTTCATAGTATTCTTAGTTTTCTTGGCTAGAGCTATATCTCTGCCGCTTTACGTATCTCCTTCATCCGTGTGGTAATTTGTCCAACATTCACTACTATATTGGAGATTAGATTTTACATAGCAGTTTAGCAATATTTTCCTTGTTTCGAAGAACATTTTTTAAAACTTGGAATAGTGTCTCAATCTCTCGTTATCATTGGAAATATTTGAGAGCGATGAAGCAACACGACACATAGGATAAGACGGTGATTTCTTTTTCATTCTAATTTGAGTCTCATCAGTAAACTAAATATTTTAAATAAGACGTTTCGAGATTTTATACTTTATACTTATTATTAATTATCCTCGTAGACTGAGGAGTGGAGTAGCTGTCATAGAAGAAGAAAAAGAAAAAAAAGAAAAGGAAGAAGAAAAAAGAAGAAAAAAGAAGAAAAAGAAGAAAAAAGAAGAAAAAAGAAAAAGTAAAAAGAACAAGAAGAAAAAGAAGAAAGAAAAAGAAGAAGAAAAAAGAAGAGAAAGAAAAAGAAGAAAGAAAAAGAAGAAGAAAAAAGAGAAAGAAAAAGAAGAAAAACAAAAGAAGAAAAACAAAAGAAGAAGAAAAAGAAGAAAAAGAAGAAAGGAAAAAGAAGAAAAAGAAGAAGAAAAAGAAGAAAAAAAGAAAATGAAGAAGGAAAAGACGAAGAAAAAAAGAAGAAAAAGAAAAAGGAAGAAGAAAAAGAAGAAGAAAAAAGAAGAAAAAGAAGAAGAAAAAAGAAAAGAAAAAGAAGAAAAAGAAGAAGAAAAAAGAAGAAAAAGAAACGAAGAAGAAGAAGAAGAAGATGATGAACAACAATAACAGCAACAACAACTTCCGCTTATCCTATTGAGATTTCGATTTCTGGTTTGCAGTTCCTGCCGTCTTTTTCTATCCTACCGATAAAATTAAATTTCCATATTTGCTTGATTTTAGCCGCGTGTTCAATACAAAATTGCAAAATTAGGGCTTTTTCTTTTTTTACTAACAACTGTTCATAAATATATAAAACGTCAGATGTATACACCAGCTTTCTAACATTAATTATTAAAAATGGCTTCCAGCGAATGAAGCCCGTCGTGCCATACTTCTTCGGACTTGCTTAACTAGTGCTACAGAATCACAGACTTTGCAGACTATTTAAAACCGGAATATATTTTTAAATTGTAAGAATCTTTTTTCTAGATAATAATGCTTTCCTAATATAAATCTTACTAATTAATCCACAGCTGGGGGAGAACAGGCGGATTCATACCTTTCCCAAAGATATTTGCGCGTAAATGGATATAACGAACCCAATTAGAACATCCAAGCTGACAGTACTTGGTATTACGAAGAAAAGAATTCAAAGTACTGTAACAAATAGAAGAAACCACAACACTTGAAGACTTTCAACAGTAGTAACAACTAAAATGGATTGCACATGAAACTCGAAGAGAAAATAATGACATAATCCAGATGTGGACGTATATTTTGAACAAAAACGAAGCTTTTGTTAATACTTGAAAGAGTGATAACATGGTAGACTTGAAATCAATCTTACTGAAAAATTCGTTCAATAGAAAGACATTACATATTTCAACTGTAGATAGCACTGGCTTTTCGGTCAATGAATTTTGAATATTTCGATATAAAAATATATTATTTCCATTACTATTACTAAGTTAAAACTTATAATAAAAATTCGTAAAATTCTTATAAGTAAACTGAGAAATGAACCTTCAGCATCCGTCACACACAGGCATACTACACCACACACTATTATAAATTCACACTAGTACTTGTTTGGGGACTAATCTCTGTATCTTCTACAACCAGTGTGGGAGGGTATGCAACAGTCATGGACTCGATGGGCAGGGAATAGTTCAAATCTGGGTTCGCATGTCGACGACACTGATGCTCGTCTGATAAGGGAAAACTGAGCACTTTATCTCGACAATCTGTGTCCGTTACTAAGAGAGAAGTTATAAAAAAAAACTGTCTTACTGTTATAGGCGTTGTGGCAGTGAGAACGTGTCGAAAAGCATGAGATATATGGTCCTAAACCAAGATATAAAACATACGCGACAGACATTATTTTTTTTTTACAATAATTTTCTCCCTGCACCAGACCCAAGAGCCGCTCGAGGTAGAGGGTTACATAGAAAGATATAAGGAGATTTCAAAAGTATATGTTGGGAAGATAATTTGAAGTTGAATCGGTTAACATTGTAGTGATTGCGAGTCGATTCCTGGGAAGAAGCTGCTTGAATGGATCTCATCCATAGAATAAAAAGGGAATCAGGATGTTTTCTCCATTGTACATCGCCATGTTGGATCTTAGCCATGAAGGTTAAAAGTGGTGAGACTAACAAAAAAATACTTTCGATTGAAATAGCGATAGAATAGCGAGGCGCTTGCAACGTTTGGCATGCGGGAAGGAAGTTGTAAGGTGGAAAATGATCATGACGCCTTTTAACTCTATCGATACTTGGCAGCTCATGAGCATATATGGCAGCAGTACTCAATTTTCGACCTGATCTCAGTCTTGAAATGACAGAAGATAGAAGGAGTCAGGTACTTACTATAGAGCTACCATTTTTCCACCATCATTATCGATGGATCGGATCATTAGTACGAGTTCCACTCGAGGTCTGGGTTGAGCTAAAATTCCGCGCTCATCGGTCGGGGCTTCGCCGAGAGGACATCCGTTCATTGCGATAGGCGAAAAATCAGGACACGCTCTGTGATGATAGAACGGTACTATTTTGGTTCTCGAGATATTGAATGTACTTAGTGAGTTCCCACCCCCAGTCATTTTCCCTGATTATATCTTTTAGTTCCAACAAAATGATTTCTTGTTGTTCTGGTAACTTGGCAAAATATTGCGAAACTTGGAAAATGTAGTAGATATTTATGAAACAGTCCACACATCGTAACAAGTAAACTACTAAAAACTGTATCTCTCTCTCTCTCTATCTATCTATCTATCTATCTATATGTAAGCAAATATATGGATATAGATCCGACAGTATGAAGAAAAAAAATATACGGAAAAAACAAACAAAAATCCTTATATGCAATTATGCTGTTGACATTATATTAACATTAAAACAGCATAATTGCATATAAGGATTTTTGTTTGTTTGTTCCGTATATTTTTTTCTTCATATATATATATATATATATATATATATATATATATATATATATATGTGTGTGTGTGTGTGGTTGTGTATGTAACACTCAGAGGCGATGGGCTGTTTCATGCTAGACGCAATCGTCAGGCCGCGAATGCTGGATTCCTCCTCGGCTATTTAGACATATGGGTCACTGGTCCATTATGGGTAATATATTCTGGCGTTTATTTTTGCGGGAAAGGCTTGTCTGTTTATTTATTTATTTTTTTGGGTTAATTTATTTTATTCGTTTTTCATTTTTGATTTTGTATTATTTATTCTTTTCGTTTTTGGATGTTTTATTAACGGAGTAAAAAATTATGGGGGAATTGCTTAGGTCGCTTATTTAATAGTTTGTTATACACACACACACACATATATATATATATATATATATATATATATATATATATATATATATATATATATATATATATATATATTACGTGAAATATCGAGCATATCAATTTTACAAATATTTTCATAAAACCATTCATAAGTTTCTAAAAATTAAAGAACATTTAAAAGTAGGAAAACCTGTATATTGGGCTTAATTCGGGTCGAAAACAACAGGAATGAGAATGCTAGTCTGAATATTTCATGAAATAATATTAACGATGATGATGATGGGAAGAAGAAGAAGAAGAAGAAGAAGAAGAAGAAGAAGAAAATAAATAATGCAAAAAATTGTACTCACGTGTACAACCCGCACCTTATGAAAGGATTTATCTATGTAAAATATGTGTTTTTTCCTTTTTATTTTATATTATTATTTTTGTTGTTGTTGTTGTTTTTGAAGATTACTCAATGGAAAATATCATGATGCCATTTCTGACTTTAGTTCGGGACCCGGAAAGAAATTAGTACACACCAGATATCAAAGGTAATAAAAAAACAACAACAACAACAATGATAATAATAATACAGTAATCAGTGGCTCTAAATTGCTAGCAATGTTTCGTCTCTGGGATAGCGGTTGTAGAGTGTATCACACTCATAGTTCTTGTTGATAATAAAGTCAGGAGACACTGGAAGAGAACTGGGTGAAGAACAGGTTTAATCACATGTGAAATATAAATAATACTGTAACAGAGAATAACAGCAAGGCGTACGACTTAAACGCTACGCCTTTCGACCCACATTGCGACGACCGTAACTATGTGCAGATATTATACTCATCGCTAATGGATTAGCCCATGTTCAAAAATTAGTTGGTCGTCTTTCTACACAACTCTACCTAACGAGCTTTTGGACATGGTGGGCAGGAGAGGAATTGGGAGAGACGGTAAATAGACACGCCTTATATAGAGCTACAAAAGACAGGGATGTTTTGGAGAGTCCTGGTTGCCTACGTCCTGACGGGACATGTTACGTAACGAAACTGCTCTCCTTTACCCACCAAAGAGATCCCTTCCTGCCTCCCATCAGAATGACTGATTCCCAACTCTTTGAGAGCGCTTCGTTACGCCTGCTTGGTCTCACGCTGTCCACTGATATGTGGCGGAATAAATTCATTGAATAAATAGCTTCATCTCCCGCAAGGAAATTTGTCTGTCTGTGTCGTCTCAGAAACTTTTTCTTGTCTGTCCATCCTTCAAATCTATAATTCAACCATCCGTCCTTGCATGGAATATTGCTGTCATATATGGTCTGGTGCCCCCACCACCTGTACGTCTCGAGGTCCTTGACAAAATCCAGAGAGGAATATGCAAGATGATAGGTTCTCATCTGGCATCTAGTCTGCAATCGCTGTCTCTTCTACAAGTATTTTCACTGCAACTGATCCGACGAGCTACATTCGCTGGTCCCCGGACTACACGAATTTATACGTGCTACCAGTGTGGCATCTCGGTCCCACCCTTTCACTGTGAAAACGGTTAAATGCAACCGTCAACCTTCTCTTCTTCTCAAACAGCTCTTTCTCTTGCACTTCCTGTCTGTGGAATTCCCTTCCCCTTACTTCTTCGATGACTATAATCTTCAAATATTCAAGTGTAATGTCAATCGACTTCTGACAACCTGAGCTTGTTCCCCCGTCCTTCTCTGTATCCTTTCCTCAAACACGCCTCTTTACTCTTTACCTTGCGTGCTAGTGGCACCCCCGCCTTGCTGGGGGTGAATTGCCTTAAAAAATAATAATAATGAAATTGTTTTTCGATCAAAAAAATTATACGGTCGACCATTGGATTCCTGGAGGATATCGTTTTCAAGGCAGACAGTTTTTGTGAAGTAAACTATTTAGTATTAAGAAATAAAGCGTTTATAGTAAACAAGTAAAATAAAATAAAAAAAAGTAGCTTATGACGTGTTATATCTTATTTTGTTCTATACTCGGCACAATCGTTAAATTAGCCTAATGTGTATCCCTGGCCTTAAAAAGAGTTAGTCCCCGTAAAAACTTATAAAAAGGAGTAGTAAAAACTGAAAAAATCACCAATTAACAGAAGAAACACGTCATATCAATTTAAATAATTGTATTAAATTTATTCAATTTAACTAATTTATTGCTTTTTTGCATCCCACCACCAGTATAAATATATGCTTAAGGTTTATAAATAATAGCTATTATATAGAAATGTTTTGGAAGGTCCTTTCTCAGACCTTCCATGGGTGCACTATCCTTACAGCAAGAAAGGGATCCCTTCAAGACGGGAGAGAAACAAGGAACGAGGTAATGGCGGGATGAAGGTAAATGACACAAAATTTGGAACTATGGCGAACTTCTTGATATTATCGACAAAATAGTACCTATCATTTAAAATAGAACAGCCTTAAGACTAGACATTAATAACTGACTTTTTTCTTTCAAGGAATTCCAAAAGCACAATTTCACTTCCAAGACGTTTTTTGGCACGGAAAGTTGGACAAGTAGCAACTTGATTCTTAAGTTACCATCTTCAATGATGAAAGGTTCTCTTGGAATGAGTCCATTCTGTCGTAAAAATCATGACTTCTCGCATTTTTTCAAGACTCAAACGGTCCAGGAATCCTCGCAAAGAAATCCTTGGTTCTCGGAATTTGTCCAGCTGAAGAAATCGAAGTATTCCCAAAACAAGAAATCAGGAAGTCGTCGGAAAAAGAAAAGGAAACTGGTCAAAGAGCCCAAGAATAAAGAAACGACATCATACTCCAACAAAACTCTTGAAGAACTATTTGGTATTGATTCTACGTCCCTGACAATTACAGCCTACGTGAGAGACGCTGTCTATGTCATTGTGCATGCCTTGAGGAAACTGCTTTGTAAAAACAACGCATGCGTGAAAAGGTGCATCAGTAACGAGGAAATGATCAGAGCAGTTGTGGACACAGAGTTTCAGGGGGCTACAGGCAAAGTTCGTTTCGACAAACATGGAGACGCTCTCGGATCATTCACTATTTTGAATATTCAGAAAAGCGAAAACGGAAAGCTACGATTCCGAGACGTTGGTAAATGGAATCGGTCTTCCCTGGAACTAAAAACTGAAGATATTGGTAAGATTTAAATATTTTCAATCATTTTTAAGTATAAATAATGTGCAAAAATAATGACGGTTTTTGACGTATTTTTAACGTCAAAACCGTCATTATTTTTGCACCAACCTAATATATATATACATATATATATATATATATATATATATATATATATATATTATTTTTGTTCTTATATATTTTTACTGTGATCCTTACACACACACACACACACACATATATATATATATATATATATATATATATATATATATATATATATATACATATATATATGTGTGTGTGTGTGTGTGTATGTGTGTGGATGTATTTTCTGTTTATACGTTATTTTTTCTAGATACAATTATTTTAGAAAATGCTCCGTTTATTAATTAAATTTACCGGTAAATGTAATTAATTCTGTTTATTATAAGCACTTCATTTGCTTAAATAATTGTGTCTATAAAAATAATGTATAAACTGAAAATATATAAAAATAATTCTTGAACTTAGTCCATTTCATAATATATATATATATATATATATATATATATATATATATATATATATATATATATATAATGTAGATTTCATATAATTTTGTATTAATCTCCTGTTAGTATTAGTAATATCGTGTACCGATATATTGGTATTTGGTTGGTATTTTTGACTTTTTAAACTGATTGGTTTTTCTTATTAACATTGCACATGAAGAATCTTCATTCAACTGCTGCATATTAATTTACCAAATAATTCTATACGTTTAAATTAATTACTGGTTTCTTAAAGAAGCTATCTATTTATCAACTATACAAATTTTTATGTAGGAAACTCATAAAGCATGTAACGTGTTTAGCATTTTGTTAAAGTTCCTCTCCACCCATTTTTATTCTTAGAAAATGGCATTATCTAGTGTGTATAATTTATGTATCCATTAACATTCACTCCTGTTTAATGCCTGTGGGAGTCGCATACAGAAGGTGGAAACAAGTGCTAAAATACGCCTAAAGGACAGCCTTCAGAAATCGATGGTCAACACTATCTAAGGCCTTGAAATGATCGGAATTGTTCAGCATGGCTTCAATTTTGAAGCCATATCTAACAGCTCATCCGAACAATTACCAGTATTTATAGAAAAGGCACAGGGAAGCACATTTATAGTGGTGGAAAAGTGATTGAAGCCAAGACGTCAGGTCAAGATCAATAATATTGTAAATTCTTTTTTTGATTATTGTGAATCTCTAAATATATAGCAAGAGAAAATGACTATATATGGTAGCAATATTCAAAGTATGGACGAATGGTAGACTTATAGATATATGTAAGATAGATTATGGAGAAAAAAATGTCTAGCATAAGACAATGAACTAAACTTCTTAGCAGCAAACCGAACAATGGATTCATTATAGCTTTTCCATTTCATATCAGTCGAGTATGTTAGCTTGAGAAGGTGCAACAAGTCACTCTCCTGGAGCTTAGCATGAAGCAAAAGTTTTTTTATATATTGACTTTCAAGAAAGGTTAGCAAACCTTTTTTAAATAAAAGGAAGGTGAAATGCAATGTTCCTGTCACCATCTACACCTTGACTGTGCGCCAGTTTAGGTTAAGGTTTATGTGCGAGGAAACGTCTTTGAAAGAAACAAAAAAAAAAAACAATCTCTCATGGCAATGAAAGAAAACAGCACAGAGAATAGCTACTAGTTGAGTTGTTTTTTAAGGAAAAAAACAACAGTTCTTCATCCTGTAAATTGATGAGAGCTTGTTGGTCAGTGACGACTGCACTTAAATTCATAAAGTCTAGATACCATAGAGTTCATTCAAACAATTACCAAGAAAGTATTTATAGAAAAGGCACAGGGGAGCAACTTTACGTCAATAGGAAAGTGACTGAAACCAAGACATAGTCTCAGGACTAATATTATTGCTGATTCTTCTTTGAATTTTAACAGGAATTTCTAAGTATATAGCAGGAGCACCGAACTATATGCGGCAACAATATTCGAAGCATAATCCGGAATTAAGAAGACGAAAGATGACGATTGATAGCCCGTTGAAATTGTTAAAGATCAAAGTTGCATGGAAATCAAGGAGCCAGAAGAGTGACCCAGAAGCGAGAAGTGATCTAGAAGAAACTGTTAGCATAGAACTTGCGGTTATATCTAGCCATTACAACTTTAAAATGATAGAATATAGCTGCCAATCATGCCTTGCGCTTAAATTCGAGGTAGCAAAGAGGAAAGTTCATCAGGAAAATTACCGCGAAAAAAATTATAGACTAGACACAGGCAAGCTACATTATGTCGGCGGGTAAATAAATGAAGCCTAGATACCAGTCCAGAGCTGATAAAATTGCAGATTCTTCTTTGGAGTTTATCAGGGATCTTTGAATACAGAGTAGAAGCACCAAATCAGAGGTGGTAACAATGTTCAATGCATGGGCGAATGGTAGACTTATAGATATATAAGATAGATTCTGGAGAGAAAATTTTGTCTCGCATGACACAGTGAACCAACCTTCTTAGCAATGGATTTAATATAGTCTTTCCTCTTCATGCCAGTCGAGAATGTTAGCCCGAGAAGATGCACTGCGTCAATCAATTGGAGGTTAGCATAAAACCAGGGTTTTTTTTATGTTGAATTTCAAGAAAGGTGGGCAAACCTTTTCGACATAAAAGGAAAGTGTAATGCAATCTTCCTATCACTATCTGCACTTTGAGTTTATGCAAGTTTAGATTAAGATTTATATGTGTGCTGAAACGCCTTTGAAAGAAAAAAGATTATGACACTGAAAAATAGGTACAAACAATTTCTTAGTTACTCCAGAATAATTTTCCTGGCTGAAGAGCATTTTTCAGAAAAAAAAGGTTCACCCAGACTCTCCTGTAGGTTAGCATCAGCCACGCTGATTGAAGGTAGAAAGGCGTCTCTCAGATAAATAATAGGGAACAGTTTTGTTTTGGAGGGGCAGACTGGAACACGGAAGCATAGGTACAATATTGATGCCTGAAACCAAATTTCAAACATTCAACTTGGACATATAAAGCGTTTCTACACGCCGAATATACTCCTCTCATATTTATGATTTCATCTTGTCATCAAGAGTCCTGACCAGCGATAGAAACTCGGAGATATTTATAGCCAATGCTATCTACTTCCTTCAAAGTTCATCCATTGAGGAGCTCTATAGCTGCGCTGTCCACATTTCTTCCGCTCTTCATTTCCAGAACAGCGCACTTATAAAGTCTAAATGATATCCTGATATTCTGGGAGCATGTTCTTACGGTGTTTATCGATAAGGCCTAACTGGTAGCATAAAATTTAAGATTATTCATGAATAGCCGGTGGCTCATAGGCTCTTTCTGATCGTTTGCAAATTTGTAGCCAGAATTCACCTTCAGTTATGCGCCATGTGTGATACTGCTTTAATATCTGGAGCTAAATTCGAATAATCACAGGGAAACCTACAGTTTTTTTTTCCCCCGATTTGTTTAATATCTGTTATCCTTTTCATTTCAGTGTGGAAAGGAGGCAAAATTCTCACGTCTCGTTGCAGCGGTGATTGTCGTCCGGGATATCGAAAACTTTTTGGATCTGATAATGACTGCTGGACATGCGTACGCTGTGAAAAAGGTGATAGTCCAATACGTAGATAGATCAATAAATCCGTCGCCTAAAGATGAACAAATATCGATTATTTTTTTAACATTATTTTTTTTTCAATTAATTCAGTTATTAATAACGCTAATCGAACCATTTTTAATATCATGACCCTCTGGCGTAGGCAATTACTGTTAAATAATAATTTAGAAGACTATTTTCAGGGGGAATTTTATCTCTTCTGCAGCTTCCGAAGTTTGAATGTCGAGGTCAGATGCAAGCCAAAATAAGGTAGTCGATTTTGATTGGTTGAACTAGCTTGGGAATGATAGATTAAAAATGTTCTTCAGGGGTTGGTTCTTACACGTCAAACAATGTAGACGTGTTCACTTTCGTGTCTGGAACGGCTCCCCAGTGAGGTGGAATGATCCTGACTAGATAGTCAGTACATGCTGACATTAATAAAATAGTAAATTTAAAACTACCCGTGTTGAAGTTCTTTCATACCCGTGTTGAAGTTCTTTCATTTCAAATAACGATCCCCGGCCGAGAGAGAATATGCAACATTTTATTGAATTGGCGCCGTTGACTTGCTAGCATGAGAGGGCTATACATTATTACGTTTCATTATATGGATTTCTATTGATTGTTGGGAAAGTTAGTGGCGAGGTCTTCATTTGTGGTTACGCTTTGGAATAAAACGTACTTCTCTTCTGATCTGGCCTCTAATACACGGTTGGGCGCGGCTGCAATAATGAGAGTTATTTCCCGTTGCTTTCTCCGCGGTTTTAAATTTAGTGTAGTTCTTCTTCTAGACTTGCTGCCAGGCAAGTTTAGAGCGGCCAGCCAACATTGATATTTAACCCATAGTTTCAGGGTCGAACATTACCGAGTTGAATTCTCTACGATTGACATTGAACTAAAGTCTGATTTTAATTTTGAAAAAAAGTATGTAGGTAATTAATAGTTTTGTAAAATCTTTTGAATGTCTAAAAGAACTGGATGATAGAAAAATGCATTAGAACATGCAGTTAGAACTTTTTTAAAACTAAATTTCTCTCGAGATTTTGATTGTTTGTTTAACGGCATATCAATTCCTTATGGGTCATTTAATGTGAAAATTTAATTTTCTTAGGAGCTTGAGCAATTCATTCATTTATTTATTTTATTTACAAAAGCTATTGTTCCTAATTTATTTTTTATTTTTTCAAAAATGCATTTCTGGTATTTTTTTATTATGGAAACTATTTCTGATAATTGCTTATTATGAAAATGCATTTTTTTATACTTTCACAGTGGTTTGACATCAGATTAGGCTTTAACTCTTTGCCCATAACGCTAATCGAACAATTTTTTAATATCATGTCTCTCTGGCGTCTGTTAAATAATAGTTTACAAGAATATTATTTTGGTGGGGAATTTTATCTTTATATTTTAAGATTTTCGGAGATTGAACTTCGAGGACAGATGCAAGCCAAAATAAGTTAGTCGATTTCAGGATGGACCTGGAAACACTAGAAGCTAAGAGCTAGTTCCACTGTCCTTAAAACCTCCCGATCTAAAGCCTTACTGTCGGATATAGTTTATCCTCATGCCCAGAACGGGAACATTAGAGTATAGGGTTATAGTAGGAATTGAAATGATTACTGAGGTTTGTAATATAAATAAAAGAGAAAATAGTAGGAAGTGGTGATTACGGGTAAAAAAGAAGATAAAGTTCGACCGTTAAAGTGGACGAGACTGAATTGTTCAGGGAAGCAACCACGCGGGAGCCTATTCCAAAAAGTCGCACATTTTGGGAAAAATCTCCTTGTGGAACTAGCTTCTTACATTTGGAACATAAATGGGAATGAAGTCGATGGAACTAGCATCGCGTGGCTTGGATGTAAAGGTCTGAACTGGTGGAACTAAACAACGAAGCCGTGGAAATAGCGATAGAGTAAACGTCAGGCTTTTCCACTGTAGCGAAAGGGTTTGCAGAGTGGGAAATAATTCATTCTCCTCAAAACCTTGTAAAGGATTTTGAACCCTATTATGGCTGTAAAGTAAAAATTGTTCAGCTCCAGGCCAAATATAGTAGCATATTCCAGATTTTAGCTTATTTGATTGTTGCAAAAAACAAAGCAAAAAAAAAAATAAAATAAAATAAAATCATAGCAAAAGATGTCAGACACTACTTGTGGCGATATAGAGAGCCGAATATTTTCTTTATCAGTGGATCATATATATGAGCTTCACTTGAGGTCTGTGGTTGACTGCATCTTTCCGATCAATGATAAGAGTAACGTTAATATTAACCTTTTCCTTATAAGGCAACATTCGACATTCTTAGGCGGAGTAGCTTATTGTACAATCGGTTGAAATTCATAAAATGTTTCTCTTAAAACAATTTTTCAGGAAAATAAGTTTCTCTAGCCCAGTAGCTGTTATCGCTCTTTCATCTTTTTTTGCTTCAAAACTATTTGATAGAAAATGTTAATGCTAATATTAGTAGTTTCCTTATAAGGAAACATTCGACATTCATTGATCGATCAGCCAGTGTTACTTTCGGTTAAAATTTCTAAAACTATTATTTAGGAAAATAGGTTCCCCTAGTCCAGTAACTGTTAACGATCTTTCATCTTTTTATGCTTCAAAACTATTTGATGGAAAATGTTAATGCTAATATTAATAGTTTCCTTATAAAGAAACATTCGACATTCATTGACCGATCAGCCAGTATTACAGTCGTTTGAAATTTATAAAATGATATCTTAGGAAAATGTGCTTCTGGGGTTCAGTAGCTGTTTTCGCTTTTGCAATTATTGATGAGAGTTTCCTTCCTAATCATGTAGCACCATTCTACATGATTAAAAAAGTATAGTCTTCGCCAAGATCCATAGGCTTCACTCGCTCAAAGCCATTTTTCACCATTGATTTTAGAAAGCGCTTTTATACAGCCGCCATTTTAGATATTTTATAAGAAGTTTGGCACAATGCATAACATCTATCGGTAAATCCGGATCTGAGGAAGCTATTTCAGTATTCAATATTATTAGTAATAATAGCCGTTTCCTAATAAGGAAAAATTCGACATTTATTGACCGATCAGCAAGTATTACTGTCAGTTGAAATATATAAAATGATATTCCAGGAAAATAGGTTTCTCTAATCCAGTAGCTGTTGTCGCTCTTTCATCTTTTTATGCTTCAAAACTATTTGATGGAAAGTATTAATGCTAACATTAGTAGTTTCCTAATAAAGAAAGATTTAGCATTCATTGAACAATCAACCAGTATTACTATCGCTTGAAATTTATAAAATGATTTTTCGGGAAGATATGTTTCTGGAGGTCAGTAGCTGTTATCGCTCTTGCGAGTATTGATGAGGATTTCCTTCCTAATCTTTTATTTGAAGTATGGAATCTCTAAATCGTGATTTTCATTATTTTCTCTGTGAGTTACATGTGGTATCCATTTTAGTTGTTGATTGACCTCAAGTGATATGGTTTCTATCATTTGGTACTTTTCTTTGCAGCTATGTAGCGCCATTCTACATGATAACAAAATGTATAGATCCACAGGCAATTCTATATTAATAGTAATTGTTGCCGTTTCCTTAAAAGGCAACATTCGAGATTTATAGCCGGGGCAGCTTATTCTACAATCGGTTGAAATTTATAAAATCTTTCTCTTAATATATTTTTTTCAGGAAAATATCTTTCTCAAATCCAATAGCTGTTATCGCTCTTTCCAGTATTGATGGGGTTTTCCTACCTAACGTTTTATTTGAAGTAGTGTGGAATGTCAACATCTTGTTATATCATTAATTTCTCTTTCAGATACATCTGTTAGCTGACGCTTCTTTTGTTGGATGTCTTGGGGGTGATGTAGTTTTTGTCATTTGGTACAGATCTTTGTTTGTGATTCTGTAGCGCCAGTCAACAAGATTTGATGAAAGCAATAACAGTTGGAAGTATTCTTAATATCCTCTGATAAACAATTAAATCTGATGACACGATCTCTGTTATGCATGCACGTGTCATTTGTATCTTAAAATAAACAAAGAAAAAGAATGTGTCTCGTCATCAGATATGGTAGTAGACAAAATCTTACACATGTCAGAAAGACTGATGAACGCAGATGTAGGTGTGAATGGCTGTCAGGAGGACGTGAGTTTAATCTTTACTTATACTATTCTTTGTGCATTTGTAAGCACAGGTGTAAAGAAATGGGTCCAGAACATGGAACTACACGGTACTATAGCCTAAATGAAGCTATTTTTAGATAACAAGTCGATACTTCATCAGACCCTAAAAGATCACGATTGACAACCTTCTCCAAATAACAAAAACACATCAGTTGAACGTTTCCAACAGCAACAATAGCAAAAATGGATACCATATGTTACTAGAAGGGGAAATAATCATATATTATAGCTGTTTACGTACCAAACTAACAAAAAACAAAAACAAAAAGCTTGGAAGGAAACTCCAGTCACTACGAAAGTATCTGCGGGTGGTGTAATGAATAACGTGAGTGAGAAATCCGAGAGCCGAGTTCGAATGCCAGTCGAGTTTGTAATATTCCCTTACAAGCAAGTACATTTGGGAAAGGTATGATTCGCCCTCTTTCTCTCACTATCGCTTAAATAGTATCTGCAAAAATTATTGTTATTTAAAAAAAAAAAAAAAGAATTGATCATAAAATATTCACTCGTAGAAAATAATAAAGCATCATTCTTACGATCAATAAAATATTTTCGGCTTTAATTGACCCCAAAAGTTTGATAAACTGTAAAAAATAAATCAAGCCATCAATATGAAAAAGACCAATAACAGTGGACGTAACAAGTGGAATTCGCTGAAAAACCGTTTAAAAAAATGACCACATATGGATAGAGAAGTGAGATCACCAGCCTCTGTGGGATCAGGTTGAGATCACAGACAAGGAAAACCATTGGAAAATTCGTAAACTTAAGGAATCATCACATATGCTAGGCCACAAAAATCTCCTGAGCCGACCAAGCAAAGTAATGAATACAATATGGGAACCAGTAATAAGGAGTGCCAGAGAAAAGTAATAAAAAAAACAAAAGTTGCAATATCAGCTCTGGTAAAAAAAAAAAAAAAAAAAAAAAATGCAATGATAACAGCAAAGAATTGCAATATGAGCACTGGTAAAATGGTTGCTGAGACATTAGGTTTATAATACCCAGAAATACATAAGGACACATGGCACAGTGGATAAACGCGTTGGTTAGATCCAGTGACAGACCCAAAGAGTGTGAGTTCAATACCCGGTTAAGGCAGTGGAGAACTTTCAGAGGGGAATTAACAGGAGATAACTTATAACTGACGCCCATTAAACATGACACGTGGAACTAGAACAGTCTACCACAATGAGCGAAATAAAGAGTTCAGTTAGACATTCCCATCATCTGAAGAAGGCCGGAGCGTACAACGGTCGAAATGTTGTAATAAATATGGCGACAAAGATGAGGACAATAGTCCGAATAATGTAAAAAAAATGACTTGAAATTTCAACCAGAGTAACACTGACTTATCGGTTACTAAATTCCAGATGTAGCCTGAATGGACATGGGTGTTTTTAAAAACAGACTCATCGGCTATCCCCCCAAATAAACGCTGATATTTGATATAGGAAGCACACTATTTATTAACTTTCGTTGTAAAATTTTTTTGAACATTTTTAATAACCGAATAGGGATTATTGATTGAAACAATAAGCGTGAGAGTATAACAAGCAAGAAACATGCAGATACAAATAAGCTACTGTTTATTAATAATTCATCTAAAAGATTTCGAAAAAAATTCCATCATAATATGAAAATGTCCGATTTGAGATACTTTATGTATTTCCTCCTTTCTCATTCTAAACTTATTCAGGTATGCATGAATCGATTTAGAAACCCATTATATTGTTAACTGTGGCAAGAAATGGTTTGCCAATTTTAAATCCTTCAAAAACGAAACTGCTATCTTTTACCCATCTGAGAGGCGCTTATTTACCTTCTATCAATATGGCTGTTGCTAACCTTCATGAGGACGACTCATTGTGCTTTCTCGGACTAAGCTTTTTCGCTGACAGAATTGGAAAAATTATATTGAATCAATTATTAGATTTGCTTTGAGGGAAGTTGGTTCACTGTGACGTGCTTGGCAATTTTTCTCGCAAGAATTTATCTTACATATTTATAAGTCTACCATTAATTCTTGCTTAGAATATTACTGTCACATCCGGTCCAGTTATATAACAGAGATTCTTGATAAAAACCAAAGAAGAATCTGCAATGTTATTGCAACCGTAATGCGGCTTCCTTGTGCCTTTTCTATGAATACTTTCATGATAATTCCTCCATGGTATTTAGACATTATGAATTTAAGTGCAGTAAAAGATTGTTGGCAAGTTCCCATCATTTTCCAGTTGAAAATATTAGATGTAGCCGTAAGTTCTGTGCTAACAGTGTCTTCTCATTTGTTGACCACACTTCCGGCTTCTTGCTTTCCAGGCAATATTGATCTTCAAAAATTTAAATGCAATGTCAATCATTATATTCAGTCTTCTTAATTCTTGTTATTTTATTGTTCTCTCTCCTTAATAGAGATATCCTCTAACACTTAGTAACAACTTGCGTTTTAGTGGCTTTATTGCCTTGCTTGGCCTGAAATAATTAAAGAAAACAAAAATAAAACTTATATAATAAAAAATACAGGGTGTCGATGAAGTTCGTGTGCACTTTAAAAAATTATAACTTTATTTGTATTTGCGATAGAAATAATTTATAAAAAGGATTAGAAAGAAGTAAATTTATATTTTTTAAAGTTTTATTGAAATTTTATTTAAGATGTCCTCCATCATTAGCAATACAAAGGGTAATACGATTTTGCAGTCGACGGAAAATATTTGCCAACTGATTTACAGTAATGCCTGAAATCACATTAGTTATTTTAGCTATACTTAAAACTAGGTACATTAAGCTTTATAACATTTTTACAGATTATTTCTATCGCAAATACAAATAAAGTTATAATTTTTTTAATGTGCACACGAACTTTATGGAAACCCTGTATATTCGTTATGAAGCAATGTTAAATGAATATGATGGCTTGCCAAGATTGAAATTGCAAAAATTCTTGTAAACTTTGTAAAAGAATTGAATACGATAAGTAACTACTGCAAGGTCTGATAAAGAAATTATCGGAAGTGTTATGTTATTCCGAGGAATATGGTGGATTTTGGACCTGGGGAATATTGTTCTTGGAGCAAACGAGATAGGGGAAAGTAGTGGGCCTCCTGCTTGACAAGCTTGTGTAAATGGATGGCGGAACGGTCTGTGGAGGCTTGGCAAAACGCTAAGGGCCAGGAGATATAGGAAATTGTGGAGAGCCTTGATCGCCGACGTCCTGAAGGGACACGTTAAATAGAATAACTATTTAACCACCTTCCTCAGGTAACCCTTTGGTATGGTAAGAAGAGGAATTAACAAAACTAGAAGGTGTTCAACCTTATTTTAACTATGGAATATCACATTATTATATAATAAGAACCGATTACTCATACTTTATATTTTACTTGGATATTTTTACATTTAGTAATTTCAAGAAATATATTTCTATCTTATATGAGACAATACAGCATATGTTTAAAAATTCTAAATTACTCGATATATAATAATTAAATAATTAAGCTCTTGAAAATATATTTCAGCCACCTGCGCTAATGCAAAGCTCTTCAGTAAAATGAATCGAGCCCTATGGCTGATTGGCATTTGTTTCCATTCGTAAAAACAATACGCTAGATTTAGCAAGCTCATTATGTCGAAGCAGAACTCCGAGTGACGCCAAATCGGTTGGGTTTCAATCCTGGCTTGAGGCATTCGGATGACTAGTCGCAGTGAGGAGCTGTGATACAGCGAAACAGTACTGTCTTCGAATGATATATATATATATATATATATATATATATATCATGACGAAAAAATATACAAAGAATTAAATAGGAGTGTTAATTTCGTCTGAATGTTTGCTTATATATGGGAAAATTGCGGCATGAAGATAACAATTTTAAGCGTCGAAAGTACTTAGCGAGTGTCTTCCATCTGACAAAATCTCTAATATTAAAAATCTTATTCTTCACGAAATTGCTAATAAGTTAGTGTCTCATTAAGTCTTGTTAGTGAGGTGATTTCGCGATTAATGATATTAATATTGCTATTTAACTCTCTGTATAAATTGTTTCTTTATGGTATAAAATATAAGCTCTAATATATATATATATATATATATATATATATATATATATTAGAGCTTATATTTTATACCATAAAGAAACAATTTATATATATATATATATATATAGAGAGAGAGAGAGAGACAGACAGACAGACAGAGATGACGGAAAATATATAAATAATTTTGCAATTTCATTTTCCGGATAAGTAATTTAATTATTTTTTATGCAGTTAAATTTTGTTGTCCTGAACTACTTAACACTTTCTTGTCATTAGACACGGTCACTGAACTATGACAATAAAATTTTATAATCATCAATTTTGGGCGCAAAAATTGCTATGTCTGATCGCGTGATCATAAGGAACCAATCAGATTTCAGTTTAAACAGTTAGCACTCTGAGCCACTTTTTTTTTTTGCATAAAACGTAAAGAATTCTCCAACTCCAATCAAAAGCGAGGTGAGAAACACACCCCTCCATCTCAATTTGACTTTTGAAACTCATATTAAAACCGGTAAATTTACTCGAAATAGATATTTTTAAAGACTCCAATTGCTTTTTAACTTCTTTTTCATATATATATATATATATATATATATATATATATATATATATATATATATATATATGAAAAAGAAGTTAAAAAGCAATATTATATATATATATATATATATATATATATATATATAAAAGTGAACATTGCAGTTAGCACTTAGAGGTGACAGGCTGTTTCATGCTAGATGCAATTATGGCCTGACGATTGCGTTTAGCATGATACAGCCTGTCGCCTCTAAGTGTTGACTTCAATGTTCACTTTTATATTTACATACGCTCTATCCCTGATATTGAGCAATTTATCCCATAAATATAGTACACTTTAAGAGTATATTTCTTCATATATATATATATATATATATATATATATATATATATGTGTGTGTGTGTGTGTGTATGTTTGTGTGTGTGTGTGTGATTGATGTTGAAGCCCGTTTTAATATTTTGGGGATCCCCTAATTTGTTTCTTCCTTCCTAAACATGTATGTGTCCTACTAATCAAATTTTAATCGCCATATGTCTATTTTTTTTTAACAGGTCACTTTTCAAACATCACCAACATGGAACAATGCACTAGTTGCATATCAGTGTTCGGACTAGGTTGGAATTCGAACCCTGCGCAGACAAGCTGCGAACCACTTCCGCAGAACTATTTAGCATGGAACGAAACTCTTTCGACTAGTTTGTTGACAACGTCGGGCATCTTTTCCCTTTTGAACCTAATCGCCTTGTCGCTGTTCATCAAATTCCGAAACAGTTACGTTATCAAAGGCTCCAACCGTAAATTAACATACGTTCTATTTGGGATTCTTTTCTCTTGCTTCTTATCTCCTTTTGTATATATTGGTCATCCAAACCAGCTGATGTGCGTTATCCAGCCCACTTATATCACCCTGGTACTGACCTCTCTAATGCTCGTCATCCTATTCAAAACCTACCGCATCTTGGTCATCTTCGAGTTACCACCCACCTCTTTGGTTAATATTCACACCGACCGGAAACTCCGAGATCGACGCCATTTTTTTTGTCTCTTGGCTGTCGGGGTTTTCGTGTTCGGCGTCATGTGCGTTACGACATACATGATTACGCCGCGGGTCACGTTTCATTATTCTGACAGTGATGCTGTATTCATCGACTGCGGACACAACTGGGAATATCTGAACTATGTCGCCGTGTCCATTTTCGGCACACTGACCATTGTTAGCGTTTATATGGCTTACAGAGTCAGAAAGTTACCGGAGAACTTCAACGAGGCTCACCAGATTAGTTCGGCCGTCTTTATTCTTTTTCTCGTCTGGATCGTGACTCTGATCGCAATTTTGACACCGCAGGCACAAAAAAAGACCGCTTATTTCTGCATATCTATTCAGGTGAAAGCCCTCGTTGTTTTGTTATTCATGATTTTGCCAAAACTGAAGGTGGTCTTGTGCAACCCGTCTAAGGATACACCGGAAGCGATCAGACTCCAAACAATCGCCTATGTGATGAAGGAACAGTCAAAACCAAGGAATGATAGTACTTCTACGATATCGACAATCAGTAATCTGAATTTGTAACTAAGACAAATATCTTTCATCTAATGGAAGTGGATACAACGTCAGTATGTTCAAGATTAAGAAGCCCCCACCTCAAAAATGTTTTAACTGATTACTATTAATTTTCTATGCGTTTCAAAAGCTAAGCGAAAGAAACAGGAAAATTAGAAACTAAAGAAAAAAAGTACGGAATTTTTACGTAATATGAGTCCGCCTATATAGTAGGGAATGTTGCAGAATCTCCTCGCAGAGGAAGAAGATACTCAAAACAACAGAAATTTGCTTCTACAGAAAGATGCTGAGATACCATAGACTATGAGTAACAAGGAAGTTTTAAAGAAAATGGAAATAAAATCAATGCTTATACTTAAAATCAGAAAGAGACAGTTGAAATTTCTCGAATACATAATGAGGAAAGAGGGATTAGAAAATTCAACACTCACAAGGCATATTTAAGACAAGGAGGAAACACCTGACAAGCTTGTACAAATGGTCGACAGAACAAGGATAGGGAGTGGTGGTGAAAAGTCAAACCTTATTAAGAGCAACAAAGGATAAGAAGTTGTGGAGAGCCATGATTTCTTATATTCTGAAGGGACTCATAGATATAAGTTAAGGAAAATATGAAAATTATATTCAAAAAATGATGAAATGCTTACTCTGTCAGTTCTGGAAGTATGTTGTTTCTTCCTGACATTCTTTTGTGGATGTTCAGCAGCCAGAAGATAAATCTTTGGCTGAAGGATGGTCACATTATAGTTCCGGCTAGAAGGACACTTATACTTAATATCGGAAAGGGTTAATACCATGGATCGGACCTGAAGAAGAGATTTGAAACAACAGAAATGTGGTTCTACAAAATGATGCTGGGAATACAAAGGACTGAACATATCAGTAACAAGGAAGTTTTAAGGAAAATGGAGACTAAAAAAACTTTGATACTTAACAATCAGGAAGAGACACTTGAAATGTCTAGGGCAAATAATGAGAAAAGAGAACTTGGAAAATTTGACACTCACATGGCATTGAAGGCAAGAGGTAGAGGAAAACAGCACATAACTTACCTGATGAGCCTGGGTAAATTTATGGTTGGAAAGGGTTTGGTAGAAATAACTAAAAGACAGCATTTATTAAGAGCTACAAATGACTGGAAATTGTGGAGAGCCATGACCATTAACGTTTTGTAGGGTCGCATCACATAGAAGATGTTCTCTTTTTTATTCTAATTTCAGTTGCATCCTGTAAACTGAAGACTGAAATAAGTCGTGTCCAGATTTTCTACTTTATTCCAGATTAATACTGATTATCAATGGTCGTAGACTGACGGGTTGAGTAGCGGTTATAAAAATAAAAAAATAAAAAAAAACAAAAAAAACACACACAACGGAAACGAAGATGGAATAAATACTGGTAAAAATTTTAAACTTTTAATAATGCTTTATCTGATAAAAATTTAAAATATTGCTCTGGAAGTAATTAGCAAATCTACTTGAAAAAAATCCTAAGACCAAAAAATGATAAGATTTATTTTAAATCCAGTCGAACTCATGTCTTTATCTTTCTTATCAAAACATTTGACTCTCTGGCCTTCTTCATATGAATGTCGATTCGAGTAGCCTTTAAGTAATTTCTAACTGAACACTTTATTTAATCTACAGAGTTAAATGTTTCTCACTTTACTCTCCGGGGATATATAATCTTCTGTCAATATTTCTGAGATAAGGTACTGTAACTATTTACAGTGTTTACAACGTTCTGACTGTTGTAATCATCGTTATTGCCATAACCTCGACGTTTCGGCTGTTATCAACGTTGACTGAAGTAATGCAAAAGTTGAGAGTTCAATACCTGGCCACAACCGAGGGAACAAAGAATTTGGAGAGTTGAGTTACTAAAAGAAATTAACTGAAATTGAGATATCAAAAAAAAAAAAAAAATAAGGGCATGGCACTTGGAATTAGAACAATCTACATCGCCGTACTAAATAAAGGGTTCGGTTTGAAATTCCAACGTATATCACTTGAAGAAGGCCGGAACGAAGAACGTCTGAAACGTCGTGAATATGATAATAAAGATGAAGACAAGAGTCTGGACGATATAAATATATCGTCTTATTCTTTCTTTTTAATACTTCTAGACCTGTTTCTTAGAAGTACTTAAAAAAAAAGAACAATTCAATATATTTATCAGGTCATCCCATAAGTTCTGTCCGAATTTTTAATAAAGAAAACAAGTGACCAAATGTTACATTTAATTACAGATTCAATCAACAATATATTTTCCCTGATTATCTATGACTTCCTTCCATCTATTAACAAGCTTACTAATTCCATTACTGTAAAAATCATTTGGTTTTGATTCAAAGAACTCACAAATGTCAGTTTAAACCTCTTCCTGTGTTACAAAAACTGTTTCTTCCAAATGATTCTGTAGGCTACGAAACAAATGGTAGTCTGAAGGAGCAAGATCAGGAGAATAAGATGGATGAAGAATTTTCTCCCAACCAAGTTCTTCGATCTTTTGTGACGTGATTCTTCAAGGGTTGCTTCAAGAAGCTTTTAATCAAACTTAACTGGACATCCGCTTCGATCTTCATCTTCAAGGGTGAAATCTCCACCTCTGAATTTTGCAAACCATCTTCTGCAAGTTCTTTCATTCACATATTCCTCTCCATAAACTGAGTGAATGTTTCTAGCCGCTTCGGCTGCTGAGTTTCCTTTGTTGAACTCATAAAGCATTATGTGCCTCAAATAATTCTTGGGTAATTCCATGTTAGCATGGTTTTAATCAAACAAAATTTAATTTTATTGTTCTCTGAAATAAAATTTGATCAGTTTAAATGCATCTAAACATAAAAATAATGTTCAGCTCCATTAGACATTAAAAATGCTCTTTAAATTTCGTTCATTTAAAAAAAAAAAAGTAAAATTCGGACAGAACTTATGCGATGACCAAGATACACCGTTCAGACAGAGGACGACAAGATCTTAAGACGCATTGGAATGGCCAAAGACGCATTCCAAAAGCTAAGCAGAGTATTACAAGACAGGAGTATTACAAGACAGGAGTATTACAAGACAGGAGTATTTCTTTGGTAATAAAGAAAAGAGTACTGAGCTGTTACGTGACATCTGTCCTCATTTACGGCAGCGAATGTTGGACGGTCTCCTCATAGATGAAGAAGGGAATCAAGGCATCGCAAGTATGGTTCTACAGAAGGATGCTAAGTATATGGATGGAGCATGTAAGCAACGATGAGATTTTGGAGAGGATGCAATCAAGGAAAAAGCTTAGACTTAACATCAGAAAGAGGCAGCTGAAATTTCTGGGACACGTAATGAGAAAAGAGGGCTTGGAGAATCTGATACTCACAGGTCAAATAGAAGGAAAGAGAGACAAGTGAAAGCAACGCATGATATACTTAGCAGGTTAAGCAAGTGGATGGCCTGGAGGAAGTAGCGAAGGGCCAAAACTTACTGAGAGCTACAAGGGATGGGACAAGTGGAGAGCCATAATCGCCTAGGTCTTGAAGGGACATGGTACATAAAAAGAAGTCCTGTTTCCATTGAGTCGATGTCTCTACTACCTGGTCCAGGGATTGAACCTACAATTACTATTTCGACACACTGACTAATGCTTTCATCTTCTAGGCTATTGTTCGGTCGGAGAAGAGCCTTTAACCACGTTGATAAAATAAATGATTCAGCCCAAAATTTAAAAAAGTTAATGTTACCTTGGTTAACAGACACCCGAAGAAAGCCAGGGGACACCATAATACGACATTGTGGTTTATTTGTGATAAGAACAATATATAGGACATTAGTTCAACTGCATATTATGTAAATAATGATAACCCCTCATTCAAAAAAAAAAAGATGAAGATTGGGAAATAAAAAAAAATAATAAAAAACAAAAAGAATCAGCTATTCTTATTCAATTTTTTGTTAGTATGTTTCTGTAACTGAGAGGCAGGTCAGCTCTATAAAAGATTCCGTGTTGGTTGTATGTGGTGCTATAAGCACCAGGAGTTGTGTCCCCTTCCACAATGGGCTGTTGAGAGAAAACCGTGTACTTTAGCGTAGGTGGCGCTGCCTATTTTCATATGAACGGCGCTATTAGCCAATAGTCAGCGTGGGTCTGGGACTGGGAGAGCTATATAACATCAGTGTTTTATTTTTCAATGCTCTGGCCGTGTTGTAGCTCCATTATTAAAGTGATGATTTGAAATGAGACATGTCGAGATCATATTCTTTATAGCCGATCTGTATTGATTAACAAATAGCCATAGACCGACGGGCGGACGAGTTGACACGAAAAGCAACGGGAATTGAAATGACAGGAACACTAATTAACAATGCTTCAAATGGGCAAAATTGAAAATATTACGATGGAAATTCTTATGAAATGTACTTGCAAAAAATAAAAAAAAGTAAAGATTTACATTACATACAGTCGGATTGATGCCGTTACACGTCACAGGGATTAGACTATTAATTGCTATAACAAGACAATAACCAACACTTTAATACATTAAACTATTGTTCAGTTGGATAAACCTGACGCTTGGATAAACGAAGATTAAATATAGAGATCAGCTTGATATTCGTTAGGGTGGTTTGGGTCGAGAGACACCAGAGGAATAGACGAAATGTTGTGATAAGCGGATAGATGATGAGATTCGAATGTAAATAATAAAATAGGATAACTTTACTAGGAGAAGCTAGGTTCGCTTATCGTTCTGTTCACAATCCTCCCCGGTCTTTTGAACAAAGGCTGGAGCCGACCAGTCTTTCTCCAGGATTGAGTTTAGAAGAGTCTACGCGGCCTTGTGAATGATGAATTATTTTCTACGCTACAACCCCTTTCCCTCAGATGAAACGTTGTAAGCCTCACGCTAATCTGTTGCTTTTTCTCAGGGAAGTACTCAGGCGAGCTACATTCCTTAGTTGCATCAACTTTAATTCTCACGGCTTAGGACCGTTAGACCGCGTATATTGATTCGCTTCGTATTCTATTGGTGAGAAGTAAGTTCCATTCGAACAACTTTTTCACTTCTTATTGTTCGCATGAACCCTTCGCCATGTGACCTAAAGTTTATGAATTGAAACGAACTACCATATTAGCAACAAAGTCTCCTAAATTTACACTTGAATTAGCTCTATGTAACCGTAAGTTTTATGGTAACAGTTTCTTTTCTTGCTTCTAGAACTCTGTTCCGGCTCCTTGCTTTCCAGCCAACTTTGATCTTCAAACATTTAAATGCTGTGTTAATCGTTATCTACTGTCTTCTTGATTACTCTTCTATTGTTTATCGCTAATGTTTCTTGTTTTTTCTTATTAATTCGTTGCTCTCAGTAATTCCTTGTGTCTTAGTGGCTTTACTGCCTTGCATATGGGGTGTCTATGATTAAAATAAAATGTTGAATATTTTTCATGCCTGTAGCTGAGATGTTACATGGCAGTTCAGTAATAGAAGGTTAGTGAGTATTACCAGAGATGAAATATGCGACACAAATTCGAAGAAGTATTGGGACAGCGAAACGTGTCTCCCAAAAGTTAAACAATGAAATGAGAAAGAAATCGTTTTAAAAAAATAAAGAAAAAACTGCTTAACTGCTATATAGAATCCTTACTCTTCTATAGGATGAAAGTTGAACTATTACGTCATAGAAATCACACAGATGTGGTTTTACAGAAAGTGTCTGAAAAAAAGTAATCGCCTACTTTCTCAATAGAAAGTTCCAAAGAATACATACAAGTCACTGAGAATTTCCTTAAGCCTTAATCTATGTGCAGATTTAACGACAAGAATTAACATTAAATGTTTTTATGTTTTTTTTTTAAATATAAACTCATGATCGTTAAGTGTATCGAATTAAAAAGCAAACGGATCTATGTTGAAATTTGCAATGTAAATTACATTCCTGCAAGTCATTTTTTCTGCACATTTTTTTGTTCACACTATATGGTTTTAACTTCAATATTTACACTGACGTGCAAAACCTTTAGGTCATCTTGGTAAATTAATTACTTTCGTTAATTTTACTCAGAAAAAGTGAGAGATTATCAGCATGCATTTCTCGGTATATTTCATGATTGTTTAGGGCCAGAAAACAAATTAACGCATTTTCTAAAATCTTGTATCTTGGATGATAGCGCGTATTAAGCATAGTGATATCGAAAAAAGTTCATGCAAAAGTACTGGACCATCGTCAAAAATTTCACCTTTCAGCTCTTAAGTTAAAAAGGATCTTCATTTTTTTTTTTTTTTTTTTTTTTTTTGCACGAAGTAATCTTATTGGAGAAAGTACAAAAGGTTAAAGTATGGTGTTAGTAATTAGTGCCGCTGTGTTTGGTAAATAACTTTGGGGTAAACTTCGACGTGGCATTGAACAGAACAAGATCAAGATCTTCTTACTGGGAGCTTTTTCCCCATTCTTCTTGTCAGTAATCAAAATTCTCGGAGATTCCATGCTTTTCGTTAGGACTTGTTTTTTTCAGTTACCACCACACTGATTCGATTATATTGAGATCAAAACCTTGTTCTGCTCAGTCTTCCAAAAATTGAACATCTTCATCCACAAGAGAACGTTTTTGTTGCACGTCAAGTAGGACCGTCATTATGAAAAATGTTTCCACCTTTGTAGTCTGGCAGAAGATTAGACCATCGTAGACTAATGGAATTTTTGCTGTTTAGGTTTCCATCAACTTTTACCAATTTTCTTCTGCCATCACTTTTAAGTATCTACCACTAAACTTTACCATCTTTGTGGTATATCTTATTATTTAAGTATCCACCACTAAACTCTACCATCTTTTTGGTATATCTGAGTATTTAAGTATCCACCAATAAACTCTACCATCTTTTTGGTATATCTGATTATTTGAGTATCTACCACTAAACTTTGTGGTATAACTTATTGTTTTTTTCTGCCACTGATATTCTTATGTATTATTTTGCATAAGACTGTAACTCTATTTTGCATTCGCCATTAATACAGTGTAACCCGGATATAAGAGAGTTACCGGGACCGGAGACGAAATCTCTTATATACGGGTTTCTCTTATATACGGGTTTCTCTTATATCAGGATTTCTCTTATATCGGGGTTTTTCTTATATCTCTTATATCCGGATTTCTCTTATATCCGGGTTACACTGTAACTACATTTTGCCACTTTTGATCATCACGTGCTGGATGTTCTTTTAACCATTCCAGTCTCCTATTCCAGTGCTTTTTTGCTGATATACGCCGGTTCAAGTTGCTTTCATGTAATACGCTACGATCTGTATCAACTGAAACGTCACTGTTATGACCACATTCACTCCTCACTTGTCTGCCCGTTAATTTTTGATTGCTTACTGAGACTCTAACAATCTCTTTTTACAGTGAGGTTCACTCTTTACAAGGCCCGGGGGCCACACGAGTTAGAGGGTTACTTTAGGAGGCAATTTGTGCGTATTGAAGTGGAAGATAACGGTTAACCCTAGCCTTGAACGGCTTAAGTTTGTAGCAATCAGGGAAGCATCAGTTCCACAGAGCATCTCACTTTTCTAACTCTTGTGGTCTTCAGGTTTTATTTGCACTTAAAACATTTCCAGTAATAGCAAAAGTCTTTTGGACGGTTTTGACACTGCTTCTGTAAATTCTCAGTCGCCTGGCTGTCTCTCGTTGAGTCGTCTTCCTCTTCAAAGTCACAACTTTCATTTTGTTTCATCCTAGATATTAGCCACGATTTTATCGTATTCAAAAATTAAATTGCCAAGGGACATTACACTGATTGAATCAATTCCAACTTAGAAATTTGCATATTATCATGCATTTATCATCTTGGATTTTTCTTTGAACCAATAATTTTGCATGCATTTTTCAGCTTGAAGCCGTTTAAAGCTGTGTATCTTCTGTTACACGGATATCTACAACTTATTTTTTTCAATTCGCGAGGTCCACAGACACGACTGATAAAAGCATACTGCTAAACAATCTTAACTTCTTAATAAAATCAACAGTGTATAATCATTTTATATGTTTGACCCAAAACGTTTGAACTCTGGTGTGCAAATCAGTACGACCCGCGTTTTCTATACCTTGTTTGACCCAAAACGTTTGAACTCTGGTGCGCAAATCAGTACGACCCCCGTTTTCTATACCTTGTTTGACCCAAAACGTTTGAACTCTGGTGTGCAAATCAGTACGACTCGCGTTTTCTATACCTTGTCTGCGTGGGTAGCTTTAGAAAAAACATGTTCTTTTGTTGTTACAATGGTTCATGTTTTTAAATAAAAGAAAACAACAAACAACGATATGAAGGTGGGCAAAAATAGCCAACAAGTCGTTCTTTTAATGATTCCAAAGATTGTGATCAACATGTTCACAATTGTCTTAAAAAAAGGGGAAAAAAAGAAAAAAAAAACAAACAAATTAAATCATTTGTCCAAAATATATCTTCAAATGTAAGAACTTTTTTTTCAAAAGGCAAATAAAAAAAAAAATTGTTAAGAGCTGTTTACCAATAAGTAAACTCATTTTCCCTTTCATTTATTTTCTCCTTTTTTTATGATTATAATAATAATAATAATAATAATAATAATAATAATAATAATAATAATAAAAGAACAAAATAATTGACGTAACACTTCCAATGCTTTCAAGACCACCACGAGCGCGATTTAAGAAAAAAGTGTTTAACAATGTTCAACAATATTTCACTTGTATGTCCCTCATGCTGACTACGTTTCATTTGTCCTGAGGCATTACCATTGCAACCATTTATCTCAAGACAACGACGTTCGTAAGTTCTCTCATATTTTTTGTAGATTTTTTTATAGAATTTTCGTATTTTTATACATGTATGCAATTATTAAACATAACTTGAATAAGACAGACATATTGTCGAAATATTGTTGAACATTGTTAAACATTGTCCTCTCTTTTTCTTTTCTTAAATTGCGCTCTTCTGTAAGTCTTAATAATAATAATAATAATAATAATAATAATAATAATAATAATAATAATAATAATAATAATAATAACAGAGGGCTCCAGAGACAATTGGTATTATTGATGTCTTTATATGCTACATTTTTGGTATTCCCACTGTTAATTCTTTGTATTTTGATTGATTTTGAAGATCTTGAAAGATAAATTACGTTCTACAGAAACTGTC
>OZ010589.1:86771971-86774471 GCA_963932145.1 Acanthosepion lycidas | reverse complement strand
CATTTGCCCTTTCTGTGAGCCAGCAATGGCTTGGTCCCAAGGTTGCCGGATTAAAGATGTAGGACTACTAAATTTGAACAAAAAAAAAAAAAAAATAACCCAACCGTTTATTAATCAAAATGTCCTTTATGGCAATTTCAATGACTCGTCATCGTAAGTTATATTTTATAGCAATATTTGTGAAAACTTCCGTTCTCTCTTTTTCAATTTTTCTGACGAAACATAATTCTGAAGTTAATAATTAAATAAGACCCTTGCGAGTTCTCCGACTATAAAATACTCCTGAAAATTCCTCTATCGCATCGTTAAATATCTGAGTTTTGACAACTTTACAACACACTACAGTAACAGTCATAGTTCTGGATCCCTGTTATCATTTAATGAAGAAAAAGAGGAACAAATAGAATTACAATTTGATTTTTTTTATTATTATTAAATCCATTTTCCAAGCCAAAATTGTGAACCCAAAGATTCTGGAACCATAAAAGGACACTATTAAATTTTACGTAAACCTTCAAATAGATAAAGAATTAAAAACTGCGTTGTAATTAGATAAAATGTAATTTCTCTATCAATAAAGTTGAAATAAAAATGAAACTTTCAGCTCTTTAACGTGAGACACGTTAAGCAACTGAAAAAGTTTCGTTGAAATATATATATATATATTTATTATGATGCCGGTTCATCGGGGACACATGGCAAAATGAATATTTTCAAAATTGTCGTACATATTTACGATTTTGTTTAAAATGTAAATTAATACATCAGTCACTTAAGCTTTCATTTCTCCGCCAGATTGACTTATACAACAGCACATACGGTGATTTGCTTCTTTATTTTTTTCTTTTTTTTTTTTCGTTATTACCATATATTTTTATATAAATTTAAATTTTTGTTTCTTTGTTTTTTTGTTTGTTTTGTTTTGCATATTTTTAAATGAATTTTATCAGTGGTGTCTCGGAGACTCTTTCTTACACTCTGGATAAACACGAGACGAGCCAATATCTTTTAACTGAAGCATGTCTGTTACGGGTATAACCCCACTGGGTGAAGAGCACGGTCTTCCAAGGTCATGAAGTCCAGTTACATCGTTATGTACGGACACCGGAACAGCTCTAGGCGGAGTTGGCGCGTAAATCAAAGAGTCAATCATATTTGGATGCATTTGCTGCTGCTGTTGGTGGTGTTGTTGGTGTAATGAATGTTGTTGTTGCTGGTGTTGTTGCTGCTGCTGTGGGGGTTGTAGTTGCGTGGTCGTTGGGTGTGATGAGCTATGCACAGACGGGTGGGTCATTTGCGACATAAGCGGCGAATGTCGGATACTGCCAAAACTAGCCAATCCTCCACTACCGGCAGATCCAGATCCAATCCCGACTCCGCCGACAATAAATCCACCTGCTGAACTGACTCCGTTCCCCGCTGTTGAAATCATTGACGTAGAATTGGTCGGCGCCAGCGGCAGCATCATGTGCGGCAATGGCATTGAAGAGGGTGTACTGGGGCTGCTACCGTGATGGCCCCGGAGAGCGGCCAACACTGTCGGGTTCTGCGCTGAGTAACGTGAATAAGAAGTCGACGCTGGCTGGGTTTCTGAAAAATAGACGTCAACGTGTCATCGGAAATGAAATTAATGTTGTTATGATTTTGTAAAAAGCATGTTTTTGAAAGAATATTTGACTGAAAGATGAAAAACCAATCTAAGGCAACTCAACAATGATCTGGCTTTTGGTGCTATCTTGATATATACTCCCCCCCCCACATATATATATATATATATATATATATGGGCCGTCGATAGCTGTAAACGAAGCCACAAGTCATCGTGTCCAAGGGCTTGAGAGTGCTGGCCTTGTCCAAATTGTTTCACGCTAGATAATTCGTTCTCTCCCAGAAACTGTAAGTAACGTCTGCTCAGCACAGTTGGAGTATAAACTACAGATGGACTCTGAGGGGTTTGAGTCAACGTCTGCAATAGGGATTGGCTAGCCGCCCTTGTAGAGGGGTATCCTTGAATACGAATGGCCAGATATCATATATATATATATATATATATATATATATATATATATATATATATATATATATATATATATATATACACATTCCTTTTATTGATAACGTATACCTATTAATTAACTTCGAATTAACCGGTTAGCTAGATCGATTTATTATTTTTTTTACTTTTATTTGTTCTCTTCTGTGTTATTATTAACAATAAAATTCGTCTATTTATGCCGGTTACCAATCTTTGTACCACCAATTAATATATATATATATATATATATATATATATATATATATATATATATATATATATATATATATATATATATTGGTTGGATGTCACAAACTCACATCAATCCAACCAAATATGTTAGACATACCCACTCTGATATTCAGCGCTTTCTAATAAGTACCGCTTTCTAATAAGCAGACACACACAGATATATATATATATATATATATATATATATATATATATATATATATATATATATAT
>OZ010589.1:86736971-86764471 GCA_963932145.1 Acanthosepion lycidas | reverse complement strand
ACCAGAGTTTGTCCTACAAAGCAAAAAATCACAAAATACTTTGGGATTTCAACACCCAGATCGACCGCAGCTTGCAAAACGACAGGATGCGAGGGGAGAAATAAACTTCCACTTTGTAGACCACAGATTATGAAGCAGAGTTAAAATTTAGAAAAATATCACATCCTTTCACAATAATGTTCATCCTATACATGGCCCAAGAGCCAGTCGAAGTAGTGGGTTACATAGTAAGAGGTAAAAGACACGCAATGAGGATGTTTAGGGAAGGTAATAGTTAACCATAAATTTGAACAAGTTAAGATTGTAGTTATCGGAGAAGCATTCGCTTCAGAGTCTCTACCACAAAGTAGCGGTTCCTGGGGAGAAGTTCTTTTGGGTGGAATTTACATATCACCAGTGGAACAGCAAGGAAACGAGGGTGGTTCGCTACAATGTGCGTGGCATGGTGGGTTTTAGCCATAAAGTTTAGAACTGGTGGAACTAAGGAATGTAGTTCTTCTGAACACTTTCCATGGAAATAGCTAAAGAGATGCTTGAAGTTTTTCGTCAATAGAAAAGGGATTGTTAGCTAGAAAATAATTCAGCAACTACAAGGCAAATGCTTTTATAATCTATCGAGACTGGGAAGTGAAGACTGTGCAGCTCATACCCAAATATGGCAGCGGTACTCCATTTTCGGCCTGATCTCTTTCATGTAAAAGTATAGGATAGCAAGAGTCAGGTACAGGCAAACGATCATTTTTCCAGCATCGTTAGCGAAGGATTATATGCAGGCGTTCCACTCGAGATCTGATGTGAGTTTTAGTCCCAATAAGCGCTAAAATCATAGGGCCTCCCTGAGAGAATGCCTATCCATCGCAGCAGACGAAAATTCAGGGTACGCTCGGTGATGATGAAACGGGACTAGTTTAGTCTTGTGGCATGGAATGTGGCAAGCCAATTTTTCCTCCCATTAAACGACTAGGTCAGAGGAGAAATCAGTTTTTAGTTTCTAGTTATCTACAATTTTAGAGTTGCACCCATATTCAGATGAGAAATATATGTTGTAATGGAATGTCCCACACTCCCTATCGCCTATGTGGACTGACTATATAAGTATAGTGGCCACAGAATATAACTGAGGGCTGCTTCGGGAATTAGTTGGAGATTCGTCTCCCTCCAGCTGTGCTGGTCGAACTCTCTGCCTTCCGGAAGAAAGGAACCCAGACGAGGCTATGCCGAAGGGCAGAGTCTCATCTGGGGTGGTAGACAGCTACTCGACCCCGTGTATATGGGGTTTACGGGGAATTTTTGCCCGAGCCTACGGACTTTGTTTTGCCACGCATTAAAAAACGTCCTTGTGCCACATCCTGCCTCGCGGGGAGGTAAGGTAAATAACCTTGCTTCGGGAATTAATTGGAGATTCGTCTCCAGCTGTGCTGGTCAAACTCTCAGCCTCCGGGCAGAGAAGATCTACAGCTGGTTGTGGCCCCTTATCCTGGCATTAATGAGAAGATATTTATATCTTAACTAATTAACTTAAGAAAATACTTAAATAATAATAATAATAATAATAATAATAATAATAATAATGTGTAAGAGAAGAGCATGATTTACAAAATAAAAAGTATTTGACAATATTTTTTCTTTTCTTTATTCTTAAACCATGCTCTTTTCTTAAGTGTTGAAAAATATTGGAAGATTTACGCCAATCAATTTAATAATAATAATAATAATAATAATAATAATAGTTGATTGACGATAAGATGCTCAGTGTCTTTCTTAAAATTAACAGGAGTTAAACTGAGCGATTTTAACCGAAACTTTAGAAAATTTATATCGTTTCATTCCAAAATCGCTTTTTTTATTGTTTTCCTTGGCGAAACTGAAAAAGAATCAAAGTTGCCAATAACTTATGGTGAACGAGATGTGGTTTAATATATTTGCAACCCTGAATTAGTAACTTAATAGCTCCCTAAGAGTTTTGCAACGTCTCATCCAAAAAAGAGAAGAAAAAAAGAATACTAACAATCAATTGCAGATCAATAACATGCTTACCTCTGCTGGTGAAGGACCTGATTGGATAGCTAGTTGAAGAATCCTACTTCTCTAACAGTAATACTGATACGAGAGAAAAAAAAAGAACACTTGAATAAAAAGAATCAGATCTCCCCTACATTTTGCATTTCTCCACTGGGTTTTAGTGTAATACAATGTTGCATGGAGAAAACAGCAGTTTAAAAAATTGTGTTGTAGGAGCTTTTTAAGTAGAGTGCATCTACGTAACTTTAACATCTACATTCTAAATGTGACTATTTACCAGGGCCCGAACGATTACCTCTTGGGCTGTTGTGAAATTTAGCAACGGTTCCAGCCAGCAGACGATACCTTGTTACCTTTTTTTTTGTTTTCATTTTCATCTCTTATCATTCTGAGCGCGTGTTTGGCTCGTGGGAGAACGCGCGCATGCGTGAATAAGCGTAGGCGCGTTTAAATGAGCATTCGTTGGTATAAGGGGTGAATTTTCTAACGCATATGTAAAAAAAAAGAAGAAGGAAGATTTCACCTCCCAGCCGTTTTCGCGATGTAAACGAATGCTGAAGAGAAAATAAATAAATAATTTCTAGATTTCTTATCGTTATTTTTTTTCTTTATTCACTTTGCAAACGTTGGCGATAAACTTCTTGAAATATGAGACAAACGATGCGGATAGAAAAAAGATTGAATGAATATCTGTCGTCCTCAGAAACTAAAACACGAAAGGAGGACAGATAAAGAAAAGAATTAAAAAAATGTAAACGGATAGATGAAAGAAAGTGGAGCAGAAGACAACGGCAAAAGAAAGAAAGAAAGAAAGAAAGAAAGAAATAAAGAAAAAAAAGAAAGAAAGAAAGAGGAAGAAATAAAGAAAAAAGCTCGAAAACCTATGTGGGAAAAATAAAGAAGCAAAATAGAAAAAAATGGCGAATGACATTTTATTATCGCGTTCTGGTTTTCTTTTTTGAAGAATAAAAAAGAATGAAAAACAAATAACAAAACGAAGGATGTGTGAAAAAGGAAAGATAAGGGTAAAGAAGAAAGTAAAGAAACAAAAAAGAAGGAAAGAATAATATTAAGTAAGAAAGAAAGAAGCAAAGAAAAATGAAAGAAAGAAAGAAAGAAAGAAAGAAAGAAAGAGGAAGAAATAAAGAAAAAAGCTCGAGTATCTACATAGAGAGAAAATAAAGAAGCAAAATAGAAAAGATGGCGAATGATATTATATTATGACGTTCTGGTTTTCTTCCTAGAAGAATAAAAAAGAATGATAAACAAATGAAAAAATGAAGGATGTGTGAAAAAAGAAAGATAAGGGTAAAGAAGAAAGTAAAGAAACAAAAAATAGAAGGAAAGAAAAATAGTAAGAAAGAAGAAGCAAGGCAAACAGAAAGAAAGAAAGAAAGAAAGAAAGAAAGAAAGAAAGAAAGAAAGAAAGAGAGAACGAAAGAAAGAAAGAAAAAAAGAAACAAGGACAAAAGAAAGAATGAAAAACAAAAAAGTAAAAGCCGGAAAGAAAACTTGAATGAATTAAGAACGAAAAGAAGAGTGGGGTCGAAGAAATAAAGGAAGTATAAAAAAACAACAAAAAGAAACGGATAAAGAGGAAACAGTGACGAAAGAAAGAAAAAAAGAAGAGAAAATAAGAAAAGATAGAAACCAATAATAGAATGACTAACGAAAACTCAGAAAGAATGAAGGATGGAAAGCATAAAATAGAAAAAAAGAAGAAAAGAAAGGAAAACAAAAAGGACAAAAGAGTAAAAAATAAGAAAAAGCAGAAGAAGGAACGGAAGAGAAACAAAGAAGTCAGTAATGACCAAGTGTATGTTTTTATAGTTCTTAACGACTGGCCATAAACAAAAAGAGAGAGAGAGAGATAACCGAGAAAAAAAAAGTCATGTGACGAGATGCTATCGGAAATTTTGTTCAATATATTAAAAACAAGTCTACGTGTGCAATGAAGGAAAAATAGATTATTTAAATCAACGGATGAAAGAAAGGACGAAAAAAAAAAAAAAAAACTAAATTGAAGAAAAGAAGAAAAATAGTCACGGATTTGTGAGGTAAGCGTAACGGTTCTTAATATGACAAATGAAGACAGCAAGCCGAGTTTATATTCCAGCTCTTGTTATTGCGTTCACGTCAAACTAATATCACCCGGAAAGATCAATCTCATTCTTCACGAACATCCTAGCTATAGGTCAAATAATAAGGTAGACTGCGCTCTCTAGCTTTACAGGACCGTCACAATAGGAGGAGGAGTACTATAATTCAAAAAATATCTGGGAAGTGTTCTGACAGTAAGTGCAACGCTGAGATCCAAAGATGTATTGGATTAGCCAAGGACGTATTCCAAAAGTTGGGTAGGCTATTGCGTGACAGGAGGATTTCTTTGATAACAAAGAAAAGAATACTGAGCAGTAACGTGTCATCTGTCCTGCTCATATTTGTCAGTGAGGACAAGATTATCTTTTTGCCCTTTCACATATTTACAGTGGGGACATTATTATTGATTTACTCTTTCACATATTTGTCAGTGGGGACATTATTATTGATTTGCTCTTTCACATATTTGCAGTGGGGACATTATTATTGTTTTGCTCTTTCATATATTTGTCAGTGGGGACATTATTATTGTTTTGTTCTTTCATATATTTATCAGTGGGGACATTATTATTGTTTTGCTCTTTCATATATTTGTCAGTGGGGACATTATTATTGTTTTGCTCTTTCACATATTTGTCAGTGGGACATTATTATTGTTTTGCTCTTTCACATATTTGTCAGTGGGGACATTATTATTGTTTTGCTCTTTCACATATTTGTCAGTGGGGACATTATTATTGTTTTGCTCTTTCATATATTTGTCAGTGGGACATTATTATTGTTTTGCTCTTTCATATATTTGTCAGTGGGGACATTATTATTGTTTTGTTCTTTCATATATTTATCAGTGGGGACATTATTATTGTTTTGCTCTTTCATATATTTGTCAGTGGGGACATTATTATTGTTTTGCTCTTTCACATATTTGCCAGTGGGGACATTATTATTGTTTTGCTCTTTCATATATTTGTCAGTGGGACATTATTATTGTTTTGCTCTTTCATATATTTGTCAGTGGGGACATTATTATTGTTTTGTTCTTTCATATATTTATCAGTGGGGACATTATTATTGTTTTGCTCTTTCATATATTTGTCAGTGGGGACATTATTATTGTTTTGCTCTTTCACATATTTGTCAGTGGGACATTATTATTGTTTTGCTCTTTCACATATTTGTCAGTGGGGACATTATTATTGTTTTGCTCTTTCATATATTTGTCAGTGGGGACATTATTATTGTTTTGCTCTTTCATATATTTGTCAGTGGGACATTATTATTGTTTTGCTCTTTCATATATTTGTCAGTGGGGACATTATTATTGTTTTGCTCTTTCATATATTTGTCAGTGGGGACATTATTATTGTTTTGCTCTTTCACATATTTGTCAGTGGGGACATTATTATTGTTTTGCTCTTTCACATATTTGTCAGTGGGGACATTATTATTGTTTTGCTCTTTCATATATTTGTCAGTGGGACATTATTATTGTTTTGCTCTTTCATATATTTGTCAGTGGGGACATTATTATTGTTTTGTTCTTTCATATATTTATCAGTGGGGACATTATTATTGTTTTGCTCTTTCATATATTTGTCAGTGGGGACATTATTATTGTTTTGCTCTTTCACATATTTGCCAGTGGGACATTATTATTGTTTTGCTCTTTCACATATTTGTCAGTGGGGACATTATTATTGTTTTGCTCTTTCATATATTTGTCAGTGGGACATTATTATTGTTTTGCTCTTTCATATGTTTGCAGTTAAGACATTATTATTGTTTTGCTCTATCACATATTTGCAGTGGAGACAAGATTATTTTTTAGCTCTTTTTTATATTTATCATTGGGACATTATTATTGCTTTGCTCTTTATTTATATTTGCAGTTAAGACATTATTATTTTTTCTTTTTCGATATTTGCCAGTAGAGATATTATTATTTCTTACACTTTTATATTTTTGTCGGTAGGGACATTTCTTTTTCTCTTTTACATATTTTCATTATTTTTGCCTTTGTGCATATTTGTTTTTGGGTATGTCATAATTTGTTTGTTTTTTTTACATATCTGTCAGAGTAGACATCATTATATTTTTAGTTTTATTTCTCAGTTTAGATATCAAATTTGTTTTACGTATGATATTGATATAACAAGGCCAAATTATGTGAAAGCCGTTAGGAAGATTATGTTTCGCCAATCTTCTAAGTGTATATAGTATTCTATTAAAAGTGTAAATCCAAATTTTGTGATTCGAAACATTGGCGTACAAACATTAATATCTGACATGGAATATTCATTAAACTCGTACTAAGTTTAATTCAATAAACACTTGTCATCTCAAATTTGTTGCCATGTACCAAACATAAATGCACTAGTAAGTACTTATTTTACATCGTGCCATGTGCCAGACATTAATACACTAGCAAAGTAATAATAGCGATCTCATGCCTCTAAAAGCTGTGATAAGAATATCTTAGTCTGGTACAAGGATATTTTTGAGAATTGATTAAGGAACAAATGTGTTGGTCTTGTGCAACTCATGTATATTCATTCGTATAGTCTCGCTAAACAAATGGCTCAGTTTGTGATGCTAGCTTTTAAACAATGCTGCACGGTAGAAGGTCTACAGATCGAGTTATGCATGAGTGAAAGAGAAAGTGAGCAAGATAGAACAGGGAGTCAATCTTGGGATACGTTTTGTCTTTAATTAAGATGCAATCAAATTAAAACGACAATTTTCACACAAATCCAGGAAAATCTCGTACAATACAGGCGACTAATCTTCACGTGCCATTTTTGCTTGGCGCTATCAGCTTCTGTCTCTCTTTTTGCCTAATTCTAATTTTATTTCTGTCTCTCTCGCTCTTACTCCCCCTCTCTCTCTTTCTCTCTCTCTCTTCCCCCCTCTCTCACTTCCTCTCTCTCTTTCTTTCTTTCTCTCACTCTCCCCCGCTTTCAGTATTCAAAGTTTCGGTAGAATTCTCGGCTATCTGCCCACCGTAACTTAATATCTAACCACAATCCATAAATAAGCTTATCTCCTTTCTCCGGCTTGAAGGGATTCAAAGGATGAATGTTGTTGTTATTATTATTATTATTATTATTATTATTATTATTATTATTAGGTTGGTGCAAATAATGACGTAATAATGTCGTTTTTTGACGTATTTTTTAACTTCAAAAAACGACATATTACGTCATTATTTTTGCACCAACCTTAGTGATTATTATTATAGATTTTCAAATTTGCTGTTTGATGCAATCCTTTATCGAAGCTTTGAAATGATCTTTGACGTAAATGAATGAGTTTCGTTAAACATTATTGTGCATATTGGGAGAGGTTTTTTTTTATGAGTATGTGTGCAGTACACGGGAGAATAATCTTTTGTATCTGATATCATATCTTTATATGATAGTGATGGTGTTTCCTCAAAAATTCTTAATGTGTGTATCTGTGTCCTTTTTAATCATTCATCGTATTCCTTTTAACCTGTATTTGTTTTCTAATCAATGGCACAGCGAATGCGAAAAACGTGATTTTTTAGTTGTTTTCCCTGAATTAAAAATATTTAAATGAATTATAGTTCAAGTTTTAATTTAAGCCCAGATTAACATTTAAGATTTAAAATTTTTATTGACATATTTATATGTCCCTATATATACAGGGAGACCTCAAAAAACGGGAACTATTTAACAATCCAATAAAACCAAGAGTGATGGAAGAAAAATATTTTATTCATAGTAATTGAAACCTTAAAACATGCCATTTAAGAAACAATGATGGAATTTTCATTTTTTCAAAATTACGTCCTGTAGATGGCGTCCTCCCGTACGAATGCATTCTTGAAATCTGCTGTTGAGATGCCTCATTGACTGCTGCAACATCTCAGCTGGGATACTGTGAATTTCATCTTGCATTCTAAATGGCGAAATGTTTACTTGCTCAAGGTCACTGTCTGACATTATTGCCACTTGCCCATGTCTAGCAATACGCACTTCAAAAATTCCCCTTTTTTGGGGGTCACCCTATATATGAGTCGTATTTTATTTTATTTTAATTTATCCTATTTTATTTAATATTATTTTCATCGATATGTATTATTTTTATTAGTTATCTAAGTTTATTTCATTTCGGCGTATTTCATTATTGCTAATTTCGCTACTATTATTTAGTTTAATACTAGTAAGATGAATAATATTATTAATGACAGTATTGATTGTCTTTGAAAAAATAGTTACCTCCCTTTATTTCCTAACGTTTCTCCTTCTTAATTACTTTTCATAACTTTATAATTCTTATTTCAAACCCTTATTTTCAATCTTAATTTCTAATCTGGGCCTAAATTGAAATTGAAATTTATATTATATTTTAACAATAATAATAATCCACCCCTGCAATAAAGTATCTCGCAATAATCAGAAATATTATAAAACGCTGTTACCACAAAATAAAGACTAACATTTGAAAATTGCGTCAGCATGAAACTCAGAGTTGTGCAATCAATGGACGGTATTATTTAAAGACATTTTTATGTTTATACATTGTTTTTTATAGATACAAATATTCAAGTATAAAAAACATAAAAATATCTTAAAATAATTGTCGGACATTGTCCATTTCATAATGTGTAAGGTATTATGTATATTTCTATATATATATTATATATTAAATAGCTCGGTTATTTAACATTGATCTCTGTTTTTTCTTCCACTATAGAATATATATATATATATATATATATATATATATATATATATTTGTATAGGATCGCTCGCTCGTACATAAATAGTGGTTATATATATCGTATATATATATATATATATATATATATATATATATATATATATATATATATATATATATATATATAGTTAAACCTAGAGATCCAGACAAACCTACCAAGGTTTCATCTCAGTGGATCGTCAGGGAAGGCTGGCTAGGTCTGTTCTACTTACTGTATCGAGCACTTTATTTAGTTATTTTTCCTACTCGTATCGTTTTTTTTTTTCTTTGGACTTGCATGCTAGACGATTATTTTCGGCTAACGTACATGTTCTTGGTTCTTTCCTATTTCATACATTTTTCCCTTTGGTATTGGTTTGATTATTTGCAAATCAAAACACTGAAGGTTTTCAGAACGAGTATAATTTAATAAAACTGATAAGATTACTACTACTACTACTACTACAACTAATAATAATAATAATAATAATATATATATATATATATATATATATATATATATATATATATATATATATATATGCTAACACACGTTGTATGTTATAACATATATATATATATATATATATATATATATATATATATATATATAAGTGAAAATTGAAGTCAACACTCAGAGGCGACAAGCATGAAACAGACTGTCACCTCTGAGTGTTAACTTCAATGTTCACTTTTCGATTTATATTTTTATACGCTCTACCTCTGATATTGAGCACTTTATCCCATAAATATAGCACACCTTAAAACTATATTTCTTCATATCTATCTATCTATCTATATATATATATATATATATATATATATATATATATATGTTTGTGTGTGTGTATTTGTATTCGACCAATTGTTCGTACATCAACAAATATTTACCAGTTTTGTTATATATATTTACATATATATATTCTTTCTGTTTATGTGTCATGTTCTTTCAGGACGTAGGCGATCATGGCTCTCCACTTCACCCTTTTCCTTGTGGCTCTCAATAAGTTTCGTTTCTCTGCCCACTGACCACGTTCTGCCATCCACTAGCTTAAGCCCGCCAGATATGTCATGTGTTGTTTTCCCTTGTCTCTTTGTCCCACTATTCGACCTGTGAGTATCAGATTCTCCCACATTCTATATTTACTTAACCAGCCTCAGTTTCACTTAACGGTTTCTTTTTAGATGCGTGGCTGACTATTATCCTGGGATCTATCGTTGTTTTCACGATTCTTCAAAAGAAATGCGCCAGCGTGCCGACAGTTCCTAAAGTAAGAGAGACTGCTGCAGGATAACTAATGAAAAAAAAAAATTCTTTATATGTACTTAAAAAAATTAGAGGGATTTAAAATAGACCACTTATATATATATATATATATATATATATATATATATATATATATATATATATATATAAAAGGAAGGAAATGCACACATTTCATATATATTTATATATATTGGATTCGAATGAAAGTTAGGAAGGGTCTGCCACATCTCTCAAATTATCTTAGTTGGAACAGTCAAGCAGTTATGTGCCATGCGTGATACACGATAAGGTGATCATGTATCTTTCGATACATGACTGACGAGGCAGATTTTTTCCCACAGTAGGTAACCATTTCTTTCTGCGGTAGACCAGTTGTCATTCAAGGCTATAGAACCCGGTCTGTCTTGCTATTTTCCCATAACTGGGGTAGAAGAGGAGGATTCATGCCTTTTCATTGAGTATTTGCGCGTAAGTGAATATCAGTCAGTTATGTGCCATGCGTGATATACACTAAGGTGATCATGTATCTTTCGATACATGACTGACGAGGCAATTTTTTTCCCGCAGTGGGTTGCTATTTCTTTCTGTGGTAGACCAGTTGTCATCCAAGGCTATAGAACCCGGTCTGTTATGCTATTTACTCATAGCTGGGGGAGAAGAAGAGGATTCATACCTTTCCCAAGGGTATTAGCCCGTAAGTAAATGTAATGGATTCGACTGGAATTCGAACTCGGCTCTCCGATTCCACAATTCGAGCCGCTATCTATAGGCATAGAAAGGAGAGTTATGCTCTTCTACATTGGCTGCAGGATAAGGTCTGGCAGTCGGTATTACCTTCGCTCGATATTTCTTTTTATGTATTTTTGTTTTCTGCGATGAGATACGGTGATGGAGATTGTCTACATGTTTGTTTCTATGTTTGGGCGTGTGCTTTATTTTGAACACATTTATATATACAAAGAAACGTTTAATTACACATATTAGGATGTACGGGCGGGCGAGGATTCAAAGTTTTTCTTTACTCAAACGATTTCTCACGTATGCCGCGTAGAGAAGTTATTACCGACAAAGACAATGTCCTTGATGTCTAAATAATAACTCGTCACAATCAAACATCGTAGGGGAAAAAAAGGACACTTTTGACGATTATATTCGGGATTTCATAATGATTTTCAATTGTCGACAGCTGTACAAATTCACGATCCCCAAAATATTCAATATCACTTCATATTTTGATAAAGCGCGGTGTAACCTGTGGGGATTGTAGTCAATATGCTAGCAGATGATAAAGAGAGATTCTCTTGCTAGCAGACTGTTCTCTGCCAAGCAACTTTTAGCCATTTTTCAAATTTGGATGTGTTATGGTTAGCGGTTTGGCAAGAGAAATCGGCATGTCATTCTGTCCGAATTCGTTACGTTTCTTTTCGGCAATGAATATCCTTGGGAAAAAAATCTCTTCTCTCCCCAAACTATGGGTTAAATAACAGGACAGCCGGTGCTTTTTAGCCAGTCTGGATATCGGGACTTGATAAGAACCAATCCTCTGTGAAAATTGGCCGGAAACACACACACACACAGATAACACTGTTTACAAGTCCGATAGGTCCAATAGGCAAACCAATCACACAATTGTCTCCGTTCCTCAATCGCAAGTACGCAACTCTTCCTCAAAAACGAAAGTGCCTTTTGAATGAGCGTACCGTACTTTTATGCAACTGACCCAGCCATCGCTCAGCCAATCAGCGCTCAGAACAAGCCAATAAAAATGGCTACAAGCAACCCCCCGACTTCCGTCTACACGAAGTGCGTCCCAAAACTCCTTCAGTCCGAAGCTCGTCAATTCGCCGTCTCCACACTCCATTTCAAAACATACACGCAACTCTGGCCCTTTTGGGTTGCCTAGCTAAGTCTCCTCAAGCAACCTTTACTACTCATTGAAATGTCTCGGCTCGAAACACACGCATACACACACACACAAAATAACTGAAATTCTTAAATCACTTGAGTTGCCCATGTTCCCGCAAACGAAAATAGGGTCGTTTTATTTAAGCTCAGGATAGTCTTTTAAAGGGCAATAATTGCAGTGTACCCTCTTCAGAATCAAGCAAGCAAGAACCAGACAGCTAATGGATATCTAATAAAAAAATGTTATTTTTGTTATATGTATTAAACAAAACATTTAGCATGATTTAAATTAGAGCACTTTCATATATGTAAAGAAAGAAAAGAGAGATGTGTTAGAGGCGATCTAACAAGACGAGATCGCTAATAAAGGTTGTCTACTACGTTAACTATAGTCATTGACAATAGAGAAAGTTCGAAAAAATTTTTTTCCGAAACTTACCTGTATATCTATTTTCGGATGCACCGACCAAATATTATGTTGGTGCAAAAATAATGTCGTTTTTTGACGTTCAACTTCAAAAGAAAAACAACATTATTTTTGCACCAACCTAATATATAAAATTGAATTGAACATACCTTCACTTATTAAAAAAAAAAAAAAAAAAAAAAAGAATAGTACTCACTTGGGAAAAGTTTGCTGAAGCAATATTCTGTCTTGAATTCGGTGAGCAGAGGACACTACTTTGATTGGCTCTTTGGCTGGTGATGGCCGGCGATTTGACTCGCGGAGACGGCAAATCGATACCATGTGAGGTTGGCGATCGAGGCAGAGCGCTGGACGCGCACCGGTTACAGAGGTAATGCATCGTGTCACTCTGCAGAATAACCATATCCCCTGATCCACAATTGGCACATTCATGAACTTCCATTGATTCTATGAGCCTCGTATCTGAAAAGAAAAAGGAAATCTCTTAACAAATGAAATTAAACAATTTCTTACCGCCATAAGCTGAAATGCAAGTAACCTTTTTCTTACTCTTTCTCCTTCATTTCACTCCTCTGTCGTCCTGGATAAGACGATAAACTACATCCAACAGCACGGCCTCTGATCAGGAGGTTTTGAGAAGCTTGTAACCACCTCTTAATTGCTGGTGTTCCCAGGTCCACTCTAACCCGGGGTGGTAGAACCTGTTAGGATCCCATCTATGAGCAAATAAACCCCGAAATTGAGGTCAAAACACTATGAAAGTGTAAAAATAGGTAAATACTAGCAATACTTTTTTGTAAAAAATTATTACCAGCAATAAATCTTTGAAGAAAAATATTACCAGCAATACATTTTGTGAAAACATATTACCAGTAATAAAAATTTTGTCCGCATTAAATAAACCATTGAGGATAATATGCCGTTAAACAAATCAAACGAAACTATTCCCCTGTGTAGAATAGTCTCACATCAACTCCATGTTGTTGTGGTTTCTGAATGTTGGCAGTCGAACCGGCTATGAATTCAGATATTTCCTTCTCCTAGACCAATTCACAACCAAAGCTAGAGAGTATACGATTCCACTCATACCTGAGCATTCGTCACTTTCCTATTGGTGTTTACGCAAACAATGAAAGCAATGAACTTGAATTCGGCACGCCGATTCAAATTTCCGCGCTTAAAGATATTACGGTATGTAAGGACATTACTTTTCTTTTTCTTTTCGACGAGACAACTATTGGAAGAATTATGGTTGGATGTTCCTGATAATCAGGAGATGTGAAAGACCGGATAGAATTAAAAAGAAGACGTAGCAGTTATCAATTTGGAAATCTAAATCGGCAAGTCAATTTTACCGATTCACACACGCTTTTAAACATGATACACAAGAGTTACATATACTAAAAGATAAAGTGATATCAGCTCTGGAAAAGATGAACAGGTACAGATAAGCAGGACCTGACGGGATCGTAGCAGAAATGACGGTTTTTCGGAATCAACAAGATCGCAGAAATACGAAACGAAATACGAAAAAGTGGCCCCATACAACCGTTAAAGAAATAAATCATAATTTAAAGAAAACAAATGTAGGCAGGCTAAAGAAGAATGGACCGATGAAAATTGCTGAAAATAGAGATAATAAATAACACAACACACAGCAAACATGCAACATAGAATAAAAGAATTAACAGGTTGAAATTTGAGCCAAACAACTGGCTCTAAAATATTAAAGGAAGGATCACAGCTAACAGAAAAAGAAAAATAGTCCAATATTGTAGAGAAAACTACACTGGAAAATACAGAAACTGAATTAAGATCAGCACTAGAGAAGATGAACAGGGAGAAAGCAACACGACCTGACGGGATCTTAGCAGAAATGCTCTCAGCCTTAGATGGTTTTTCGGACTCGACAAAATCACAGAAGTAATAAACGATAAATTAAACAGCAGCCACATATCAAAGCACCTCATTAAATAAATTTTCTTAACATTACGTAAGAGATCAGTTTCAAATAAATGTGAACTTCATTTGACAGTTTAATGAGCCACATAACCAAACTAATGATCCGAATTTTGATGAGTCGAACGCGAAGCAGAATTAGACCGGAAATAGGTCAGGAACAATGAAGCAGGACCTGACGGAGCCGTGGCAGAGATGCTCTCAGCCTTAGATGTTTTTTTTCGGAATCGACAAGATCACAGAAGTAATAAACAAAATACGCAAAAGTGGTCACAAGGAGGGGGACCTGACTAAATCCATCTTTGAAATATTACCTAAGAAAACAGCTGCAACAAAAAAAAATGGGACCTCCATTAGACAAACAGTTTAATGAGCCACATAACAAAACTAATAATACGAATGTTGATGAATAGAGCGCAAAGCAAAATTAGACCGGAAATAGAACAAGAACATTGCGACATTGTCAAAGGCACCGGAAATAGAAATATGATATTCATGATCAGAATGATAGAAGGACGTGCACTTATGCTTTACAGGTTATGCAAAAGCATTTGCCAAGGTACGCCACTAAGATCTATTTGAAGTGCATGGAAAACTATATCCGATAGGAAAAAAATATTAGAATAATCCAGAAATTATGCTGGGAGCAAACAGCCGGCATACGGATAGACAATGAATTGAGTAGTTATACAAAAATAGAAAGAGACGCGAGACAAGGATGTGTATTCTCCCCAGATTAATTCAACTGTTACAGTGATACCATCCTAAGAGAAATAAAAATCCTATTATTATCGGTGAGCGTGATCTTAACAATAAAATATTCGCAGATGACACAGTGTTGATGGCCGACTCGAAAAGGAAACTCCAGAACCTACTAGACAGGGTTGTAGCAGAAAGCGAGAAAATGGGATAACCGTCAAATGCAAGAAGGCAGAAGTGTGGTCATCAGTAAGCGAAAAAGTTCAAGATGCAAGCTGCGAATTGGAGATAGATACATCAAGCAGGTGAAGAGGGTTAAATATCTGGCAATCGCCTTAACAGAGGATGGAAAATACGACAGCGAGATCCGAACACTCATCGAACTAGAGAAAGATGTCTTCCTAAACCTAAGCAAGGTGCTGAGAAACGGCGAAAAATTCAATTTCCCTAAGAATGAGGAAAAGACCAGAAGCAGCAGAAATCTGGTTCTACAGAAGGATACTGGAAATTCCATGGACGGAGCCAGTACGCAACAAAGAATTCTTGAACTAAATGACAACACAAGGAACACTTGTGTTTATCTTGAATCCTTGTTTCTATATTCTGTCAATGAAGTGGCGTATCTAAAGGTCACCTCTCACTTTGGTGGTGTGATCCATGTCGTAAGGAAGTATGGCACAATGTAATCCGCAGATTCTGGTTGTGCCAAAGCGTAATGTTCTATGGAATTTATCGATTCCGTTTCCGAATTTTTAATTATTCCTTCGTATTTTGTGAATGTACCCTTTACGCTCTTCATGTCAGTAGTTTTTATCATATTTTTGAAAGTTCTGTTGTATCAGTGGGCATGTATGAAGTTACTGCTCGGACCCGGCAGTACCTTACCTATAACTTTTGCAGTCCATCTGTTTCCCTCTCCTCCCTCCGAAGTGTTTTGTCCACTCGTCTCACCACTTTCCATGTTTTGTACAGCGTGTATAGAATCAGTAGTATCAACAGGTGCCGAGCTGGGCGTGGTCGATATCACCCTCTGAAGTGATATTTCTTGGACATAATGAGGGAGGAAACATGTATTAGGTTGGTGCAAAAATAATGACGTAATAATGTCGTTTTTTGACGTTAAAAAATACGTCAAAAAACGACATTATCACGTCATTATTTTTGCACCAACCTAATAAAACTTAACCTTCACGTGTCCCCATGAGATAGGAAGTTTCGAAGAGTCATGATCACCTTTGTCCTGAAAGGAGGCGGCACAAAGATGTAGTTGTTTTCTTTATAAGGCCATGTTCAATCAACTGGGACAGGATTCCAGAAAGGGTTGGATTCTTAATTCTCAAGAAGTTCGAAATCGGTACATGGAGAAAATGGCAATTAAAGTATTCTCATGAATGGTCGACCAATTTATTCCTAAGTTAAAATATTGGTAAAATAGCAACATTTAACTTTTGACGAATTTGAGAAAAACTAGTTCAAAAGTCCTTTCAAAGGATTTTCGTTACCGCGAAAGAATATTTTTTGCGTAAATATGTGACAATTTAAAAATAAAAACTTTACAAATTGAACAATAGTTTGGATAATACGAATAAGGTGGCTAAGCTTCAAAACCCAAAGCATTAAGGTTTCATACGTGAAACGGTAGGTCGATTATCAATTAGTGAATGTGGTCTTTTTCGAGTTGCAAATGCTTTTCATATTCCTGCCATTTTGTTTATATCTATCCATTAAGACAGCACTTTCTTGGCAAGTACGTACATATGTATGTATGTAGCTATGTATGTACATATGCCTGTCTGAATGTATTTACGTATGTATCTGAATTCTTAATGAAGAAATACACAATACTAACAAAAAACTCTGCAAAGCGACAATCATTATCCATCTATTTTAATTTGATCATACTATATATCTATCAATCTATTTATCAGTTTGTCTATCTTTCCCAGTCTGATTATACTACCTATCAATCTATTTCAATCTGATTATAATATCTATCTATCTATCTATCTATCTATCTATCTATCTATCTATCTATCATAGTCTCTTCCCTATCTATCTATCTATCTATCTATCTATCTATCTATCTATCTATCTATCTATCTATCTATCATAGTCTCTTCCCTATCTATCTATCTATCTATCTATCTATCTATCTATCTATCTGAATATGGTTATACTATTTGTTTCTCTATCTGTCTATCGCAATCTGTTTATAGTATCTATCTATCTATCTATGCAAATTTGTTCATACTATCAATCTATCCATCCCCCTCAAGCTCTTAATACTTACTATCAGTGTATCTATTTAGATCTGTTCATATCTATCTATCTATCTATCTATCTATCTATCTATCTATCTATCTATCTATCTATCTATCTATCGCAGTCTCTTTTACTATTAGGATGGTGCAAAAATAATGACGTAATAATGTCGTTTTTTGACGTATTTTTAAGGTCAAAAAACGACATTATTACGTCATTATTTTTGCACCAACCTAATATCTATCTATCTAAATTTGTTCATACTATCAATCTATCTATTCCTCTCAAGCTCTTAAAACTTACTCTCAGTGTATCTATCTAGGCCTGTTCAAATCTATCTATCTATCTATCTATCTATCTATCTATCTATATATATATATATATATATATATATGTATGTATATATATATATATATATATATATATATATATATATATATATATATATATATATATATATATCTTGATTTCTACGTGCTTATTTAATTCCGTACACTGGCCATCACTCCACCAAGATTCGTTCTATCTGTTTATCTACTTATTTGCATGTATGTTTGTCTATCGGACTCTCTCTCTCTCCATATATATATATATATATATATATATATATACATGATTTTTCGTTATATCTATCCATTTTCGTCCGCGTATATCATTCCAACTACGTTTGTGCATATTTAATTTATCTATCTATGGCATTTTCCTTTGTACACATTTTTAAAAAGATTCAGGTGCAAGTAGTTAGTGCTTGAAGCAGCATAAACATTTCGGATTGGATATCGAATTATTACGCCACTTTACACATTGCTCCAAGTGTACCTTCTTAAAACTTTCCCCAAAATGAAGAAATCGTAACTTACGATTTTACTCCGATTTTTCGCAAAACAAAAAAACAAAACAAAAACAAAACAAAAACAAAAAAGACCTGGCCAACGAAGTGTTGTTCTCTCTCTCTCTCTCTCTCTCTCTCTCTCGTTTCAATTTCTGCAAAACGCTTAGCTTCATTAGAAATTTCAAACATACTCGTGACACTCTAAAACTGTTCAACTGTTTGACAGCAGCAAAGAGCTGAGATAAAATAAATAAGATAAAACAATTTGCCTTGTTATGATTTGTGAAAAAAAAAAAAAATAACGTGCCAGTCAGAATAGAATATTTCATAGTGAAATGATAAGAACTTTTTAAAATAAAGGAATAGCGTTTGTATCTATGTATGGGAATGTGGCCGAGTAGTTAGAACGTTTGCATCTGGGACCCGGGTTCGAATCTCACCATATCAGAAAGGCGACTTCCTGATTTTATCGGACTAGAGGGATTCTGCGGCATTGTTGGAAAGTGCCTGAAAACCATACCACGGGTTGACCCAAACCTTGTGAATAAAACTGTGTAGACGGAACCCTTGGGTACCTTCGATAGCTGAGCTAGCACGAAGTCACAAGTCATCGTGGCCGAGGTCTTGAGGGTGTTGGCTTTTGTCCAAATTGTTGTTCACGCTAGACAACACACTCTTTTCCAGAAACTCTAAAGTCTGGTCAGCATAGTTGCAGTATAAACCACAGGTGGGCTCTGTTGATGTTGAATAAACACAAATGCGCCTGAGCAGGCGTCTGCAATAGGGATAGGCTAGCCGCCCCATGTATCCTCGAATATGAGTGACCAGCTATTCTTATGAATATATGTATGTACGATCTGAAGAATCCCACACTTATTAAAAGAGAAAATAATTCCCAATTTACTTAGACGGAAAGTTCTTAAGAGTGCCCTTTTTCAGACAGACGGTGCCCAACTGGCCCTTCTATACTAAACAGTCGACAAAATCAAAAACAAAGAGCATTAAACTTAAAATATAAAACAGCGATAATTTACCCATCGCAGCATATATATATATATATATATATATATATATATATATATATATATATATATATATATATATGACAAAGGAAAAGTGACCCGTCGCCTGAGGGACTTTTTCAATGTAAATATAAGGATTTTATTCTTCAACCTGTATTTATAAACATGAGTAAATAATATCAAGTTTTTTTTTTAAATACTGTCTGTGAGGCTAAAGGAGGACCAACTCCATATTAAGTAAATTTTCTTTGAATTTAACAAGTGTTTCAATTATTTTGTCCAACCCCTGTATATATATATATATATATATATATATATATATATATATATATATATATGTAGGGTGACTGTATATATATATATATATATATATATATATATATATATATATATATATATATATATATATACATATATACATACAGGGTGACTGAAAAGTAACTTCCTATTTTATGTATGAGTGGCTTGACAGGAGTCCTGACTTAACATCCTGTGACTTTTTCTTTGGGGTTGGTTAAGGGTGAAATTCTACTATACTAAACTTAGACTTTGGAAAAACTTGAAGGGTGAATACAAGAAGTTATGTCTTCTATACCACGAGAGTTCTTGGTGTAATCGTTTGAGACGATTTCTGGACGGCTCGGAAAGCTTGTAGCAAAATCTGGTGCCCATATCGAATTTTAAATAAAACCTCAGGTTAAACCCTTTTCTCTCATAACCATTTCCTGTAGAAATTATAGTTAATATATAGATTATAAATATTTTAAAATGGGAGTTACTTTTCAATCACTTTGAATATATATGAGATTTGTTGTGGTAGAGTTTGAACCTAGCTATTTTCATTGGGTGCAAGATATGATTTTCGCTCGGTAAATGTGGACATAAATAAACCCGTTCAAAATCAGACCCGATGATATATAAGAAAAACTCACACGTATAAATAAAAAAGCAATGAGTTGACTTTAAATCCATCATATTTTTTTAGAAAAGAAAGAAAGCTTGAAAAAAAAAAACAGCGAAAATTCAATGAAATAAAAGAAAACACAAAGTTGCGCCGCATGTGTTGGGCTGTATAATACGCATGCGTGCACAGATCACGATGAATCACATCAAGAATTTTTTCTCTTATAAAACGAAAGGAAAATATTGTCTTCTCGTTTTCCATGTCGGCTCTTGTTACACATACAAATAAATAAATAAAATAATAAAAAAAACTTGTTTGCATAAGTACGTTATACGTCTATGTGACTGCGAAAAAAATTAAAAAAAGAAACGATTGTCAGCGTAAGCGTGCTTATGCGCGCATGCGCAGTTGGTTTAATTGGCTGACGACATCCGGTTTTGGAAAATTTAGTTATTTCGTGCGTTTTAAAAACATATGGGCTAAACCTGTAGAGTGACGCATGTGTTGCATCAGCTTTCCAAGTAGGGAGAGCCTGAGTTCCTTGCTCGCCTTAAAAATCAGCATTAAAAAATCTTGTTACGCTCGGGCCTTTGACGTCGCTTAAAAAATACTGCCACAGCCACAAGATCTTGGTCGCCGTCATTAGCTTGTTAATTGCTAATCTATGTCAAGACGTTTAGCTATTCTTTTTTTTTATTATCTTCCTTTATAATAATTATTGATTAATTTCTTATAGTACGTGACCATATCTGCAGTCATTCAATGAGTATGAAACTCACTACAGAAGTTAATGTCCCACGAGACTAACTTTTTAATCATCCAGTGGCAATGTTCTTTACTGATGCAATCTGCAGGGAAATGTAACGTTCATAGATGCGGAAAACGGAATCGCCGAGTCGAATTCAAATTCCGTTTCAAATTTGCGTTCATTTTCTTAATAATGCCCGAGATTTACCACTGGGTCATGTTGTGGCACAAGGTCGGTTTTTAACGTAGGGACCCATGTGTTTCCACTTGGACCGCTAGTCTAAACTGGTCTTGCTTGTCTAAGCTGGTCAAAGCTTGTCTAAAGTTTGTCTTGCCTGGTCAGAGCTTGTCTAAGCTGGTCATATTCGGTCATACCACCGCTACGTAACAGATGTCACGCAACGGAGCGGGTGACGTAAGGGAGGGAGAAGGCTTCCGGTACAGACAGATACAGCAACCGCAGCATCTATTCATCCCCTGCCAATCACCGCGGAAGAATCCGGTGAGAGAAGACCCACCTTCTCATTAATGCTCTAGGCAAAAGCATGAATCCATATATTCTCCCCACCATAAATATGAGTGCAATGAAAAGTTTTACAGGTCTCTAAACTTGAGCGGCAACCAGTCTAAAAGAAAAGAAAACCCGAATAATATATTGTGGAGAAGGCAATATCAAAAAAATTATATTTTCCGAGAAGACATGGGAATCAACACATAATAAAGAAAAGTAACTTGCGGAGTGCTATGATCCCTTACGTCATGAAGTGACACGTCATTTTTTTAAAAAAATCATCATTGATATTTAAGTAAAATGAAAGATCAATTAATATAGACGAGTAAACCAGTTACGATTTAAGAAATCCACGTGAACAATTTACTGGTCTACGGAGAAGAGCGATCAGCAAAATTGACTACCTACAACCTGGACAGTTGGTTTTGAGTTTGATAGCAAAACAGTTCATATGTATTAACGAGGTGCAATTTAGTTTGTAGAGACGCATCTTGTAAGAAGCGAATTTATGAGTCATTAATTTTTTTTTTATCATTTCACCCCAGGTAAGACAATAAAGCTACTAAGACGCAAGTGTAGAGGGTTACTGAGCATGAAAGAATATGTGAAACCGTTATCAAGGAGAGAGAACAACAAAAGATACGGAATTAAGAATACAAAAGATAACGATTGATAGCGCCTTTAAATTTTTGAAGATCGAAGTTGAATGGAAATTAAGAAGCCGGAAGAGTGATCCAGAAGCGAGAAGTGAGAGAGAAGAAACTGTTAGCATAGAACTTACGGTTACATCTAGCTATTGCAACTTTAATATGATAGAATCTAGCTGCCAATCGAGCCTTGCGCTTAAATTCGAGGTAGCAAAGAGGAAAGTTCTTCAGGAAAATTACCACGAAAAAAAAAATAGAATAGACACAGCAAGCAACATTACGTTAGCGGATGACTGAATGAAGCCGAGATACCAGGCATATATATATATATATATATATATTTTTTTTTTTTCAAGAAAGTATTGCTGGTAATATTTTTTTAAATGTATTGCTGGTATTTTTACAATAAAAATCTATTTTTATACTTTGATAGTGTTTTAACCCCAGTTTGGGTATTAACTATTTGCCCATAGCTGGGACCCTAACAGGTGCTACTACCCCGCTGCTCTAAATATTGCTCCATAAAAAAACACCTTTGAAAATGAGCATTCTTTTTGCCATGACGAAAACAACTGCCATGTAAGCGATGAGAAATGCACAGGCTTTCTCTCTACCAGATATTCTTCAACTGAATGTGTTTGAACCAGAAAGCATCTATGGTGTTGTATATGTTTAATAGCATATTCTAGCTTCAAAAGTAACCTTCCTTGGCTAATTTTATTTCTAACACTATCGATATTTATCTAATGGATTAACGCGCTCAAGATGCAAATAACGCTTCGAGTACACCAAAATAAAATGTTCGATCATTTAATACTGGAGGCGATGGAAACGTAATATAGTAATTCGAGGTTGCGTAGGAAAACCTGATAAACATTTTTCAGAAACTCGATAGACATATTAATAAAATAACATGGTAAATAAAAATGAGTATTCTTTTTTTTTAATCGGTATCACCCCATGGAAGGCAGTAAAGCCACTAAGACACTATGTGTTGCAGGGGGAGGAAGAATTAAGTAGAGAAACATTAATAATGAACGGGGAGAGAAAATAGTAATTAGGAGGACAGTAGATAGCGATAAATATTGCATTTAAATTTTGGCAGATTAAAGTTGGCTTGAAAGCATGTAGCTGGAAGTGAGTTCTACAAGCGAGAAGTGCGAGAAAAGAAACTGTTAGCATAGAACTTACTGCTGCCTCTAGCCAGCATAACTGTAAATTGATGAGATCTTGACGCCAGTCTAGTACCGTGCATAAATTAAAGAAATCTAGGTACCATAGCGAAAAGTTTGTACGAACAATTACCATGAACTATACCGACAAAATTTTCAGAGCTGATAAAATTGCGGATTCTTCTTTGGAGTTTATCAGGGATCTTTGAATACAGAGTAGAAGCACCAAAGAATATCAGGAAGGCCAAGACCGACTTTGCATTTCCCAACTCCCATCGATAGTGGAAATAATCGATTTTTTCATGCTTCTACGGCAGTTTTCATGTAGTTTGCGGCCATTTTGCACTGGCCAGAGTGAGGGCCTATAGCTGGCTGCCACGAATAGGCAGGAAGATTCTATTGGCCAGCGTGAGAGCCAACAGCTGACTGACACGAATGTTAACTAGCATGCTAGCATGCAAAAAAATCGATAGCTGCATTCGTCACAAGTGGAGAAAATTTAAACCTGCATGGCACTTTACTCCAATTGGCTCATTCGCTTGCTTAAACTCAACGTTGATTCTGATTCTGCAGAACTGGGTTAAGTGTGAAAAAGTATTTGTTGTTAATATTCTTTTTTTCATTCGTTTTTTTCAGTTACGAGTCCTTTTTTAAAGCTGATCGTTTTGTGTTCATTTTGTTTAGTTCTTTTTCGTAACAGATTTAATGTTTAGTATAGAGCTTAGAAAAAATTCACAGTGTGAGATAGGCAAGAAGTAAGGCATGTAGCAACATCAGCACGGCAAAGGTCACTCCTTTAAAGGCAAGGAAGGGCAAAAATATTTTAAGTCAAGTGATATCGATTGCTGTATGAGTCGTACGATTTTTGAATCAAGCACAGGCAACGCCGGGTCATGGTGCTAGTCAGTTTATATATCGCGCTCGAAATGGCGTGATCACCAGCATACTAAACATGACTCAAATGCACTGATCCGGTTGCTGTATCACTAACCAAGAATTTTTCCGTTTTCATTTTTCCTGGGTGACATTTTTCCTTTTTTTATCTTGCGGTTTGTGAACCTGATAGCGGTTGAAGAATGTAGCGCCTAAAACATTGCGTTGAAAACTTCAAATCAATAAGAAAAAACAAAGAAAGGCAACCTTACAGCGGTAGGAAAGTGGTCACCAGATCAGAATCAATAATATTGCTGATTCTTCATTGGATCATATCAAGGATCTCAAGGTAAATAACAGGGGCACCGGACCATATGCGGCAGCAAAATTCTAAGCATGGGCAAATGGTAGACTTATGGGATATATATTCTAGACAACGATGTGATGCTTACCTTTTCATATTTTTTTTTTTTAATCATTTCAAACCAAACAAGGTGATTATGCAAGGGGTTACTGGGACACGGGTGTAAGAGAATGAGAAGAATTCAGTGTGAAGAAAAGACAATGTCAGTAAATACTGGAAAATTTACTTTCATATGAAGAAAATATTTCAAGAAAACGAGATGTGGTACGACATACAGATGTTGATACTATCATGGACATAGTAAAATGTCTGATCAAAAAGTATTTGGGGTTTGCGCTATAAAAAGAAAACTGTAACACATCAATTCGTCATTCAATATCCTTCCACGCAAACCGCATCTGAGGACACACACTTATCCAGCGTCGTCTCCTCTGTGTTGTGGTGAGACTACCACACTCGACACACTTTCCTTCCAAGCACAGTTAAAAACAACGAAAATGAGAAGGAACTTTCGGGAATTAGCGTGATAAACTTCAAACTGAATCTGAGTTCAGCGGTTTCACTCGGCGTTCTGTCTCAAAATACCAGGACTTTTTCTCAAAATACTTTGGAGAATCATGCAGAAATTTAAAATAACGTATATATATATATATATATATATATATATATATATATATATATATATATATATATATATATATCGAGCGAGAGAGAGAGATAATTAACAGGGAATTAAATGTACAATGATAAAGTTGCAGATGATATAAAAAAATTAAAACTTTACTTTCAACTTACACAATATTTATCATACAATGAAAAATACACTAATGTGCAGATAACATGAGTTATACAGGGTGATTGAAAAGTAGCTCCCTATTTTATCTATGATGGACTCTCTCGTCTATCTATATTTACAATAGGGGTGAGTCCATCATACATAAAATAGGGAGTTATTTTTCATCACCCTCTGTGTGTGTGTGCATATATATATATATATATATATATATATATATATATATATATATATATATATATATATATCCAAGAAATAACTTAATACATCATCGGTACTAAATTTATTTCGACAGATAAATTTTTAATATCTGCCTCATCAGACCGAAATTACAAAATGGTTTAAATTTATCCAGACAATATATTACATCACAAGAGAACAGAAAGTAAATGTCTAAATATTTTGAACTACTTTGATGTATACCATAATTCTCTGTGTATAAATTCATTGAGCTTTCTTCATGGATCTCTCACTTAAATATGTTATATTAAAAAGAGCTACTTGCATTATCATAACCACTTACGGGTTTGCTATTATTATTACCATATCTTTTTCACTCTCTCTCGCTCCCTTTCTTTTTCTCTCACTATATATATATATATATATATATGTGTGTGTGTGTGTGCGTGTGTGTGTGTGTTTAGGAAGCAAATTCTCTTTTCGGCATGTCTGATTAAGTCAATTACAGATATTATCTGCTTATAAAATCCGTTCATACTCACGGATAGCCTTCCGTGTATTGCAATTAAATGATGTGAGAAATGTGCTATAACTATGAAAATCGTTTTTATTTTCTATTTCCCAAGTACTTTCGATCTTCTTCCGAGATCATCATCACTTTTAGTGTGGGGTATTTTTCCTGATGGGGAATTTTTTATCTCGAAAATTCACCTTGATCTAGAGGACCAAATTCTGTCAAGATCAAGTAAACTGTGCATCAGGAAAATCCTAAACATAAACATCTCTTTCTCTCTCTCTCTCTCTCTCTCTATATATATATATATATATATATATATATATATATATATATATATATATATTAGGTTGGTGCAAAAATAATGACGGTTTTTGACGTTAAAAATACGTCAAAAACGATCATTATTTTTGCACTAACCTAATATATATATATATATATATATATATATATATGTGTGTGTGTGTGTGTGAAAAATAAATTAGAGACATTATGTCTGCTTATTTTTAATAAATTTCCTCCATACTTACGGATAAGCTTCCGTGTATTGCAATTAAATGATATGAGAAATGTGCTATAACAAAGAAAATCGTTTTTTATTATCCATTTCTCAAGTACTTTCGATCTTCTTTCAAGATCATCCTCAGGTGTGTACGTAGTAATGCAAAAACTGTTTTTTGATATCCATTACTGTAATTTTTTTTTTTTGCTTTTTTATATCATGATCGACTGAACATTTCTTTAGCCTGCGTTCGGCGTGTACTCCCACCTCAATAACAAAAAGAATAAATAAATCAAAGAGGGACATCTTTGGTCTCCTTCAGGAAAATATTTAATTTATATTTGACAAAATAATTGACTGTCTTCGTAATCCTGTCTGTGTTTTTATTATGGTTGATTAAGCATGTATTTACCAATCACGGCTAAAATGATATTGCTCGTGAATGTACCTATCACGGCTGAAATGAATTGCTCGTGAATGTACCAATCACGGCTGAAATGGATTGCTCGTGAATGTACCAATCACGGCTGAAATGGATTGCTCGTGAATGTACCTATCACGGCTGAAATGAATTGATCGTGAATGTACCTATCACAGCTGAAATGGATTGCTCGTGAATGTACTTATCACGGCTGAAATGGATTGCTCGTGAATGTACCTATCACGGCTGAAATGGATTGCTCACCGTTGTGCCTACCACTGTTGAAATAGATTGATCGCTAGTGCAACTACCACGGCTGAAATGGATTCATCGCTAGTCGCACGATAGAAATAGACAGACTCCCTAACCCACCGCCCCTCACCTTTTACAAATCACGGCTGAAATGGATTGATCTCAGGTTTTATAATAGTTCAAATCCATTGATCGCTGGTTTACCTATCATGGCAGAAAATGATTAATCGCGGCTTAAATGAGCCGGTTTATATATCTCGCTCGAAATGGCTTGATCACCAGCATGCCAAACGGGACTCAAATGCATTGATCCGGTTGCTGTATCACTAACCCAAGAATTTTTCCGTTGTCATTTTTCCTGGGTGACATAGCTTTTCCTTCTTTATCTTACGGTTTGTGA
>OZ010589.1:86629471-86731971 GCA_963932145.1 Acanthosepion lycidas | reverse complement strand
GGAATATTCAACAAAATAAATAAATTTACCATTTAATAAATGAAAGCAGCGTCTATATAAAGATAGGTTTCCACTAAAAAAAAAAAGTTTAATTATTAAAAAAAAAAACTTATCTGGAAATACATAAATACATAGATGCATATATATATATATATATATATATATATATATATTGGCCTGTCCACATATATAATGGAATATAAAACAAGAAGATGACAGTGACCCCTTTTTGAAATGGGAAATATTAAATAAATGCCATAAATATAAGGCGGGTGACAGGTTTTGTTCGTTATGTTTGGAGGAAAAATTAGCTATCCCTACCCACAAGGAACCTGAAAAAATTGTTAAATCCAACATCGGAGATTCTTAATACAGTGTAACCCGGATATAAGAGATTTGTCGGGACCGGAGATAAAGTCTCTTATATCCGGGTTTCTCTTATAATCGGGTTTATCTTATATCCGGCTTTTGGCCTATTTCGTTTAGGTAAGTATGGCTCTAATTTGGGACCAGAGAAAATCTATCTTATATCCGGGTTTCTCTTATATCAGGGTTTCTCTTATATCAGGGTATCTTATATCCAGGTTACACTGTACGTGTAGTTATTAGAAAAGAGTCTTCTTTTTCTTCTTCTGTCACGTGGTTTTATGCTTATTCGTTTTTTTAATGGTTTTTAACTGTTTTATCAATAAATACTGTTCCGACATTTCTTTTTAGCCCGTTTACCCTGAAGAAACGTTTAGGTGAAACCTAGGTAGGTTTGCCTGGCTCCTTAGGATTTATTCTAGTATATATATATATATATATATATATATATATATATATATATATATATATATATGAATGTGTGTGTGTAATTTCTAAAGTATTAAAAGGAACGCAGGCTGGTAGTCGTAATACACACTGTTAAAAAAAGCAGGCGTCTATTTCACAAACGGCTATCCACTAAAAGTAATCTTTGAAGTATAAAATATATATGTGTGCGTTTGTGTGTCATTCTTACCATAATGAGATATGATTAAAAAAAAAAAAAAAGAAAACCTTCGTGAGGAAACTTTTAAAAAAATTTCCGACCTCCGTATTTGAACAGAAGTTTTCTTAAATTTAATGCGAAAATGCTTTAAATTCAGTCTTCAGCCAGAGTTCTTCGAAAGCGAATATCTAACCCAGATGTTCTGAAGCGTATCGACTTTCGACTGAACTTGTTTTCATCTCTGTCCACTGTGTGGGAAAAGACACCATCGTTCGCTCGAACCCAAGTTTGTAGACTTTGAAGTCAATCTCCCAACATGCCAAAAAAAATAAATGGAACATCTGAACAACACATATATGTGTGTATGTGTGTGTGTATATAAATATAAAAGTGAACATTGAAGTCAATACTCTGAGGCGACAAGCTGTCTCATGCTGGACGCGACAGTTAGGACGTCTGACGATTGTGTCCAGCATGAAATAGCCTGTCGCCTCTGAGTGTTGACTTCTATGTTCACTTTTATATTTATATTTACATACGCTCTATCTCTGATATCGAGCACTTTATCCCATGAATATAGCACGCGTTAAAACTATATTTCTTCATATATATATATATATATATATATATATATATATATTAGAGTGTGCAACTTATATATTATACATCATAAAGAAGTAATCTATACAAAGAATTAATTGGCATTGTTAATGTGATTAATGGTGAAATTGCTTCGCTAACAAAACATAATAAAACTTTAACTTACTATCAATTCTTTAAATAATACGATATTTATATTTGAGTTGTCAGATGGGATTGACGAGCCAGGTACTTTCAACATTATCAAATTTTCATCTTCAGGGCGCAATTTTTTCATATACAGGCAAAACCGTAAGACGAAATATGTGGAGTGTAGACCGATTTTTTTTTTTTTTTTAATATGCTTCTATTGACAGTTATATTATTTTAGAGCATGGTGATGCCGCAACGCTAGAGTTCTTCTTCAAATCAATCAAGTGAGAATTAATGTATTACTTCACCCGTTATCATAGTGGGTATTCATATAGGATATAGAATCCCTACTTTAGTAAGGGGAACAAGGTTCTATCCATACAGCTGGTCATAATTTACTAATTAACATTAATGATTTTTACATGTGCGCAAATAATTATTTGTACTGGGAAGTATGTAAAACAAATGTACTGAGTGTAATTGTAGGGGTTAACTGACTTTTTTACATCTTAATTTTTAATTTATATTTTTATTCAAGGTTGATAAAAAAATCTTTGAAAATGCTTGTAATTTATTTAATAAAGTTTTTTTTCCTTAACGAATATTAAGCTTAAATTAAGATTTATTGATTAAATGGCAAACATAGACAATTATTTTAAATATTATCTCAGGGGCTCACTTACTTTTGTACAGCTCTGAATATATATATATATATATATATATATATATATATATATATATATATATATATATATGACTTCACACGTTTTCATAGTGTGTATTCGTAAAGGAAATAGAAGCCCTACTTTAGTAAGTGGAACCAGGTTCTATTCATATCGGAAAGCATAACTCCATTATTAAAATTTCATGAATACGCAGGCCGATCACAGAATACACACTGCACAATAATAATGATTATAGTATTAATAAGAATGTCGAATGAAAAACAAATTCTCTAATATATATATATATATATATATTTGGTCACAAGGTTCCCAAACGACCCACAGCAGGTTTTGAATTTAGAGTTGTCCTTCTCCTAGACCAGTTGCCATCCAAGGCGATAGGACCAAGTCTGTCCTTCTAAGAGGTATGGATCCTATAGTTACCGATAGCTGGAGGGAGAAGAGGAGGATAATATGAGGATTCATAAGATGGGTATTCGTACGTAAGTGAATGTAATGGATTCGACTGGAATTATACCCCCACACACACCTTTTCTGAAAGAATTATTGCATTCCTAAGCCAATATAAACAGCCACAAAAAATGTTAAATATCCAAAGAAAACGGTTAAATCCCTTACATCATGTTTTTGAAGATGTACAACACATACGTCTAGTCTATCTCAAACAATAACAAATTGATGATATATATATATATATATATATATATATATATATATATATATATATACTTGAATTGATTCGAAGCGACATCCTTTAGGGGAGGTAGATTCGAATCCTTCCGGGGGAAGCATACAGGGTATCCCAAAAAATATTTACACCTTTTAGTTTCCATCTTACTAAAGTGTGTATACATTTTTGGGGGGTAACCTGTATTTTCTGACAAGATTTCTCGAATATTCAGGCTGGTAAATGTAATTAAATAAATATACCATTTAATTAAATACAGAAAGCATTCACTTTAATATAAGTATCCATCTAAAATTAACAAATTTATATATATATATATATATATATATATATATATATACATATATTTCGGTAAATCGAATCGAGTTCTCTCATTCACCTTCATCCCTGCCGAGCGTTAACGGCTTAGTGGTAGAATCCCCGACTGACGTCAATTCAGTCGAGTTTCGGTCGGGACATCTAGCCACACTGATGAGCTGTGATACATCGAAACAGTCTGTCTGTAGATGACTATATATATGCTCCTGAAAAAATTATTTCGCTTGAGTTCACTGGCGAGGAAGTGTGGGTTTGTAAACAGCGATTATTATGGCTGATAATGCAAAACTCTTTGGTAAATCGTATCGAGTTCTCTCAGTTATTGTGTGTTAATCTAAAAATAAATACGCTTAAATTCACCTTCATCCCTGCCGTGCGCCAACGGCTTAGTGGTAGAATACCCCCGACCGATGCCAATTGTCGGGTTTCGATCCTAGCTAGAGGCAACCGGACGTCTAGCCACACTGATGAGCTGTGATACAGCGAAACTTACTGTTTGTTGTTAAAAGAAGCATTGGTTAGGAATTAGTTTGCATGATACTATAATTTTGTGGGTTTGTATTTTAGGCGGGTGGGGGGTGATGAAAGTAAGCGTCATCGACAACCAAAACACAATATTTGTAATGCTACCCACCAAATCTCCACAAACAAAATCCAACAACTATCTAGCTATCCCCGACACGAGGTTGATAACCACCAACTCTAAATGATCTTCTTTCTTTCTTTTTATGTGCCATGTCCTTTCAAGACGTAGGCGATCATGGCTCTCCACCTCTCTCCATCCCTGGCAGCTCTCATCAAGTTCCTTCCCTCTGCGTCCTCCCCCAGACGACGTTCTGTCATCCACCTACCCAAGCCCGCCAAGTATGTCACACGTTGTTTTCCCTTATCTCTCTTTCCCTCTGTTCGACCCGTGAGTATCAGATTCTCCAGGCCCCCTTTCCTCATTATGTGTCCCAAAAACTTCAGCTTCCTCTTAAAACGATCAAGTTTTCTAATTACCCGCGTCTTTGAATACAAGAGACCTCAGCTGAGATATTCCAGTGAACTCTCTACTAATACAAGTTTTAATGTTTTTTTTTAGTTTTTTTTTTTTAAATTTTAAATTCATCTCTTTTGCAAAAAATTCCATAGCTAAAACGGATAAATTTAATGGTATCTATAAAAGCACGTCCGCGCGTGTTTTTTTAAAAATCCACTATCTCAGCGGAATAAAGATTTTATCGCAGTTACAATAATTTTGTCTTGGTAATTTACCCCTGAAGATGATCTTAGATAAGGTCGAAAGTACTTGGGTTAAAAAAAATTACGGTGCGCCTTCTTAAATTTCATCTTAACACCAAAAAACTGGTTAGAGAACGGGAAAGGATCAGTATAAAAATAAGTAGACACAATCTGTCTATATTATTAAATGAAAAGACACTTCGTGGTGGTGTAATGGTTAACAAGCTTGTCTCGTTAGAACAATTACGACTGAGCAGTGAGTTCGATCCTCACTGGGTGCCGCCTACTTTCGGTCGTGAGCTACATCTAAGTTACGCTTGGAAAATCACTATATTATTCAATGAAACTTGTTTGAATGAAAATATGCTGCCTAAATACACACACATACAAGCACACAGGTACTCACACACACACACACACATATATATATATATATATATGTGTGGGTGTGTGTGTTTCATTAAATACAACAGACAAGATACTATGACTGTTGTCCTCATCTTTATTGCCATATTCACGACGGCTCTCGTCAGTTGATATACGTTGGAATTTCGAAACGAACCCTGTATTTAGTCCAGGTGGGTACTTGGTCCAGCGGATAAAAACGTTGGTTATCCAGACATTGACTTAATGCAAAGTGTTGTGAGTTCAATACCTGGCCACAGCAGAGGTGAACAAAAACAGAGATGAGTCACCAAATGGAATTAACTGAAACTGACATATATTAGCAAAAATAATGACGTAATATTGTCATTTTTTAAAGTCAAAAAACGACTTTATTACGTCATTATTTTTGCACTAACCTAATATATATATATATATAGAAGAAAATGTCATGGCACGTTGATTTAGAACAAATCTGCCCCTCACCCCGTGGACTAAATAAAGTATTTGATTCTAAATTTCAACGTATATCACCTGAAGAATCCTGGAGCGTACAACGTCCAAAATGTGGTGAATAGGGCAATAAAGATGAGTACAGCAGTTCGAATGATGTCATTAGTGTAAATAGTTACAATAGCTTATCTCAGAAATGTAGACAAATGAGAATGTTACTGGTTGATTTCCTATGTTTCTCTTGCTTTCATTACACCCTATGGGTGTTAGATTCTCCAAGCCACCCACGCTTTCAGTTTTTATGCATCTCAAAAATTTCAACTGTCTTTTTCTGATTGTAGGTATACTTTTTATTTTACTTTCTAACTTCCGTAAAACTTGCATGTACGAGATCTGGTTTTAAAAAGTACCGGGACAGTTGCTATGGTAACGGTTCTAAAGTACCCAAAATGAAGCTGACCTTGAACTCTGTCGTGCATATACAATAAGTTATAACGTTCTCGTTCACTTCTCCTGTTTATAGCAGTGCTTGAAAAGAAAGTGTGTAGAGTGTGGTCGTCTTACCACAAAGCAGAGATTCTATCAGTGACCATGTCCTGTGCGGATGTTTTTGGTCAAATACAACATTACCATTATGCAACAACCACCAGATTTCAGTCCTTGTGACGCATGCTTCTTCTAAAATCAAATCTCACTTAAAAGGAATATAATTTCAAGGCGTCGAAGAAATCCAAGAGAATGAAAACAGACAGCTGCTCGCGATCCCCCAATAGAAGTTCGAGATGCGTCCATCAATGCAAACGACGCTGGATAAAGCGTGTGCCTTCAGGAGTTGGCTGCTTCGAAGGGGATTAAATACCGAATTCCTAATTTATATAGTTTTCTGTTTTCGTACGGTTTTTCGCACGTTCGAACGCTGAGAGCGCTTCACGTTGCCTGGCAACCCGTGCACAAATGCGCAATCCAGCATATTGTCACTCATCCCGCCCAACAAGAACGCGTGTTTCTTCAATTCAGCCAGGTATACATCCGCATACAGCATTCCCCATGTCCGACAACCACCATATTCTCCGGATCTCGCTCTTTGTCTCTTTCCAAAAATCAAATTTCACTCAAAAGGAATATGATTTCAAGAGATCGATGAAATCGAACAGAATGCGAAGAAGCAGCTGCTCGTCATCACCTAAAACGTGTTCCAGAAATGCGTCCATCAATGCAAACGACGCTAGATAAAGTGTGTGGCTTCAGTTGGTGGCTACTTCGAAAGAGATTAAATGCTGAATTAATATAGTTTTCATTTTATAGTACCAGTCTTGATACTTTTTGATTAGACCTTGTACTAGATATAATTAAGGCCGAAGTATTGTTAATTGATTTTCAATAATGAGTACTGGAGGTTACTGTGGGCGTTAATGAGTCAAAATGCCGATTAAGGATTCGAAAGTAAAATTCCATACACAAAATCATTGTCTCTTCTGGATTTTGTCAATTCAACTCGGTGTGGGTGTGTAGCTTTGCGTACATTGTTCGTGCATGAATATGAGCTACAGCGACTTTTCCTGCCGTCTGGTTGTTTCACGTATAATCTCTGAATCTCTGCGGGGTCGACCACCTATTCATAACCGTTGTTTATAGCAGTGTGTGGAAGGAAAGTGTGTAGAGTGCGGTCGTCCCACTAAAGCAGATCGGTTCCATCAATGACTATGGCTTGTGCTGCAGTTTTTGGTCATGGATGGCACTCCCCATGTCCGATAATCACGATATTCTCCAGATCTCGCCCCTTGTGACTTTTTCTCTTTCCAAAAATCAAGTCCCAATCAAAAAGGAACAAGATTTTAAGAGATCGAAGAAATCCAAGAGAATGCGAAGAGGCAGCTGCTCGAAATCCCCAAAAAGGTGTTCCAGGAATGCGCCCATCAATGCAAAACATGCTGGATAAAGTGTGTGGCTTCAGGAGGTGGCTGCTTCGAAGGGGATTAAATACCGAAATGTTATGTGATATATTAGGTTGGTGCAAAAATAATGTCGTTTTCTCACATATGTGAAGAAACGACATTATTTTTGCACCAACCTAATAGTTTTCTATGTTTACCGTGTCTGGTTTTCGCACGTCCGCACGCTGAGAGCGCTTCACATTGCCTGGCAACCCGTGCACAAATGCGCAAGCCAGCATATGCTCACTCATCCCGCCCAACAAGAACGTGTGTTTCTTCAATTCAGCCAGGTATATATCCACGGAATCCCCGTACTGCAGGTGCCGCTCAATGAGCAGTTTGTATCCCATAAACGTATCCGTAACAAAGGCTGTAACTAACGTCGTCTTTATCATTCTCAGCCACGGGAAAACTGAACGCCAATCCGTCAAACTCGGGAATTAACTTTAAATCGAATTTGGCGAATAGCATCTATTAGGTTGGTGCAAAAATAATGCCGTTTCCTCACATAGAAACATATGTGAGAAAACGACATTATTTTTACACCAACCTAATATTTGTCTTGTCTGGTTTTCGCACGTCCGCACGCTGATATGGCTTCATTTTCTATTTATAGAATCAGTCTCAATATTTTTTGACCAGACTTCGTATGTATCGAATAATCTAACATTTACCATTACGGAAAGCGCAATGTGCAAATCGATTTTGAATTTCGACTAAGTTTATTTCTTTTCCCGTAATCCGAATGTGTGCGTAAATATCTCTCTCTCTCTCTCTCTCGTGGGTTGTAACACATTATATATCATCCCTCTGTTCAGTCTCTGTCTTTGGGCAGAGTCCACTCCGTCAAAGAAAAGAATCGCAACTAAGGAAAATTATACTGAGAGGTGCCCAGCCCTGGGGAACAGCAGCCCTATACCGCGACGGTTGCGGGGGCTGCAAGAAATTTTTGTTCCTGGACCGGGTGTACGCGCTCCGGCCCCCAGCTTAAAAAAAAAGACCTTGTCTCACAACTCGTCTTAGTGGGGAGAGAGAGTAAATACCTAATCCGAATGTCCTTGAAAGATAACTTTAATCCATTCGTAACTTCAGATTATCCAATCGCCTGATATATTTGCTAGAATGTCTTGTCACTTGTATGACACAATTGTTAAAGGAGAAAAAAATGGGTTAGTGAGTACTTAGACACAAGAAACACTTTTTTTATTATTTTCCCAAGGCAGTCATAGAAAGAATTCTGGGAGGCCCCATCCTATAGCCAATATTAACAGAGAGGAATATGATGCGTGCGTGTGCGTGTGTGTGTGTGTGTGTGTGTGTGTGTGTGTGTACGTGCGTGCGTGTGTATGTGCGTGCGTATAAAAAAAATAACCACCTGCAGTTACACACATTTTTTCATTTCAAATCAGTAAACGCCATATGCATTCATCGAGGCGGTGAAATCTCATAGCCTCACACATGCCTTATCCAAATCGGGAAACTGCGAGAACTGAAAGAGCAGCGACCCCTATCGGCACTGGTAGTGAAATGTAAGAAGACCAATTGGTGCCAACTGACACGTGTAAATTCACGTGCCACCGACACCACATGTTGCATTCCTCACCTCACGCGTCTCAGCCTCCCAGCCCCCCAACACCTTCACCATCCTCCCATTTTTTTCCCCTTTTTGCGATGTCTGTTATTCTTTTATCCCTTAGTTTTTCCCCTTTTCACTCAGTTCTTATCTCACACTTTCTTTCTTTCTTTCTTTTTTCATTCTTCTTTCGTTCTTTATTTTCTTGTTTTTGTCTTTCGTTCTTGCTCAGGTTTTCGTGTTGTTTATAAATATTTTTATTTTTCTCTTCTTTTTTGTTTCGCTCACTACATTCATTCTTTGTTCCTTTCTTTTTTCTTCTCTTTTTTTCTTGATTTTTTCTTCACGTTTTTTCGTGATTTTTTCTCTTTTTTATTGAATTTTTTTTCTGCTGGTTTTTCTTGATTTTTTCTTCTCTTTTTGTCTTGATTTTTTTCTTTTCTTTTTTTCTTGATTTTTTCTTCTCGTTTTTTCTTCTCTTTTTTTCTTCTCTTTTTTCTTCTCTTTTTTCTTCTCTTTTTTCTTGATTTTTTCTTTTCGTTTTTTCTTCTTGTTTTTTCTTCTCTTTTTTCTTCTCTTTTTTCTTTTCTTGATTTTTTCTTCTCGTTTTTTCTTCTCGTTTTTTCTTCTCTTTTTCTTCTCTTTTTTCTTCTCTTTTTTCTTGATTTTTTCTTCGATCTTTTCTTCTTTTTATCTTGTTTTTTTCTTCTCTTTTTTCTTGATTTTTTTCTTTTTTTTCTTCTCTTTTTTCTCCAATTTTTCTTTTCTTTTTTTCTCTTTTTTCTTCTCTTTTTGTCTTGGTTTTTTCTCTCTTTTTTCTTGATTTATTCTTCTCTTTTTTCTTCTCTTTTTTCCATATTTTTTTTTTCTTGATTTTTTTCTTCGATCTTTTTTTCTCTTTTTATCTTGATTTTTTCTTCTCTTTTTTTCTTCTCTTTTTTCTTCTCTATTTTCTTCTCTTTTTTTTCTTCTCTTTTTTCTTGATGTTTTCTTCTCTTTTTTTCTTCTCTTTTTTCTTGATTTTTTCTTGATTTTTTTCTTCGATTTTTTCTTCTCTTTTGTCTTGATTTTTTCTTCTCTTTTTTTCTTGATTTTTTCTCTTTTTTTGTCCTCTTTTTTTCTTCTTTTTTCTTGATTTTTTCTATTTTTTCTACTCTTTTTTTCTTGATTTTTTTCTTCGATTTTCTCTTTTTTTCTTCTCTTTTTTCTTCTCTTTTTTCTCTTTTTTCTTCTTTTTTCTTCTTGATTTTTTGTTCTCTTTTTTGTTCGCTTTTTTGTTATCTTTTTTTCTTGATTTTTTCTTCAATTTTTTCTTCTCTTTTTTTCTTGATTTTTTCTTCTCTCATTTTTCTTAATCTGGTGTTTTTTATTTCCAACTTTTTAAAGGAACTTTCTTTCTGCATTTATTTTTTCATTTCTCCTAAATATCACTTCTTCTGCTCTTCCCTTTTTTTCTTTCTTTTTTCTTTTTCTTTCTTTTTTCTTTCTTCTGCTATTTATTTCTTCCATTCCTACTTTATTTCACATAAGTTCATATTCTTCCCTCCTTCTTATTTTGCTAATTTCCTTTCGTATTATCTTTTATTTATCTCAATTCTCTTTTTCCCTTTGTTGTAAATATTTTTCATTGATTATTTCTTTACATTTTCCTTCAATTTTTACATTTCTTGTTTCAAAATTCTTAATCACTTTTATTTTCTGTTTCATGAATTTTAATAGTACAACTGGCGCAACACTCTTTCATTACCGTCTTCTCCATATTTACCATTATTACTTTTTAACCTTTTCTTCTTTCATTCTCTCTTTCTTCCTTTCTTTTATTTATTTATTTATTTATTACACGTGTTTTTCTTTTTAAAGATTTTGCTTTTCTTTCATTTTTTCTTTTTATCTTTCTTTTCTTCGTTGCCGTTTTCCCATTTTGCATTCATCTCATTCTATCTTTTTCTCTTTTTCTTTCTTGCTTTCTTTCATTATTTCTCTCTTTCTTTCTTTCTTTCTTTCTTTTGTTTTTCTTTTTTTCCATTTTGAAATTCTTTCGTTCCTTCTGCTCTTTACTTTCTTTTTTCATTTTTCGCCATTTTGTATTTTCTCTTTTACTCTTTTCTTTCTTTTTTCTTTATTGTTTTCTTTTTCACGTTTTGCATTTTTCTCGTTCCTTTTATTACACTTTCCTTTCTTTCTTTCTTTTTTTCTTTTTTCCCATTTAGTATTTCTAACGTTCCTTTTTTTTACTCTTTCATTCATTCTTTCTTTCTTTCTTTCTTTGTTTTTTTCTTTTTTCCCATTTTGTATTTCTCTCGTTGTTTTTTTTTTACTCTCCTCTTCTCTTTTTTTCTTTCTTTATTTCTTTCTTCCTTTCTTTCGTCATATTTCTTTTCCTTGTTCGCATTCTTCCTTATTTTCGCGCCAAATCCATCCATTAAAAATACACCCCATTTTTCTGAAACTTGCCCCAAACTTCTGCATTAACTCAAACCCAACGGACATCTCTCAATCTAGTTCTTTAATATTCTTTTTATTTTGTTTTATTTTTTTTCATTGCTATTTTATTTTTATCACCCCCTACATCTTTACCCGTTTTCAGTTACACCCTTACATTCCAATCAATTATAGCCATGAATTACAGAAACATTTTTAGGGGTACACTCTGACGGGGTCACACTAACGAGACCACGCATCAAGAAAAGCGTCTCTGTTTTTCTCTTATCTTTCTAACTTGCCCTTATACTCAGCCATTACCCCAACAAATGCAGAGACAAAACGCATGCGCAGCTAAACACACACACACACACACACACATACATATATATATATATATATATATATATATATATATATATATATATATATATATATATATGCGTCGATGATCAAGCTAATTTGAATAGTGCCTTTAAACGCAAATTTTCCCCGATTCACGAAATATATATTACTTATTAATTAAAGCGACAGATCCTACTACCTAAACTTTATTTTTAGTGGATACCCATATTTGAGTAGACGCCCCGAATTTTTATTAGAAAGTATATTTATTTATTTTTGCCTACCGGACTGAATATTTGAGAAACTTTATTAAACAAAAATATGTGTTTTTCGGTAGGATTCGAACCTGCGTCCACCTAAGCAGAGGAAACTTTTGTTAGACCGCTCGTCTTGAAATGGACCTCCAATCGGTTGTTAACTGGGGCAAGAACTGGCTGGTCAACTTTAACGCCTCAAAAACTAAACTACTCTCTATTAATCACCATAGAGATCCTACCCTGCCCCCGCATTAGAATGTCTGATAGTCAACTTCTTGAGAGCAATTCTCTGCGTCTGCTCGGTCTCACGTTGACTGCTAACCTGTCATGGAACAAATACATTGAGTCAATTGCATCGTCCACCGCGAGGAAAGTTGGCTTTCTCTGCCGCGCCAGGAAATTTTTCTACCCGGAATCGATAATTCAAATATACATATCAACCATTCGCCTTTGCATGGAGTATTTCTGCTATATATGGTCTGGAGCACCTTCTGTTTACCTCGGAGCTCTTGACAAGATCCAGAGGTGTATATGTAATATAATTGGCCCTGATCTGGCATCTCGTCTACAGTCACCCTCTCACAGACGCGCCGTCGCCTCTCTCCGTCTTTTCTACAAATACTTTCATGGTAATTGCTCCGATGAGCTGCTTTCACTGGTTTCCAGACTCCATGAATTCAAGCGCCCTACGAGGCTGGCATCCCGCTCTCACCCTTTCACTGTAGAAACTACTAAATGTAGCCGTCTCTTCTACTCCAATAGCTACATCCCTAGCACCTCTCGCCTGTGGAACACCCTTCCCAATTACTGTTTCCCTGAGAGCTATAATCTCCAACTATTCAAATGTAATGTCAATCGACATCTCCCGTTACCTTGATCTACCCACTATCCTTCTCATCCTTTCTTCTATCACTCCTATCTGCTCTCGCTCCAAATTTTCTGCAACCCCTTGCATCCTAGTGGCTTCACGCCTTGCTTGGGGCGTAATGCTTTAAAAAAAAAGATTCCAGGTGCTTGAGAACACTCGACCACGGAAAAGATTTGAGTTTGAAGACGCTATTCAACATTGCTTGTTAACTGGAGAGCCGAGTTCTAATTCCTGCTGGGTTCGTTATCTCCACTTATGCGCCCCGTTTATTTACTAAACAGTATATTATATTTGGTTTCATCTACGGGAGTGTTCGTTTTATATATATATGAATCGAGGGTTTGGATGAGTAGCTCTGAAAAGTGTCTGCCCCAAAATAACCTTGTGGCATAAACGTGTACCGTGCCACAAGAAATGGAAAAGCTTTGAATATTAATTCAAAAACCAGGTCAGAAATGACTGGCCATTGCTATTAGCTTCGTGTATGCATATTGTGTGCAGACGTATGAAACTAATTGTAGTGGCTAGTCATTGCCGACCTGATTTTGAGTTAACATTAATAGGAACTGACAAACATATTATTTAGGTAAGAAAATCAGGTACTGAAAATTGTAATTAAAAATAAGAAAATTTGCGCGGGGTACTATATACCCATGGTTAGTGTTTTAGGTTTATACTTGACACATCCTATTTGAAATTGAAACCCGAATTTTATTTATTTATTAAACAGCGCGTATAATATATATATATATATATATATATATATATATATATATATATATATATATATATATATATATATATATATATATATATATATATATGGACGGCTTGTGGCAGTTCCATTCTTGAATGACCGTAGAGTGTCGCTGGTGTAAAACTTATATTTGACCACATCCGGATATGATCCAACTTCCGCTTTCTTGAGAGGCACACCATATGAATCATTAGGCGACATTTCTTAAATAATGAAAAGCTTAAAATCAATCCGCTTTTAAAAAGAAAAAAAAGCTGTAATAAATTTCCCTAGCTAGGAAACGAAATTTGACAAAAAAAGAGTTAATAGAGGAAGTGTGTGTGTGTGTGTGTGTGTGTGTGTGTGTGTGTGTGTGTGTGTGTGTGTGTGTGTGTGTGTTTGAGAGAGAGAGAGAGAAACGAAGAGAAAAAGTTAAAAAAGGGTGAATACAGTTCTTTCACGTGGGAGTGTTCGAAATGCCAATAAGAATAAACTGAGATAGATACCTAAGCTAGCTAGCTAGATAGATATGAACAGACATAGATAGATAGATAGATAGATAGATAGATAGATATTAATACAGTGATATAGATAAAGATAGACTGATAATTTTCAGAGGACGCGAGTAGGGAAGCCTGATGACCAGTTGAAAATCAGCATATATATATAATGTATACTAACTTGCCAGTCACTGCTCCATAGCGAGGTGTCTTATATGTATACTATAAGACTTAGCTTGATACAACGAAACGTCATAAATAAAGAAAACAACTTCGAATCGTACTCTTTTTTATATATAGTGGTTTACACAATACAAGGCTCAAAATTGATTAAGTTTTTTTTTATGGTTTATCAACCTTTTGCAGGTTATCTAAAACCAGAAATTGTTTTTAGATTTTAAGAAATTTTTGCAGACAACAAAGTTTCTTTTTAGATAATTATGATTTTTCTGATAATTAACCTATAGCTGAGGGGACATGAGATGGATTCATACCTGGGTAACTGCGCGTAAGTGAATATAGCGAACCTCACTGGAATTAGATCTTGGATTTCCGATTTTCAATTCCTTACCGTTATCTATCAGCACATCCAAGCTCACAACACGTAGTATTCCGAAGCGGTACCCCATCTAGGTACTGACCAGGCTCGATGCAGCTTATATCATATCACTCAAGTTAGTGACTGTTAAAATGACCATGATGAATGATGTGCGTGTGATACGGGTGAAAGAGTAGATGGTATTAAGTGAAAATTATGAGGGCAAGGAGGTTAGATAAAGATTGAGCCTTTCTTTAAAATGTTGACATTATAGTGCTCAGGAAAGCATCCACCTGGGAGTCTGTGATACTAAATAGTTCTTGCGAAAAATTCCTATGACTAGAACTTTCTCTTTGCATTTAGAATAAGAATTTTTTTATTATTGATTTGTCTGTTTAGCGGCAAATAAATTCCCTATATATCATTTAATTTTCTTTGGAGCTTGGAAGCAATAAAAAGATGATTTATGTTATTCTGCTTTCACAGTTGAATACATGGTAGATGACACTCAGCTTTTCTGCATATACATGTTTGGGTGGACAGGATTACTAGAGGATTTATGGTGTCGTTTTGTTGAGGTTATATTTTGAAAAACAGTTTGATTTAAAAAAATTGTAGAATATTATATGGATTAATATCATGAAAGAGACCTTTCATGTTTATTTTTGGTAATATTTTAAACAGATTTGGGTGAAGTCACTACAGTTTATTTGTCTCTTTGTTTAGCTTATCTGTTATTTAATGTCGAAATTTAATTTTAGGGGAACATAATTAATTTCTGTTAAAAAAATCGATTACTGGTAATTTTTTACTATGAAAATATGTTATTGGTTATTTTACTATAAAACATATCTGGGACCCTAACAGGTGCCACCATCTCAGACCAGGGTAGACCTAGGAATACCACAATTAAGATGTTTTTCCACGCTCCTCAAAACCTCCCGATCAGTGGCCTTGCCTTAAAATGTAGTTTATTGTCATATACAATTTGTTAGTATGTTCATAAACATGTATTGTTGATAAATTCACTCAAAATATCTATTTTTGGTAATTTTTTTTATATAAAATGTATTGCTAGTATTTTTACTATAAAAATGTTTTTTATACTTTCATAGTGATTTTTTTTTTGTTTGGGGTTCACTATTTGCCCATAACTGGGACCCTAACAGGTGCTACCACAACGAATCTGGGGAGATCTGGGAACAAGAGTAATTAATAGGTGGTTCCACGCTCCTCAGAACGTCCAATATCCCAATCAGAGGCCTTACTGCCAGATGGAGTTTATCGTCATACCAATGACTGAATACGGAGAAATGAGAGTGATTCGACTCTGTAGAAATATAATTCCGTATGCTAGCAGTAAATGCCTGAACAGGTTGAAATAAATAATGGATTGCACCTGAGAATCTGACATTCAAATAGTAATGAAGTAACAACAGGCTTAAAATATTGCATATAGGGGAATAGTCTCTAGAGTGGAAAATACCCTATCCTTTTCAAGACTGCATAAACGATTTTGAACTCTATCAACGCAGAAAAATAAGGATTGGCTAGGATGTGGAGTCTAGATAGTGATTGTCCATTCATTTGAAGATTATAGGGTTAACGAAAGCATCCACGTGTGAGCCTGTTCTAGAAAAGTCATTTTGGGGGAAAACTGCCAGATGATCTTCCTCCTTACATTTAGAATATGGAGGAAATGAGGGTGCTTCAACTCCATGGAAGTAACATGACGTACGCTAACAGCAATGGTCTGAACTGGTGGAAGTAAAGAATAGAGCTCATTTGACATGGAAATATCGATAGGTTAATGATAGGGTAGCGAAAAGTTTTCTAATTTGTGCCTCTGGGGAAAGAGGATGCAGAGTTAAATGTCTTTCCTCAATATTCCGAGTAAATTATTTCAAGGCTGGAAAGTGATGATTCAGAAGATTCTGCCCATACATAGCAGTAATACCCCATTCTTGGTTTAATGTGACTTTTGTAATGTACTGCGAGACTCGCACACTTCACTATGGCGTCTGTCACCGAAAAATTTGTTTCGATATATTTAAGCTGCTTCCAGTCAAAGAGACCTGCTCGTCCATACCAAAAGCCTCACGTATTCTATCAGCGTTAATTACAAAAATAAGCGGATTAATTTCGTTTTTCAGCACTGCTAATCTGATGATATTTGTTGAAGATCTAATTAACAACATCTGTGACAAAACTAAACTAAAGAGTTTAAATAACGTATGACCTTTAAGACGTGCCAAGTGTCATCTGAATATTTCCTTGAGGACATTTCTTTTCAAGCGATAATGTTTGTTTCATTTTTTTTCTTCATTCTTTACTTCACACAATTTGTTTTTCTTTTTTTTCTTTCTTTCTCATGTTTTCTTTCTTTACATTATACTCTTCTTTCTTTCTTTCTTTCTTTCATTTTTTCTTTCTTTCTTTCTTTCTTTCTTTCTTTCATTTTTTCTTTCTTTCTTTCTTTCATATTCGTTATTTTCGCATGTTTATCTCTACATTTATTACTTGTTCTTTTTCTTTTTTTCTTTTAAACTTTTCGTTTCTTCTTTTATTTTCAGCATCACTGCAAGAGATCCAATTTCTTTCTTTCTTTCTTTCTTCCTTTCTTTCGTTTTCTTTCATTCTTATGTTATTTCTTTCTTTACGTCATTTTTTCTTTCTTATACTTGCAGTCTCGCCGCAATATATTCATTTTATGCTCAATTAGCTTTAACAGTTTAAATGTATTTGTGTGAATACCTTCTTTGTTTCAAGGGAGCATTTATCATTGCTATATTCATATTTTTATGGGTTACATTAGCTTCGTATATGACGGTATTTTGTAAGAATTTACTCTTCAGAGGGCATTCATACTTTGTTATCCAATTACAGATGTGTATAATGGTCATTCTTCATGTACTAGCGTTTTTTTTTTTGTCCTTTTTCGTGATTTGTCGTATGAGTTCGGTAAAGATATATTGTGTTTCATATCTGGTGTAGTTTACTTGCTTTGGGAGATTTGTTTTTCGATGAGTTTGATGAATTGTTGACCAACAATTACCCCACATGAAGACTCAAAAGAACCAAAAAAGTAAACCATAACCAACCCCTCAAAAATCACCTAAACCCCTCAACATTTCGTTCTCCAACATCCGTGGCATTAGAACAAATTTCTGCAGTATGGAATCTTTCCCGGATATACTGGCTCTATGTGAGACCAACCTTTTCTCGTCTATTCCCTCCTCTGATCTCTCGATCCCCGGCTACTTTCCTCTCCTCAGGAAAGAATCATTATCCCACATGTACAGCCTTGGTGTCTATGTCAAGGACCATCTCCCTCTGGCCAGAGAGTTGTCTCTCAAATCGCCAGACCATTCGTACATGTGTCTCCGACTATCTCTCCTCAATGCCGTAAGCTATTTCTTCTTCCTCTATCGTTCTCCGTCCTCTCAAGATTGTGGGATACTCGATAGCATATCTGACAGCATAGACAAGGCCCTCTCTCTCCACCCGTTTGCTCACATATTCGTGTTTGATGACTTTAACGCCCATAATACCAAGTGACTTAAGAATGCTACTACTGACTGAGCAGGCATTCAAACACGTAATTTCTCAATTTCTCACTCCCTCACGCAGATAGTTAACTTCCCCACGCGTTCTGCCCTCAAACTGGAAGGTAAGTCCTCTCTTCTCGATCTATATTTTACCTCCATCCACGAATCTTGCAGCGCCACGCAGCTCTACCCTCTTGGTAACTCCGATCATGCTGTAGTATCTGTTAAACATTTCCTTCAACTCCACGCCCCGCAAAGAACCTCCTATCATTAGAACCTCGTTCTACTATCAATGAGCGGATTGGGACTCGTTCCGTGACGTCCTCCGCGATGTCCCCTGGGATGTTGTCTTTACACTCGGATATACTGGTTCTGTATGCTTCTGAGGTCTCACCCTGTGTTAAAGCTGGAATCGATGCTTTCATCCCCTCAAGGAAATTTAAGGTCAAGTCGCACTCCTCCCCTTGGTTCTCCGTTGCTTGCTCAGCCGCCATTGCCCATAGGAACCACTTCTTTCACCTATTTCGTAGCGACATGTCGGACTGCAATAGACGTCTCTTTGCCTCCGCCCGTAACGAGTGTAAGCGTGTCCTCAACGAAGCTAAGTCTCTATTAGCTACTCGGATGAAGGAGCGTATTACATCTCGCAAATTTGGCTCCAGAGATTATTGGCGGCTCTGCAAGAACGTCCTCAACAATAGAAAACCCACAATACCTCCTTTGTTCAACCAGTTCGATGTCGCGACCTCCTCTACTGACAAGGCTGAATGCTTTGCTCGGAAATTCTCATCTAATTCAACGCTCGACTCCTCCGGTGTACACATACCAGACTTCCCTCTAAAAAATGAGGTACTATTGAGCGGGTTACACATAACCCCGTCATTGGTATTGGACATTATCTCCAATTTAGACCCCCACAAGGCTAGTGGTGGAGATGGCATACCAGCCTGAGCTACCGCCCGCCCTCTCTAAACTATATAACGACTGCCTCAATGAATCCTGTTTTCCTGACTGCTGGAAGTCCTCATCCATATTTCCTGTCTTTAAGAACTCTGGAGACTACCCTGACCTCTCTAATTACCGTCCTATTAGTCTCCTACCCCTCTTCGGCAAAATCTTCAAAGCCCTAATCAACGTCGAAGTGGTTAACCACCATACCTCACACGACCTTCTCTCAGACAAGCAATATGGTTTCCGCTACGCCCGATCTACAGCTGATGTGCTTACGGCCTTCACTGAAACCGTCTACCAAGCCCTTCAAAACAACGGTGAGGCTCTTGCCGTGGCCCTAGACATCTCCAAAGCGTTTGATGAGGTTTGGCATGCTGGCCTTCATCGCAAGCTCCAGGGTTATGGTATTACAGGTCGATTGTTTGACCTAATACAATCATTCCTGTCAAACCGTGAATAGAAGGTCTTTCTCAACAGATTCTTCTCCATTTCCTATCCCACAAACGCAGGTGTTCCCCAAGGCTCCATCCTTGGCCCCACTCTATTCCTTATTTTCATCAACGACCTTCCTGACGCCATAGGTTCCCAAGTTGGCATCTACGCGGACGACACTACAATTTACTCCTGCCTCAAAAACAAATCTAGTGTCTCTGACAAAACTAACCTGGCCGGTTGTCTTGAAATGGACCTACAATCGGTTGTTAATTGGGGCAAGAATTGGCTGGTCAACTTTAACGCCTCAAAAACTAAACTACTCTCTATTAATCACCATAGAGATCCTACCCTGCCCCGCATCAGAATGTCTGATAGTAAACTTCTGGAGAGCAATTCTCTGCGTCTGCTTGGTCTCACGTTGACTGCTGACCTGAGATGGAACAAATACATTGAGTCAATTGCTTCGTCCACCACGAGGAAAGTTGGCTCTCTGTGCCGCGCCAGGAAAATTTTCTCCCCGGAATCGATACTTCAAATATACAAATCAACCATTCGCCCTTGCATGGAGTATTTCTGCCGTATATGGTCTGGTGCACCTTCTGTTTAGCTCGGAGTTCTTGACAAGATCCAGAGGTGTATATGTAATATAATTGGCCCTGATCTGGCATCTCGTCTGCTTTTGCTCTCTACCAGACGTTTTTTTTTTTACAAATACTTTCATGGTAATTGCTCCGATGAGCTGCTTTCACTGGTTCCCAGACTTCATGAATTCAAGCGCCCTAAATGTAGGCGTCTCTTCTACCCCAATAGCTTCATACCTCGCACCTCTCGCCTGTGGAACAGCCTTACCTATTACTGTTTCCCTGAGAGCTATAATCTCCAAATATTCAAATGTAATGTCAATCGACATCTCCAGTTACTTTGATCTATCCACTACCCCTCTCCTCACCCATACCTCTATCACTCTTATCTGCTCTCGCTCCAAATCTTCTGCAACCCCCTGCATCCTAGTGGCTTCACTCCTTGCTCGGGGCATAATGCTTAATATATATATATATATATATATATATATATATATATATATATATATATATATATATATATATATATATATAATATAAAGGGAGTTGAAGCATATGATGATTCGATTTGTGTTGGGTTTGTTTTGCTGCACTTTCATACACGATTTTTGCTTTATTATATTTTTTCTTTTTAATTTTGACGAGTTTCCGAGTAAGCTGTAGCTGATCAAGAGAGGAAGGTTCTTTGTTTTTGCTGGGTTGGTGGGTGGAGAACTACACAGTGGTAGACTTTAAAGAGATAGATTTAAAACACAACAAAGATATATATTTACTGTAGCTCAAAGAGAACAACAATACACTTCACTTGCTCACTTCCTTGAATCACTCACACAGCAAAATCAAACACTTCCCTTGCATCCACGCCATCCATATATATGCACTTGGATTGCTAGTCTTTTTAATCTGAATGTATCTGATTAAAGAAACTTTCCTATATTAGTTTACGTTTCTCTCTCTCTCTGTACATATATATATATATATATATATATATATATATATATACATATATATATACCTATCTATACATACACACACGCACACACACATATATATATATATATATATATATTCAAGAGATATAGCAAAGTTCAAAGGACTTAACTTGTGACTGACAGTTTCACATTTACACTTCTAATATATATATATATATATATATATATATATATATATATAGAGAGAGAGAGAGAGAGAGAGAGAGAGAATATCTGTGGTCAATATATATATATATATATATATATATATATATATATATATATATATACCCAGGAGTATAGAATCCATGTAGAACTCAATATCCAGGTCAGCATAAGAATATAATATAAAGAAGAAGACTAAGAATATAATATAAAAGAATATATATATATATATATATATATATATATATATATGTATGTATATATATATATATATATATATATATATATATATATATATATATATATATAGTAAGAATATAATATAAAAAACCGAAACACTAGTATTCAATGGTTATAATTTATTACATTGGAATCGTAATCACGATCCAATTCATCAGACCTACAATATATATATATATATATATATATATATATATATATATATATATATATATATATATAAGAAATATTCTAATCGTAGCTTAAATATGGCACAGGGCCAAATGCTTGGAGCACCCAGTGAGAGTTGAACTCACTACTCAGTCGTAATGGATTTACCGAGACAAACTAACCATTACAAGTTTGTCTCGCTCAATGAATTACGACTGAGTAGTGACTTCGATTTTCACTCGTTGCACCATACTTTTGGCTTTGTGCCACTTCTAAGCCGTACTTAGAAAATGTCTAAAATATATATATATATATATATATATATTCTTCAAATGTTAACTTTATCGGAGGTTAGTGAATAGACGACCCGTTTTTTAAACAGTGTGTATTACGTCTTCTAGTCTACGTACCGGAGAAAACCTAATAAAGAAAATTCGCACTCCCACAGAGTTCTAATCTGTGACTTTGCAGGAGAATCCACCATCTTACACAGTGTTTTCGACCGCTGGGTCGCAGAAATCGTTACACCCACAACCCAGATGCTTCTCCGTCAACTAGAATCTTACAAAAGACTAACATTGTATATCAATTTAAATGTCCTTTGGGAGATTGATAAAAATGTTAATGCATATGTTGGTTTTACAACGACGACGTTGACGAGACAGCTTAAGTTTAAATTGAATGTATACAGTTCAATCACAGAACTTTTAAAAGAACACTCATTTTCACATTCACAGTTTAGACAGCTATTAGTCGAAAATATATTAATACTTTATCAGAATAATAATAAGCACTTTGAATAAGTGAATTGCGGCCAAAAATAAATATTGTCAACTGAGTATAGCAACAATGTTCTTAAATGTTTGAAGCAGAAAAGATTGTTTTTTTTATATAAAATACTAAATTAAAATATTATAAGTAAAATATTAAAAACCTTTATCATTTTTTACATATTAAAAGAAAAATTTACAAAGGTTACCCTCCTGGTATATTCGAATTTTGGAACGCTGTAAACAAACAGTGAAAAAATATTTTGAATTTACGGAGTTACTATATACACATCCACAGATATTTTAACACCCTGAAGAGGGTCTCTGATGAAATTGAAAGTACTTTAGACAATAAAATTATTTGAAAGAAAATTTTTGAATTTATCTTAATCAATTTTCTACAGCCACCAAGAAATTAATTCGTGAACTTGAAAGGATTAAAACTAAAATATATTGACATAATACGTCCAAATTATTTAACCAAACCTACATGAATGAATATATGCTGCCTAAATATATGTGTGTGTGTGTGTTTGTGTGTGTGCGCGCTCGCGAGAGTGTGTGTCCGCGCGAGCGTATCGGAAGGGTTCTTAACGAAGTTAGTTAACTAGTATGGCAAGGTTCTGGAAAGCAAGCGACCGCCCCAAAAATATAAAATATAATTTGAAATAAAAATCAGCACGAACTCCTATAAGATGAGAATCGCCTATGATGTGTCGGGATAGATTTCACCAGTGAAAAGAAATGATATTACTCTTCCATCTGAGCCAGAGTTTCCTCGTTTGAATTTTGAGGCTTCTTGATAACAATCTACTCGCCAGGGTGAAAAATCGCAAGTAATAAGCAAGAGAGAGAGAGAGAGGTGGGGGAGATAGAGAGGGAGAGAGAAAGCAAGAGAGAGAGGGAGAGAAGAGAGAGAGAGAGAGCGGGGGAGAAAAAGAGAAAGCAAGATAGAGTGAGAGAGAGAGATAGCGTAAAAGAAGGTTCCGTTATGTCACTCTCACTCGTTCAAGTCATGACGGAGTCCCAGTTCTGGATGATATATTAGTACGTTTGCATACCCCACCTTTAACACTGCAGTTCCCTATATTTGCTGGTAAGCTAGATTTATAATATTGATAGAAACGCTTGCATGCCATGTTTTCTTTTGAGTGAATATAGTTTACATATAATTTATTTATACTAGAAAGACCTATGAAAAATTCACGGTTTCCGACGAAATTAAAATATCTGTAGAAATGCTTCTATCGCATTGGTAAATATTTGAGCTGAGCAACTTTAACAAAATATTGCAATAAAAAAAAAAAACATAAATATGGATACTAGTCATTATTTTAAGAAGTGGGTACAAATGAAATGATTTGAAATTGACTTTTTCCCATTTCAATGAAACAGATATTGAAGACTTCTGTCTTTCCTACTTTCTTTCATTTATTTCTCATTAAAACCAAGTAGTCTTTTTTTTTTATTGCCGAAACTGAATAATCCATTATTTATGAAGTATTAGCTGAATACGTTAAATACTTCTTTCTTTTTTTCTTTCTTTCTTTCTTGACAATTTTTCGTCTTATGAATATTTCCCTTAATAATAATTTTAAAATAATTCAGCATACGATGGTGTTTTATTTATGGTAACTAAAATATTGGATAATCGTCTACTCGATAACCGTCATTCGATACTGTGCATCTAAAAAATGACACTTTTATCGAGGTCGCCATCATCTCAGACTTTTGGCTGGAATCAAAGTGTTGTATCTGCCCTCGTGCGGATAAAGGGCATTCATCTCTCAGTTGTATCTCTGTCTTTGAAGAAGTAGGTACAAATGAAAAGATTTGAAATTGACATTTCCCATTTAAACAGATTTTAAACACTTCTGTCTTCCTTTCTTTCTTTCAGTCATTTATTTTCTCGTTAAAACCAAGTAGACATTTTGTTTTAAATAATCAAAACGGAAGAGTCCATTACTTATGAGGTAGTGGCAAAATACGTTAAACAATTCTTTCTTTCTTTCTCTCTTTCTTTCTTTCTTTCTTTCTTTCTTTCTTTCTTACCAAATTTCTGTCTTATGAACATTTTTTTAATAATAATTTTAAAATAATTCAGCAGACGAAGGGATTTTATCTATGGTAACTGGAATTTTGCTGATACTCGATAACCGTCATTTGATACCGTACGTCTGAAAAATGTCACTTTTATCGAGGTCTCCATACATCTCAGAATCAGAGTGTTGTATCTGTCCTATTGTGGATAAACTGAATTTCGTCTCTCAATTGTATCTCGGTCTTTGAAGAAAGCGCAACTCAGTTGTGTCTTTGCCCGCACACAAAGGGCAATTGACACTATTCTTGAGAGGTGTTTCTGGCTGGGAAGACAGCTGCCGGCAGCAGTAACTCGATCATTGAATTAAAGTGAAGGTTGTTAATAATTACGATCCCAGCGCAACCGACTGTTGCGGGCGCTGGCCTATGATTGAACCTGGCTCAGGTTCAAGCGCGACAGGCTCCCCTCATTAAACTGACCTTGTTTCACATCCTGCCATCCTGGGGCGGCAAGAAAATACAATCACTTCTTGGCCTTTTAGTTGAGATCAAAGTGTAGTATCTGTTCTTGGCTTAGTCTGATTCCCACTGTCTACTTTATCTTCCGTTCTTTCATTCATTTTCCCGCTGTGTCTTTCCCCCTCTTTCCATACCGTCAAAACGGTATAATCCTTTATTTACGAGATACTGGCTGGGCGTAACGGTCGTGCAAACTAAGTAAGGGCGGGACAAGCATATAAGAATTATAAAAGAATATTTACTTACGGTTCGTGTTTATGAATTTCTTTAGCGTTGTCAGCTTCTTGTCGTAAGCATTTTCATCTGTGCATGCGTCAACATATGTCTATGCGTGCATGGCTCAGTTACTTGTGACACTTTTATGTGTTATTTGAAGGCAGCTGCGCTGAGAAACGGAAATATCGAACTGAGTTTCATTTGCAGCTGACGGTGACCGCTGACATTACAAAGCGACCTACTTCAACTCTCTCTCCTTGCCAGAACTCCTGAAAAATATCTGCCCTCCTAGTCTCCAATGAGAGTTGACTGATAAAATTAAGACGGGCAGATCACTCTCGTAAAACAACGTTTTATCAGTCCAGGCATTCACAGTGAAAGCGGTTACGCCCTTTTTTGACCTTGACATAATGACAGCTTTGTTGCATTTGTTTAAGTTAATCCTACCCATGATATTATACGTTATATAAACAAATAATAATAATAATAATGATAATAATAATAATAATAATAATAATAATAATAATAAGAAGAAGAAGAAGAAGAAGAAGAAGACCCGGTTACGCAGATAGGGCCTGTAATAACTTTATGGGACTACACAATACACACAGACAGAACAATCAAAGCTAATCACCCAGACATTGTTATTAGAGTCCGCAGATAAAAAATGACTCCTTATTGATATGGCATTCCGTGCAGACTGCAATGTATCTTTGAAGATCTTCAAAAAGCTATCAAAATACAATGACCTTGAAATGGAAATCTCAAAAATATGGTACATAAGCACATCAGCAATCCCTGTTGTAGTTGGAGCTCTCGGATTGATTGAAACTGATTCCGATAGACTCACTGAAGAGATTCCTGGAAGCCCATGCCTTAAAAAATACAAAAATTTGTTCTCTCGAGTACAGCCCACACCTTACGAAGGGCTTTATCTATGTAAATTATATGTTGTTTTTTTTCGCCTTTTTTTTTTTAATTGCTCAGTGGAAAATGTCATTATGTCATTTCTGACCTTAGGTCTCTGGGCGGGACCCAGAAAGAAATGAGTACACACCAGAAATCAAAGGAAATAATAATAATAATAATAACTAATTTTAACCACTGAAAATTTTCATGGTTTACCTATTCTAATATTTAAGTTAATGATTGTGTAAGCTCATGGCGAGTTCAACGACAATAAAATATCCGCAGAAATTCCCCGATCGGAATGTAAAATATTTGAGCTTAACAACTTTAACAAAACATTGCAATAGCAATCAGAAATATGGATGCTGGTCGTTAATTTAAGAAGTGGGTACAAATGATAAGTTTTGAAATTGACAACTTTTCCAATTTCACTAAAACAGCCATTAAACATTTCTATCTTCCATTCTTTCTTTCTATCTTGCATTTTCTCAGTGTGTTTTCCACTCTTTCCACAGGAACAACACGGAATAACCCATTATTATGAAGTATTGACAGGGCGTAATGGTAGTGCGAAATAACGAAGGGAAGGACAAGCACAGTTATAATAGGTTAATAATGATAATAATAATAATAATAATAATAATAATAATGTTAAGGAACTCAAAGTGAAATAGATTGCTATTCATATCGGACTTCGCTCTCATTTCATCTCAGGTTTGATTGGATGCGTGACGTCGGAATGATTATCTGGCAAGCAATTGATTCTGGGTTCGCGTCTCATCGTGATTCCTTTTGGTCTGCTTTCCTTTAAGCAAAGGCTATCAAAGCGCTCACAACGTGCACTCATTCTCCCCGCTATTGCTTCTAATAACGATAAAATTGTCGGCTTCAGATAGGAATCTAGATGAAGCTGATACGGTTTGATCAAAATCTTAATGATATCTGCTTTAAGTAAAAAATGAAAGAAGAAGAAAAAGCAAAAAGTTAATATTTAAGGAGGAAATGAAAGAAGTGTGGAAACTCTGCTGGAAACAGGAAAATATAAGAAGCAACTGATTACAAAGATGACGCTATAATATAAAAGTGAAAGAAATGGTTCCGAAAATGGTAAGACTACTACTACTACTACTACTACTACTACTACTACTACTAGTAGTAATAATAATATAATAAGAATGAAGAAGATCCTATATATGTAAAACACAAATGTGTGCATATATATATTAAGGCATTTTTATGTTCATACATACATTTTATAGATGGTATTTATCAATCCACCCACGAGGATTGAATGTGGCACAAGGCCTTTTTAATGTGGGTATCTCCGAGCCCGTAGGCCCAGCCAAAAATAAATAACCATCCAAACTCCCCGAGGGGGGCCAGTTCCGTCAACCTCCCCCAACGAAACTCTACCCTTCGGCGGAGCTTCGTCAGGGTTCCTCTCTGCAAGCAGAGAGTTCGACAGACACCCGACCCGGCAGCTCACAAAGCACAGATACTACACTTAGATCCTAGCCACCGGGCCAGGCGGTATTCTTTTTATAGATGGTATTTATCAATCCACCCACGAGGATTGAATGTGGCACAAGGCCTTTTTAATGTGGGTATCTCCGAGCCCGTAGGCCTAGCCAAAAATAAATAACCATCCAAACTCCCCGAGGGGGGCCAGTTCCGTCAACCTCCCTCAACGAATCTATACCCTTCGGCGGAGCTTCGTCAGGGTTCCTCCCTGCAAGCAGAGAGTTCGACAGACACCCGACCCGGCAGCTCACAAAGCACAGATACTACACTTTGATCCTAGTCACCGGGTCGGGCGGGTATTCTTTTTATAGATACAAATATTTAAGTAAATACTCTGTTTATAATAAACAGTATTAAACAACATTTACCGGCCTGAATGTCCGAGAAATTTCCACAGAAAATATTCGTCCCCCGACAGGATTTGAACCTGTATCCTATACGGAACCGTCATTTAGCTTGACGTGCCTTTAACCGATTTGGCTACAGAGGAGCGTTCGATTATCAAGGTCGAATTTACTGTATTTGAACTTCAATCTTCCATGAATCTTTCACGTACATTCATATCTGCTCATGGCGTATCCAAATGTAAACAAATGACGTCACACATTATGAAATGGACAACGTCCGACAATTATTTTTAAGACATTTTTTTGTTTATACATTCTTTTTATAGATACAAATACTTACGTAAATGCTCTGTTTATAATAAACAGTATTAAATAACATTTACCGGACATTCATACGGGGGACTAATATTTTCTGTGAAAATTTCTGTCCATTTCATTTATATTTATATATATATATATATATATATATATATATATATATATATATATATATATATATATATTGAACATTGAAGTCAACACGTAGAGGCGACAGGCTGTTTCATGCTAGATGCAATCGTCAGGCCACAAATATTTTTCTCCGGTATTATAATAGATATAATAAACAAATGTTCACTACGTTAATAGAACACCGATTAAAATAAATAAATAAATAAATATATATATATATATATATATATATATATATATATATATATATATATATAAGATAAGAAATAAAATAAAAAATAAAAATAAAAATAATTAAAACAAACAAAATGATTTAATCTAAAATTTAACCCAAATAAATCAATACACAAATAAACGACATCCGGCAGAGTACCCACCAAAATAGACTACGCACAATGCACCACTGACCGGTATGTATAAATAACCGAGAAAAAAAAAACACTCGTGGCCTGACGATTGCATCTAGCATGAAACATCCTGTCGCCTCTAAGTGTTGACTTCAATGTTCACTTTTATATTTACACACGCTCTATCTCTGATATTGAGCACTTTATCCCATAAAAATAGTACATCTTAAGAGTATATTTCAATATATATGAAGAAATAATAATGGACTATTTAGTTTTGGCAATAAAAAAAAGACTACTTGGTTTTAATGAGAACTAAATAAAAGAAAGAGAGTAGGAAAGACATCTTCAACATCTGTTTCATTGAAATGGGAAAATTCAATTTCAAATCTTTAAATTTGTACCCATTTCTCAAAATAATAACCAGCATCCATATTTATTTTTTTTATTGTAATAATTTGTTAAAGTTGCTCAGCTCAAATATTTATCTATGCGATAGGGGAATTTCTACAGATATTCTATTTTCGTTGGTAACCGTGAAATTTTCATGTGTCTTTCTAGTATAAATAAATAATATATAACTATAGTCACTCAAACGAGAAGACGGCACGCAAGCCATGCTGTAAGCGTTTCTATCAATATTATAAATCTAGCTTACCAGCAAATGTAGGGAACTGCAGTGTTAAAGGTGGGGTATGCAAACGTACTAATATATCATCCCGAACTGGGACTCCTGAATGACTTGAACGAGTGAGGGTGACATAACGGAAGCGTCTTTTTCAGTCTCTCTAACCCTCACTCTCTCTCTCTCTCTCTCTCTCTCTCTCAGTGTTTCTCTCTCACTGTCTCTGTCGGTCTGTCTGTCTGTCTCTTTACACAGACACTCATATATATATATATATATATATATATATATATATATATATATTAACTGTGTATTAACGCTGGCCATGTACGTTACAGTCTAAATATCTTTAAAAATGGAATATCTGTCACGTATAAACATAGACACATACACATCTGTTCGCATACATAAGTCTCCCCAATAGACCCTCACACGCGTATGCGCTCGCACACACACACACACACACATAAAAAGAGAAAAACTGTATTAACCATATATATATATATATATATATATATATATATATATATATGTATGTATGTATATATATATATATATATATATATATATATATATATATATATATATATATATATATATATCCGGTAACATCGAGGACGCTTGTTTACAAAAACAGTTAATTCTAAAATGGTTTTAAGTGAAGAGAACTCGTTCACGCGAGTGTACAAAAATCACCATCACAACAATTTGAAACCTGAGGATGATCTCGGAAAAGATCGAAAGTACTTGTGTTAACAAGAACTACTAGGCATTTCTTAATGACTTTCAACGTAAAATCAAAAGAACTAAAAATAATTATTATTAAAATAAATATGCATACTATGTCTATCTTGTAGATATGCTCTACACATATACATATATATATCTATATATCTATATATATATATGTGTGTGTGTGTGTGTTTGTCTGTGTGTGTGTATATATATATATATTTATCATTATTATTATTTTTATTATTATTATATATTTATTATATTATTATGAACAATTAATATATTTTTGTTTATACACTATTTTTATAGACATAATTTATTTAAGTAAATTTTTTTTTAATTACACGGTATTAATTATATTTGCCGGGTAATTAAACTTTATTAATTATATTTACCGGTTTTCCAACAGAAATCTAATTTCCATTAGGATTATAGGTTCAATTATATATATATATATATATATATATATATATATATATATATATATATATATATATATATATATATACATATATATGTATGTATGTATGAGTTTGTCGGATGATCGCAAGTGGAAAATCCCAAGAAAATGGAGAAATTTAAATATCTGGCATTTGTTTTATAAGAGGACGAAAAATGCGACACTGAAATCCCAATGCACATTGGAATAGCAGAGGTTGCCTTCTAAAAGCTAAGCAAAGGATTAAGAAACAGGAAATATTCGTTAGAAAGAAAGAAAAGAGTGCTGAACATTAAAAAAAAGGTAGAGAATATGAGACTCACTTGGTTCCCAATGAGAGTGACCTTGAGCCAGATGAATCTGAGCTTAGTAAATAAGAAAAAATCGACTAAACAAACATAGAAGTTAGCTTATCTTAGTTCAAATCGTTAGCAACATATAAGTCAATGTGTATGTAAAAGACAGAGGCGTGTCGATCTGTCTGGGGATCGGGTATGGAATCATTTCACATTGGTGTCTTTGTACTCTGTCTGGGAAATACGGCCAAACGCAGGCCCCTAGAGACTGACAGTTAACACACTCGAGAGAGAAGTGACCCTGAAACCGGTGAGAATTTTTTCCTCTTTGACTGGGCCATGTGTATTCGACTGGGTTCAGCTCTTCAGGAACGTACATTCCCATGCGTACTCACAGAAGATTTAGACAGACTTACACCTTTCAAGCATACAAGGCAATCATTTCCCATGTAACGCACACTTTACGACATAGACAACTGATCAGGCATATACAGATACTCGAAGACAAATATTTCTCCCACACCAGTACGAATATTCATCAGATAAGTCTAGAGAAAGATTTAAGTTTGTATTTCGATGTCTGTTCGTCGGAAAGGTAAAAAATTAAAACAGGCATTCGAATAGACGAGTTTTGGAATGGTAGGTTTTACAACTCATCAAACTTTTTTGAGGTATTTACTGTCGAAATCTGCTTCGAATAATTATATTTGATTCTATATGTAAACATTGGTAGGGTTTATAAGTGAGTTTATACGTAAATATTAGTCGGGTTTATACTTGAGTCTATAGATAAACATTACTCGGGTTTATACTTGAGTCTATAGGTAAACATTACTCGGGTTTATATTTGAGCCTATAGGTAAACATTTACACGGGTTTATACTTGAGTCTATAGGTAAACATTACTCGGGTTTATACTTGAGTCTATAGGTAAACATTACTCGGATTTATATTTGAGTCTATAGGTAAACATTAGTCGGGTTTATATTTGAGTCTAAGGTAAACATTACTCGGGTTTATATTTGAGTATATAGTTAAATATTAGTCGAGTTTATACTTGAGTCTATAGGTAAACATTAGTCGGGTTTATATTTGAGTCTATAGGTAAACATTAGTCGGGTTTATACTTGAGTCTATAGGTAAACATTAGTCGGGTTTATACTTGAGTCTATAGGTAGACATTAGTCGGGTTTATAATTGAGTCTATAGGTAAACATTACTCGGTTTTATACTTGAGGTTATATGTAAATATTCATTGGGTTTATACTTGAATCTACAGGTAAACATTAGTCGAATTTATACTTGATGCTCTAGGTCAGCTCTTCTTAAACTATGGATTGCGAACCCAAACTTTTGTTATATTTACTATTCCTACGTGTATGAGAACACCCTAATTTAAATTCTTTCAAAATACAGACATGATTCATATTAAAAATAACATTTTTGTTTCATTTACGCATATAAATAAAAGGAAATAATTATTTCCAACTGTCACTAGGTTGACACTTTCTTTAAAAAAAAAAGAACATTAAATCAGAAATTCTATTTAAAAAAAAAGCAGGTAGCCAATTTGAAAAATCGCTAAGCGTGTAACAGCGCTGTAAGTGAGGAAATAAAAGCAAAATGTGGTTTTACACACACACACACACACACACACACACATATATATATATATTGTTAAATATAGCAGATAACGAATGTCTATTAAGTTTGATCATGCGCCATTCTAAGCTTCGTATAGTAGCTTAAGCGGTAATAAAATGCGTGTGCGGCGCTGCTGTCTACGAGTGCAGGGACAACATAGGTATTTTCAGGGTAGTTACTTTACCTGGGATCGCGAAAAATCTCGTCATGAAAAATGGGGTCATGAATGAAAATGTTTAAAAAGCGCTGCTGTAAATAAACTTGGCTCGGGTTTATACACGAGTTTATTTGTGAAAATTCGTCGGTTTATACTTGAGTCTATAGGTAAACATTGGTTGAGTCTATACTTGAGCCTGCAAGCATCTACCAAGGAGAAGAACCTTTTTGGTGTGAGGAGCTTTTAGGGCCCCCCTACCGTCTTCTAGGGGTTCAGTCGGCGTAGAAAATAGAGTATTCTAGAAACCATCAAATTTTTTTAACGTGTGCAGCAGCATATTTATAATCCTTTTCAAAATCTAAATATTTAACGTAATTTTTTGAAAATGTAGAATCTATTTAAAAGCATATTCAGTTTATTTTTGTCATTATGAGAGCAGCTTCGAAAACCTGTGATATTTTGCGATATTGCAGGTGTGATATCGTTAAATTCACCACTCCAAAAAGTATACATATACACCAAACTATTTAAGAATAAAACATACACACTATGATACATAAGTTCAGTAGATAATTAGAGCGGCATTATCTGCCGTGTTCTTTCAGGACGTAAACGATCATGGCCCTCGACAACTTCCTGTCTTTTATATCTCTTAGTACGTTTTGTCTTTTTGCTATCTCTGCTAATCGCTGTCGTGCCAAACATTAGGTCAGTTATTTGTTGTTTTCGTTTGTGCGTTTTGCCTTCAATTTGCCTTACGTGTGTCAAATTCGCTAAGCTTTTTTTCCTCATCATGTGCCCTAGGAATTTTAATTGTCTCTTTCTGATTCTAAGTGTAAGTGTCCTGTTTGTTTTCGTCGTTGCTCACATGTTCGTTATTCTCAGCATAGTATTCTCAGCATCCTTCTGTAGATCAACATTTCTGTTGCCTCACGTTTCTTCTTCATCTGTGCGGAGATTGTTCTAGCATTCGCTTCCATATAGGAGGACCTATATTCCATTCATCAATCCCAGAATGTTACAGAATTCAACAGCTACCCGCTGTAGTCTGAAGAATAGAGTGACCTTAACGGTATAAGAAAGGGTAAAAATTACTAAAATATTATTTCTAAACGAATTAATGTGTAATATAGCGAAAGGGAATTCATTAGAGAGAATTTTAATTTTGGTATTATGGAAACATATCAGGGACAAGATGCCAGTTGCATACAGTGCTAATTACAGTAAGATACTTATTTTTAAGAATTTAGTCTGAGAATTCTATCGAAAACAGTTGAAATCCCAAGGACACATAATGAGAAAAGAGGGCTGGAAGAGATTAACACTCAAAGGACATATTGAGGAGTAGGATACAGTCTGATAGGATAACAATATCGTTATAATTGTAAGTTTATCGATGGCAGATTGCCGGACGAGGTCGTTTCTTTAGTCTTTCGGGTTCGCACTTTTGCAACTAAAACCCGCATACTACATCCACGGAGCCGAACTACCCTTGTTTCTTCTATATTCCATTTGAAATGAGGATGTTCCACTCAGAATACCTTTTTCCCCCTGCTTTGTGTAACAGATTTTGGCCATTCAAGACAAGGGTCAACTTCTTACCTATCCTCTAAATCCGCATGGTCTTTACTTCCTGTTCTAAATTTTGCATTCATATCACAAACCTAATTCGTTAATCCTCAATGTTTCTCCTTTTACTCTCTTCATTTTCTCGTCCCATCCATTCTCTAAAACCATACAAAATCCCTGAAATATCTTTGTCTTCCGTATCTCCTCTCATTCAAAACAGAAAGGTTTGTTATTTATTTGAAGTAAGGGCATGATATAGCGGACGTGTTAATTTAATATTTAACGAAGGACAACGCAGAATTCTTCTGTCTTACATTTCTTTCTCCCCCTTTTTTTTTCTTTCTTTCATTCTTTCTTTCTTTTTTTCTGTTATATTAGGTTGGTGCAAAAACAATGACGTAATAATATCATTTTTTGACGTTACGTCAAAAAACAACATTATTACGTCATTATTTTTGCATCAACCTAATATTATTTTGAAAGCTTTCTTTTTCTCATAGAAAGCAAACTGTGGCTCTGATATACCTTTTCCTTTCGCGTTATCAAAACGGAATGGTTCATTATTTATCTGAGATAATGGCGAGTAGTAACGCAAGCGCTAACTCGCTCTTGGAACAACAAACAGAATCATAAAAATGTGATTTTCTAAGCGTATCTTAGCTGTAGCACTAAGCAAAAGTTATGGGGCTCCCGGTGAGCAACAAAGTCACTATTCAGTCATAATTATTCTAGCAAGACAAGCTTGCTGACAATTATACCATGCCGATGTGCCACAAACTGAATTATAACATGGGTGAACCATATTTTCTTTAAGTTCATCAGCAAAATAAAGCAATAATTTTCTTCTGAGTCCTTTGTTTGGTTGTTTATATTTAGCGCCATATCAACTTCTATGTGTCATTTAATGCCAAAATCTAATTATTTTGTACGCATATATATATATATATATATATATATATATATATATATATATATATATATATATATTTACATAATAATGGTTCTAGGGATACAAGTGTTATTTACGTTTCCCAATGGTGTCTCCGCGTTAAGTGAATATAACGAACCCAATTGGGATTAGAACTGGTTATTCAATTAACAATTCGGAGTCATTATCAATTACACCATGCGCACGACCAGGTTGGTATTCCGAATTGGTCACCCCTGTAGGCACTGGCCCAGCTCGACGTAGCTTACGGCCATACCTATCATTTAAGTAAGAGTGTTACTGTTAAAATGATCATGACGAATAATATACGATATAAGTGAAAGAGTGAGTGGTGGTAAGTAAAAATTATGGGTGTAAGGAGGTTAGATAACGATTAGGCCTTTCTTTAAAGACGTTGTAATTGTAGTGCCCAGGGAAGCATCTACCCGGGAGTCTGTGACACTAAATAGGTGTTCTTGCAAAAAATCCCTATGACTAGAACTTTCTCTTTGCATTTAGAATATGGATGAATTGTTTTATTGACTCGTCTATTTGGCGGCAAATAAATTCCCTATATGTCATTTAATTTTCTTCGGAGCTTGGAAGTAATAAAAAGATGGTTTATGTTATTCTGCTTTCACAGTTGAATACATGGTAGATGACACTCAGATTTTTAACAGATTTGGGTGAAGTCGCTACAGTTTATTTGTCTCTTTGTTTAGCTTATGGGTTATTTAATGCCGAAATTTAATTTTCTTAGGAACATAATTAATACGCTTGGTTATTTTTAGTATGAAAATATGTTATTGGTTATTTTACTATAAAACATATCTGGGACCTTAACAGGTGCCACCATCTCAGACCAGGGTAGACCTAGGAATACCACAATTGATGTTTTTTCCACGCTCCTCAAAACCTCCCGATCAGTGGCCTTGCCTTTGAATGTAGTTTATTGTCATATACAATTTGTTAGTATGTTCATAAATTTGTATTGTTGGTAAATTCATTGAAAATATGTATTTTTGGTAAATTCTTTTATATAAAAACGTATTGCTGGTATTTTTACTATCAAAATGTTTTTTTATACTTTCATAGTGATTTTTTTTTGTTTGGTGTTCACTATTTGCCTATAGCTGGGACCCTAACGGGTGCTACCACACCGGATCTGGGGAGATCTGGGAACAAGAGAAATTAATAGGTGGTCCCACGCTCCTCAAAACGTCCAATATCCCAATCAGAGGCCTTACTGCCAGATGGAGTTTATCGTCATACCAATGACTGAATACGGAGGAATGAAAGTGATTCGACTCTGTAGAAATATCATGTAAGTGAAAATTATGAGGGCAAAGAGGTTAGATAACGATTGAAACTTTCTTTAAAAAAGTTGAGATTATAGTGTTCAGAGAAGCATCTACTCGAGAGTCTGTGACATTAAATAGTTCTTGCGAAAATTCCCTATGACTCGCACTTCCTCTTTAGGATAAGGATATTTTTTTTATTGATTTGTCTATTTGGCGGCATATAAATTCCCTATATGTCATTTAATTTTCTTTGGAGCTTGGAAGTAATAAAGAGATGTCATATAGAATTGAACTCGGTTATTCGATTAACAATTCCGAGTCATTATCAATTACGCCACACACAGGCAGGCTTACTACACCTAGCATTCCGAAGCGGTCACCCACCTAGGCACTGACAAAGATGAAGTTTGCTTAACTTTGGTGATCGTAAGGGAACCGGTTTTTCAACGTAATCTTCTGAGTTCTTTGGTTGTAAGGGGATGTTTATTTGTCAAAACCTATTTGGTAGGATATTCAAATGGATAATCTAAATAAAACTATGTAAGGGTAATACTTTTATCTCCTTTTATTCTGTCATTTACAACTAACACGTCTACTTTTAAGCCCTTGATTCTAATTATTGCGCATGTAAAATTGATTGAAATATACTTAAAAGAAAAGTAATTGAACACACTCTTTAATAAAAACAAATCTTAATTACTCATTGAAAACAGTCATTAATATTGTCATCATTTGGACCCGGTGAATTTGGTTTTCAAATTAAATACAATTTCGGGGTGAAATTTCCAGGATACGCTTTTCGTAATTCCTTTTCTGAATGTCCTTTTCGCTGGGAAAGTCTCAATTGTTAACTGCCACCAGTTGAATTAATTGATTTCTTCCAGGTAAGTTGTGTAAGTGTGAGTAAATATTGGTTACTAGGCGTCGACAGACTTATTAACGGTAAACAGTGTGTAAATCCCTGTCCAGTTTGCGCTAAGACATTTGAAGCCACAGGCACAAACTCGCACGCATACACACAGACATACGCATATATACACACATATATGTACAAGATTACTATAATATGTAACTAAAACAGATTGACGAAACGCAGAAATATGCACACAATGACTCGCGTCCATGCACACACGCACATACACGCCAACAATATATATATATATATATATATATATATATATATATATATATATATGATGCGATGGATAAATTGTCGTCTAAATAACGCAAAAATGAGCATAAATTTGATATCTCATTTTAACAGATATATTTACCAAAATTACGCAAAAATATGCTATACTAAAGAGAAAATTTATTAAATAAAATTGCCGTTGGCTTCAACCAGGGCCTGAGCATCTCTTCTGGACAGTCTCTTGGTTTAATTTGGTGAATGTTTCCATAATCCTTGCCTTCAGTTAATCGTTGGTGTTACGAGACGTTTTCATGGTCTCTTACTCAACTGCGCCCCACACAATAATCAAGGGGTTTGAAGTCTGAGAAGTTAGATGACCAGATGTAAGGGTTGACGTAGTTGTAGAAATTGTATGACAGCCATGACTGCGTTCTACTGTTTGTGAGTCATGTTGCCAGACATAGATGCTTCGAGAAGACACCCTTTTGACCCAACCCAGTAATACCTCCTCAAGGCACTTGATGTAATCCTACGTGTTGAGACTGAGGTACTGTGGCAAGATGAATGGAGGCATAACGTCGCTATCATAGTAATCACTCTAACCATCTTCGTCATCACCAAATCTTTCCGAATCTTTTACACTGTCATCAGATTGACATAATTACACTATGGTATGATTGTTTTGGACCTTTCGGCGTGAATGCCAAGCAGTACGGCATGCTGTTTCCAAATTTGTGGTGGAGCGAAATTGGGTCATTGTGCTTTTTTCTCACAGTCCCTACTATAATGGGCAGTCGACAAATCCAAACACGAACAACGTCCATGCGCAAAGTTAAAAATATAAAATGGCGACCCGTTTGTTTTTTCTTATCAATTGGTCGTTGAGTTTGTTTAGTATGTGCCTGATAATCACATACCGGCAACACATTAAACATCTTGGATTTTCTAAAGGTTCCATCTTCACACATGACAGTTGACGACCACCTGAGGATTGAGGAAAACCTATGGCATTCGTTGTCGTTCACTCCCCACTAGAAATTTTATTTACAATATAATAAAGCTCTAAAATTTAATATGGCATAAAGCAATCTTTTTGTGTGCGTCTATAGCAGATTCCTTTCAGAAGCTGCTTATCTTATCCTTATTATATATATATATATATATATATATATATATATATATATATATATATATATATATTCGACTCTCCCGTCGTAAACGATTTCTGACGGTCAAGCAGCTCAGTTCCTAGCAGCGAAACAACAGCACATGTGATCTGATTATAATGATGAAGGTTTTGTATAGAAGCAACCACACTTGTTGAAGAGCCTTATACAGAGACCAGGTGCCCTACGTGCCACAAGGTCCCCAAAGGACCCTTCACAGGTTTTGAATTCAGAGTTGTCCTTCAACTAGATCAGTTGCCATCTAAAGCTATAGAACCCAGACACACACACACACACACATATATATATATATATATATATATATATATATATATATATATATATATATATATATATATATATATATGAAGAAATATACTCTTAGTGTGCTATATTTATGGGATAAAGTGCTCAATATCAGAGATAGAGCGTATGTAAATATAGAAGTGAACATTGCAGTCAACACTAAGAGGCGACAGGCTCTTTCATGCTCGACGCAATCGTCAGGCCACCGATTGCGGCCTGAGAATTACGTCTAGCATGAAACAGCCTGTCGCCTCTAAGTGTTGCCATCGATGTTCACTTTTATATATATATATATATATATATATATATATATATATATGTGTGTATGTGTCTGTCTCTGTGTGTGTGTGTATGCGTGCATGTGAAAATTTCGGCTAGAATATACTTATATAATAAATGCGAATGTCCCTATGTCCCACTTTTTCAACTTTACACGTAGAGGTCGTAGCACAACATATCATACCATTTTGAAATCAGGCCGATTCCGTGACCAAATTAGAACCAGCAATCCTGAAATTTTGTATACCCAATATTTCATTTCTGCGATTGTTTTCTGTAAAATATTTTACGTGATTTTTTGTACCATAACAATTTTTATAACATGGATATAAATTTGGGAATAATCGAAAATAATTGCGAAATCCAGCGAAATTCACCCATGAAATAAAAATAATTGTTTGTGCGGGAAGTAAGGACCTACGTACATCAAACTTTCTTTAAATTATTTGGCGGCAGAATTATCGTTGAACTTCTAAAATGTAGGCTTAAATATGAATGCAATACTTAAATGCAACGATAAATTTTTTGTTCTTCTATAGTTTATTGTTAACTATCGCATCTACTCCCTACCTATTGTGATGAAGGGCAAATTAAGAGCCCTTTGAAGGAGCTAGATTAAATGCCCATCCGCCAGACATGGTGAATCGTGGAGGGGTTCTTTCAAAGGAGTGAGAAGCCATTGGATCTTGAACTGACTGTTCTAATAAGCTTTACCTTTTCTTTTGATCTCTCTCTCTCTCTCTCTCTCTCTCTCTCTCTCTCTCTCTATATATATATATATATATATATATATATATATATATATTGGCATTTGTTTACATCCTTAACAACAATACGCTAGATATAGTTGTTTCATTCTGTCGGATGAAGATAACTCAGTGGTAGAAATTCTGACTGTCACCAAATCGGTTGGGTTTTAATCCTGGATTGAGGCATTCGGATGTTTAGTCGCACTGACGAGCTGTGATACAGAGAGAGAGAGAGAGAGAGTACTGTCTGCGAATTATATATATATATATATATATATATATATATATATATATAGTTAAACCTAGAGAGCCAGACAAACCTACCAAGGTTTCACCTAAGCGGATCGTCAGGGAAGGCTTAGGTGAAACCTTGGTAGGTTTGTCTGGCTCTCTAGGTATAGCTAGGTCTGCTCTACTTCTTGTATCGAGCAATTTATTTAGTTATTTTCCCTACTCGTATCGGGTTTTTTTCTTTGGACTTTGGACTTGAATGCTGGACGATTATTTTCGGCTAACGTACATGTTCTTGGTTCTTTCTTTTTTATACCTTTTTTCCCTTTAGTATTGGTTTGATTATTTGCAAATCAAGACACCGAAGGTCTTCCGAACGAGTATAATTTCTTATACTTATAAGATTACTTCTACTAATATATATATATATATATATATATATATATATATATATATATATATATATATATATATATATATATAGCTTTTGTCAAAAAACGTTTAAATTACTGAAAAAGCTAACTATATAATTTAAGTTAAAAAATATTTAGGAAGCCAACCAAAAAACATGGCATGGTTTTTACCAATATGAATTCATCCAGCTATATAACAGTGTCTTGGGATGGAATATCCAATTTTAGTGCCTGGCGATAACTAGTTGGTAGAAATCCGCGCTTTCATTTCTCTAAAGTGACTCAGCTAAATATTGATCTGAAATTTCAGTGCATAATGTTTGATCAATGCGTTGAAGTGCTGTGTTGAGAGCATTGAGAAAGAAGGAGATTATGGGGGAAAGAAACTTTGTTTCAAACACATGATTTTACCTTATTTACATAGTGCGGATTGTTGTCCTCATTTTTTATTACCATTATTGTGAATAAAGCAATAAAGATAAGGACAACAGTTCAACTGAAAGAAATATTAAATAAACCGTCTCTAAACTCGACCATATCTCTCAAATCACACCTCATTACCCTACTGTTAAATTACAAAAACTTACACTACCCATCAAAATTATGAATTTTCATTTCATTTTGTTTCGTTTCATCTTTTCGAAGTGCTATCTGATGATCCAGAGTCCTTTAAAAGGAAATGGTGAAGTAAATTATTATAATGGAACCTTAAAGTGGTGTGTTTTTATTTAAAATATTAGCTCTGGATTTACATTGAGCTCTCAAGATTTCATCCTCCTTAGGACTACCCATACGGATTACCAAGTTATATATATATATATATATATATATATATATAAACACACTTGCATGCACATGCATACACGCACACAAAACACAAATACCCACATGTAACGCATGAAAAACGATATGTTTGCAGATAGGCTTATAAGTTAAATTTATGGTAGCATATTTTTATGTAATTTGTGGATACTTGCAAGAATATGTGACAATGTTTTATCCCCCTTCTCACACACATATATAAATACTCGCATGTTTTGTAATTGTGCGTCTATAAGTGTGTATGTAATAGGAAAAAGAAAAAAAGAGAAGCTTATGTCTACAATTCAAAATGGAAACAGTGCTGGGGTATTCGGTGAACTTTAAGCTTGGTCGTTGCTAGGAAACACATACCGCTGACATTATTATTATTATTATTATTATTATTATTATTATTGTTGTTGTTGTTGTTGTTGTTGTTGTCGTTGTTGTGGCTGTTGCTTTTGGAGATCATGTCCTGTCGACAAGAGAAATGTGGACATAGTAATTTCCGTCATCTTTTACCGGGAAAATTACACCATGAATCATTGCGAGCATGCGCAGAAGATTTATAAAATAATAGACTTTTTTTTTTTTATCCGCGGCTATACATTCTTCGATCGTCATCGCATGTCGAAAACCGCGAATATCAGCGAACTCTCGTTATATACTATATTTTGTTCTATACACGTACCTATTATAAGAATTGAATTATAAATTAAGTCTATTAAAGGATGGTGAAAAATAACTAATAATGGAACAGTTTTAGCAAAATACATTGTCATAAAATTTTGTAACAGAAAATTCGTTTTTAATACAGATTTTATCAGCTTTAATATAATTACCACCAGATTATGGTCAGCAATAAACCAGTACTTTCTATATACACCTGCATATATCTTTAAAAAATTTTAAGACTCTTAATATCAAATGACAGCAGCCCACTATTTAAAATTTGATTCAATCTAGGCGCGCAAATATTAGTTTGGTGCAAAAAATAATGACGTAATAATGTCGTTTTTTAACGTCAAAAAACGACATTATTACGTCATTATTTTTGCACCAACCTAATATTAAAATGTCTTTGAAATATAAAATCATTTCAGTTAGGTGATGCTAAAATCTGTTCCACATTCACATCATGTGAAGCCAAGTTCTTCGGGTCGCATTATTTACGAGCTTTGTGAAAAAATCAGGTTTTTCACAAAAGAATACAGTTGAACTTTACATTAAATAGACTTATACACGAGTATACACGGTTATTTCTTTCTTATCAGCAATCTTTACAATCTTTTTTTCTATCACAAATTTGGTGGCCATGGATGAACTCTTGGCTTAGTAGCCAGAAGCCAAAAAGAAAGAAATAAAAAAAAAATCAGTATATTTATACAATAGAAAGAACATCGTGTGCTTTTATGAACACACACAAAAATAAATAAATAAATAATGAACTAAAACTTATCTGAGGTGTGCAAATACGTTTAATTTTTTGTAACTATATTTTTAAAAAATCCTCACTATTTAATCCTAGTGGCCATCTTGCAGAGATACAGTCCTCTCATGAAACACCTAGGTCTGAAACCAAATTACTGTGGTCATTCCCTATCATATAGAATATTCTCAATGAAAATAATGCCAATTCAAGAATCAGCCAGTGAGAAAATATATACTAAATTCTCTTCATAAATGTTTCTTTCTGTCCGTCTCTCTCTCTCTCTATTTCTCTCTTTCATATGGTCAGTGCTTGATTGTTATAGCCTTCTGTCCAGCCAACACACACACAGGTGATTTCTCACTCTCTCTGGTCAATATTTCTCTGTTCCAGCTTCGATTCATCCACCCACTTGCCTGATCTCTGTCTCTGTCTCTGTCTGTCTGTCTGTCTCTCTCTCTCTCTGACAACTACATTCCACACTCACATTCAGCTGATTTTTTTCTCTCTCTCCCTCTTTGGTCACTGCTTCTCTGCTCCTGCCTCCAGTCCATCCACCCAATCACCTGATTTCTCTCTCCCGCTCTCTCTGTTTCTCTCTCTCCCGCTCTCTCTGTTTCTCTCTATCTCCCCCTCTCTCTCTCTCTCTCTTCCTCTCTCTTGCCACTAATACCCTGTTCCTGCATCCAGTCAATCCACCCACTCTCCAGATTTCTCTCTCTCTCTCTCTCTCTCTCTCTCTCTCTCGTCACTTATTCTCTGTTCCTGCCTCCGGTCCATCAACCGATTCACCTGATTTCTCTCCCACCCTCTCTTTTGTGACTGCTTCTTTGTTTCTCCCTCCATTCCATCCACAAACTCTCCTGATCTCTCTCTTTCTCTCTGTCTCTCCCTCGTCACCTATTCTCCGTTCCTTCCTTCAGTCTATCCATCCACTCACCTAATTTTTCTCTTTTTCTCTTTTCTGCGGTCACTGTTTCTCTTTTCCTGCCTCCATTCCATCCTCGCGCTCAACTGTTTTCTCTCTTTCTCACTCTAGTCACTGCTTCTCTGTTCTTGACTCCAGTCCATCCACACACTCACCTGATTTCCCACCCCCCTATCTCTGTCTTTACTATGGTCACTGTTTGTCTGTTCCTGCTTCCATTCCATCAACCTATTCATCTGATTTCTCCCTCCTTCTCCCTCTTTTTTATGGTCACTACTTCTCTGATCCTACTCAACTTCATCCACCCTTTCACCTGATTTCTCTCTCTCTCACTTTCTATTTCTCTCTGGTCACTGTTTCTCTGCTCCTGCCTCCAGTCCATCAACCCACTCACTTCTCTCTCTCTCTCTTTCTCATTCTCTCTGGTCACTGCTTCTCTGTCTCTGCCTCCAGTCCATCTACCCACTCACCTGATTTGGCTCCTTCCTCTGCGGTCACTATTCTCTGTTTTTGCCTTCACTCCATCAACTAACTCACCCGCTCTCTTTCTGTCTGTCTCTTTCCTACTTAACCCCAAAGAAATTATATTTGTATTTATTTTATGAACATTACGTTAAGAATTATTTTTCATGTCGATTACCAGAATATTTATTAAATATTGTGTTGCTGTTTGGGCCAGGAAGAAGGAATATAGTTTTCAGAATGAATTGTACTGGCGTGTCCAAGCATATGACCAAAGCCAGTTAAATGTTCTATGCTGTTACGGCATAATATATACGATTCCAAGACACACATACACACACAAACACACACACATATATATATATATATATATATATATATATATATATATATATATATATATATATATATATATTATGAAATGGACAAAGAAAGTATAAACATAAAAAATGCCTTAATATATATATATATATATATATATATATATATATATATATGGTATAAAATGACAATTAGTAAAAAATCACAGATTTTACCTACGCGTTTCGTCTTCCGACTTTTTCAAGGCAAAAAGAAAATCGAAATGTTATTGTATACCAATCTGTCTTGTCCACAGAATTGATCTGGGAATTTAACAATATATACATACATATATATATATATATATATATATATATATATATATATATATATATATATATATATATAATTAAACCTAAAGAGCCAGAGAAACCTACCAAGGTTTCACCACGCGGATCGTCAGGGAATGAATATATATTGAAACAAAGACCTGATACAACAGAACAGGAATATTGATTTAAATAAACAGAATTTTATGTTCATTTATATATATATATATATATATATATATATGTGTGTGTGTGTGTGTGTGTGTGTGTGTGCGTGTGTGTGTGTGTGCGTGTGTGTGTGTGTGCGTACGTATGTGTGTGTGAATTTGAATGAAGGAACTCAATAAAAGATGGCCGTATGCTCCTGTCGTCTAGTCTCATTGAGGATAGAAATTGTTGAGAAAGTGTTGATTCCACCTGAATTTCGTTTGTGTGAATATATTTGCTATTGTTTTCTGAAATCGATAACTGATTATTTCAACCACCTTCAATCTCATAAGAATGCCCTTACACTTAATTTTGATATGTTTCTTCAAAGAACAACTGAAAAGGTAAGTGCGATGTGTGGTAAAAAAAAAAAAAAAAAAAAAAGAAGTCCAATCCTGGTGCGAAAAGATACATGAAATCCATGCGGAAGACATTACTCAATTTCATCCAATAAATCCTGTCAAGGTGACCTCCTCAGTATGTCATATATGCTTACATCCATGCAAACTATATTGGAAATCATGCTCGAATCGAAGGAAACTTACGAATTGACAACTAATTCACCGGTCTGCGCTTAATGACAGAAATCATATGTAAAAATTCTGCAATTTTCTTATTTGAATACCTACGCCTTGTACATATATGTGAACAATACAATGGTGGTGGCTATTAGGTTGGTGCAAAAATAATGACGTAATAATGTCGTTTTTTGACGTTAAAAAATACGTCAAAAAACGACATTATTACGTCATTAGTTTTCCATCAACCTAATAGATTAACGCAACAGTGGTAGTTCCAATAGTCAATTAAGCACCATACGTGGTACCCGTTAGGGCGACCGTGTCTTTTTCAATTCGTGACTGACGAGGCAGATGGTTTTCTTGTAGTATGTTGCCGTTTTTTTTTTCTGTTTTACACTGGTTGCCAACCAATGTTACAGGAGCCTGTCTGACCTGCTATTCAACCCATAGCTGGGGGTAGAAGAGACGTGTTCATAACTTTCCCATGGATATTTGTACGTAAGTGAATATAACAAAGTCAACTTGAATTCGAACTGCGCTCTTAGATTACTTATTCCGAATCGTTATTCGTTATTACACAAGGCACCATCCGTAATTCCAATGTTACAATCACTGAAACTGCTCTATCCCCACAGACATGCCTCGCATATATGGCCTATATTGATCTTTATAAATCTATCGATACCAATATTCTATCTTGGAATTTATGCACTAATATATCCTCTATATAAAATTATCCTGTAGAATATGTGAATTACGTTTACACGAATTTATAAAATATTATCTGAAATGTTCCTTATGTAAATTGTTAAGAGATTTCTTCATAATCTGATTTGAATTATTTAAAATCTTACATTATTTGGACTATTGTCGTAATCTTTGTCGCCTTATCTATTACAACGTTTCAGCTGTTGTTCGCTCCGGCCTTCTTCAGGTGGTTGGAATGTCGAACTGAACCTTTTATTTCGCTCATGTTTCCAGGCTTAATGGATGTCAGTTATCTCCTTTTAATTCCCCTCTCCAAGTTCTTCACTGCCTTAACTAAGTATTGAACTCACTCTCTTTGGGTCCTGTCACCAACGCCTTTATCTACTGTGCCATGTGTCCTTGAGGACATCTGCGTATGAATTATATGTATGTGTATGTATTATAAACCTAATGTCTCAGCAACCATTTTTATCATTTCATGTTTTTACCAGAGCTCATATTGCAACTTTTTGTTGTTATTATCGCTTTTCTCCTTATTACTGGTTCGCATATTGTATTTGGCCGAAACGTTGTAATAAATATGGTGACAAAGATGAGGGAAATAGTCCGAATAATGTAAATACGTAATACCTCATCTCAGAAATATAGTCAGATATTTAAAATATTGTTATGTTTTTTATCAATATTAGCGCAACTAATGATACTCCATTCATATGGTCTGGCATAGAGTGGTTCCAGAGGTCTTCTAAAATGATTCAGCCTAATGCTTTATCGCAAGATATATTTTTAAATTCAAATTTCAGTCCTGGGTATGATGATAAACTACATCCGGCAGCAAGGCCTCTGATCGGAAGATTGGATGTTTTGAAGAGCGTGGAATCACATATTTAATTGCTGCTCTTCCCAGTTCGGTTTTGCAACACCTGTTAGGGTGCTCGCTATGGGCAAATAGTGAATCCCCAACAACAAGCAAAACACTATAGGAATATAAAAATACATTTTTTGAGTAAAAATATCAGCAATACATTTTTTTATATAAACAAAGACCAATGAGACATATTCATTGTAAAATTACCAGCAATGGTAGTACTGTATTTGAAGGAATACAAATGCGTTCAAAGTATTTAGATTTCGGTATTAAATAACCAATACAGGCTGATAAACTGTTAAACAAAATCAACAAACCAACAAAACTGCCTACATGAAAAAGCTCTTTCATTACATTAATCCATTTTATATCCGAAAATCTCTTAAGGAAATCAAACCGTATTCCAAAATATATCCAAACTTCTAGTAATTATGTCCACACAAACATGTATATGCCCAAAAGCTGAATATCATCTACCATATATTCAAATGCGAAAGCAGAATAACATATGATTGTTTATTACTTCAAAGCTCCCAAGAAAATTGAATTTTGCCATTAAATGACTCAGAAATAGCTTATAAAACAAACAAATCAATCAATCAACTTCGTAAGCAAAATATATTTATGATGAAATGACTTCCTCTAGGAAAGTTCTAACGGTCAACTCCTAGCAGGTTTTAAACACATTTTTAGTTAATATGTGAGCTAAACTGATCTGGATAAATTTATCGATAACGCCCCTGCTATTTACCTTCAACTCCCTGATAAGATCCAAAGAAGAATCAACAATATTATCGGTCCTGATCTGGCCACTCGGCTTCAGTCCCTTTCCCACCGCCGTAAAGTTGCCTCCCTGTTTTTTTTTCCTCTAAATAATTTCATGTTAATTTCTTTGAATAAACTTTTCGCTTTGGTACCAAGAGTTTTTGTATTTAAGTGCAGTAATAGACTGGCGTCGAGATTTCATCAATTTACAGTTGATCTGGCTAGATGTAGCCGTAAATTCTATGCTAACAATTTCTATTCTCGCTTGTAGAACTTCCTTCCGGTTTCATACTTTCCAGCCAACTTTAATCTGCAAAATTTAAATGCAATGTCTATCGCTATCTACAGTCCGTCAGATTGCTTTTTTCTCTTCCCGCCCATTATTAATGTTTCTGTTCCTAATCCATCCTCACCCAGTAATCCCTTGTGTCGTAGTGGCTTTACTGCCTTGTTTGGGGCGAAACCAGTTTAAAAATAAATACATCTTACAATTTTATGCAACAATAAAGACTCTATGCTTCGTATAAAATTATCCTGTAGAGAATGTTAGTTATGTTTACACAGATTTAAGAAATGTTGTCTAAATGTGTCAGAGTTTCAGGCGCCATTTTCCTTTAATTGCTATCATTTCCTAGATACATCTTCGTCGTGAACGACTAGTTTGCAAAAGGTAGAATCAAATAATATAAAATAAAAGCTGATCCTAACAAAGAGCACTAAGTCTTTTAATTTGATTCTCTGTCGGGATTGCTTTAATTCAAACCAGCCATGAAATAAGAGATGAAAGACAGTTTAATTTATTTTTGGATTTGCGATGATGAATCGGCAAAGTACGACAAAGGCACGATTCAGCCATTATTTTATGAGTTTAACGTTAATCAAATTAGCAATGGCTGGCGAAGATGATGGTATTGATTGATGGAAATTAGGACCGATTAATATAGTTGATTTTATTTCTGGCGTCTAAAAAGTCATTTCTTCAGTAAAACTGTTTCGCAATATCGTATAGACTCATGCATTAGTCGATCTTGCGTGCAAAATTAGTACTAGCTTCTCAGTTAGGGAAAAAATAGTTGGTTAAATTTAATGCCCCTAAAACCAAACTTGTTACATCCCATCATCGTCGATCGGACCACGGACTACTACTACAAGGTAAACCAATGTCCCCTTGGGGAGGCACCATGCCTTGAGAGACGTTTAGGCTTGAAACTGACACCTGACATCAAGTGGATTCGTACATACGATACTTCGCTAAAAGATGAAGGTAAAAAAGTCGGTTCTCTGTTCTGGTTTTGTCGGTACCGACAAATGAGCCAGATCAGAGCGAAAATGAAGTACTGTCGTCATATTTGGGCGGAGCTGCATTTTTCTTCAGTAAAACTGTTTCGCCATATAGTATAGACTCATGCATTAGTCGATCTTGTGTGCAAAACTAACACTAGCTTCTCAATTGGGGAAAAACAAGTTGGTTAAATTTAATGCCCCTAAAACCAAACTAGTCACTTTTAAATCTCGATAGGGTTCAAAAGCGTCTCCTAGTCCTTTTGGGTGGTGAATTATGTTTATCCTCTATCCTCTCTGTTACATGCAGGATGTGGCAAGCCACTCGCTTCTCTATCGCCAATAATGGAAAATGTTCGGACGATCTACATTATTTGGTTCTGTCAGGTCTGAGCTTCATGTCTCGGATCCGCCATGCCACTTACATGGTACCAAACAGCACACATTGCCACCGTATTAGTGAGAAGTAAGTTCCATTCGAACATGTTCTTCCCGCCAACCACTGCTCTGTGGAACCGACTCCCAAGTCGAGAATTAACACTTGTCGTTCCCTTCTATTCGTATAAACTGCTTCTTAACGTAACCCTCTGCCACGAGTGGTCCCCGGGCCTTGTACATGGTGAACCTGACTGTAAAAAAAAGTAAAAGGAAAATCTGTCGATTGTTCTATTAAGAAACTATTGACATGTCAAAGCTTCAAAGGTCGATGTAAATATTTTCTAACAAGAATTCTCCTAACGCTCGATATCGAGTTATTTTCCATTTGTACAATTTATATAATAATTATATACAAATAAATAGGATTATGTTACTATGAATTCAACCAATAAATTTTAAGCGCGCTTGTGTCAATAGTAATGCCCAAACAGCAAGAGTTCTGCAATGTGATTGGCCCTGATCTGGCATCTCGTCTACAGTCGGTATTTTTCTATCCACCCACGAGGATAAAATGTGGCACAAAGCCGGTTTAATGTTGGTATGTCTGAGCCCGTAGGCTCAGTCAAAAATATAGCCTTTTTGAACCCGCCTAGACGGGTTCAAGGCCTGTCTACCTCCCCGGACGAAACCTTGCCCTTCGGCAAAGCCTCGTCCGGGTTCCTCTCTGCTAATGCAGAGAGTTTGACAGACATCTCGTCTACAGTCGCTCTCAAACAGACGTGCCGTCACCTTCCTCTATCAGTTCTACAAGTACTTTCACGGTAACTGCTCCGACGAGCTACTTTCGCTAGTTCCCAGATTGCATGAATTTAAACGTGCAACTAGGCTGGCATCTCGATCTCAGCCTTTCACTGTCGAAAAGGTTAAATGTGGCCGTCTCTTCTACTCCAATCAGTCGTTCAAGTCGATCTCGGTCGACCGGCTGATCGGTTGAACTCTCTGCTTTCGGCCGGGGAGGAACCCGAAGGAGGCTTCGCCGAAGGAGGCTTCGCCGAAGGAGGCTTCGCCGAAGGGCGGATTCTCTTTCGGGGAGGTAAACAGACTCTGAACCCGTTTATACGGCTTCAATGGGCATATTTTTGGCCGAGCCCATGGGCTCGGAGATCCCACGTTAAACCGGCCTTGTGCTACATGATGCCTACGTGGAAGGGGTGACTAAATATAGTCTCTTCTACTCGCTTCATGTCTCGCACCTCCCGTCTGTGGAATCCCCTTCTTATTACTTGTTTCTCTGATAGCTATAATTTCCAACTATTTAAATGTAATATCAATCGACATCTCCAGATGCCTTGATCTATTCCCTGTTCTTCTCTTCATCATTTCCTCTTTCCCGCCCCTTTACTCTCGGCCCCACTCTCTGTACCCCCTTGCGTGCTAGTGGAACTCCTGCCTTGCTTGGGATGAAATGCTTAAAAAATTGCATAAGTTTTGGATACTTTCACTATTAAAAAAAATTTTGTTTGTTTGTTTTTTCTTTTCTTTTTTTTAATTTTAAAAACATTGATGACACGCAAGGAAAAAAAAACAGTAGATTGATATTTTTGCACAAAATAATGATATCGTTTTCCCTTTTCTACGACTTATAAACCCATTACATGCTATTTAAAGCCAGAAAATATTTATAGATTGTATTTTTTTTTAGATAATAATGGTTGAGTAATACAAGTCTAACTAATTAACCCACAGCTGGGGGAAAGAAGTACATTCGTACTTTTCCAAGGGTATTTGCGCTTAAATGTATATTCATTTAAGCGCAAATACCCTAACGGGATTTGAAACTCGGCCTTCCGATTAACAATTCTAAGCTATTACCCATTGCACCAGCCACACTTACAGCACCTGCTATTCCCAGAGGGCGCATATTTTTCTAACAGGATTTCTCGAAAATTCAAGTCGGTAGATTTAAACAAATGAATATATTGTTTAATAAAAACAGAGCATCAAATACTCAAATATGGGTTTTCATTAAAAAAAAAAAACGTTTAATCAAATAAATTGATAAATAAAATAAATAAATGTCGAATTTAACAAATTTCCGAAAAAATGTCTTTGTTTACATTATGATACGAAACAGAGCAGAGTTGTATGTTTTGAGAATGGGAAAAGATATGTGTTCAAATATACTATTCGGGCTTTGTTTGATCAGGAGGTGCTACGTGACCGAGAGATGAAGTCATGTCAGATCTGATGACGTTTTACCCCTGAGGAGACGCAGATTCAAATCCTCCTGGAAGGCGAATATTTTTCCTAACAGGGTTTCTGAAATATCCAGGCTGGGTTTTATATATATATATATATATATATATATATATATATATATATATATATATATATATATATATATATATATATATATATATATATATATATATATATAAATTTTTAGTCGAAAGACATTAATATAACACCCTAATAAAAATCCATCACTTCTTTATATACATGTGTCTGGATACAGAACTATATACAATTATATATATATATATATATATATATATATATATATATATATATATATATATATATATATATATATATATATAAATATATATATATTAGGTTAATTAAAGATGACAGAATTATATATATCCCCCTCTTACCTTTTCGTTTTATTCTTATCTGCCGTTCTTGAAAGCCTATTTATATTTTCACTTTCTGTTTTTTTTTCAGTTGGGGTCCCCCTTGAAATCGACTCCCTTATCTGGTAACGCGTGCAAGAATTGATAGTCAAGTCCTTACTAATTTGGACAAGTACATCCAAAACAAGGAAGCGTGTCCAAAAAAAAAAAAAAAAAGAAGAAAAAAGAAAAAAAATGGGTCGATTTTATTCAACAAATGATATAGGAAACCTGATAAGAAAGGATGGTGGCAGTTTCGTAGTATTAGTTGTTTTATAAATATAGATTTCTTTTTTTATGCTAGCAGGCGATGGTACCGTGGAGCCTAGCGGTTAGAGGATATTAATAATTCTGTCAGATGTGTGCGACGATGCATTTGCTAGAAGCGTCAAGTCTGTCACAATTATTATTATCATTAGAGATTTCATTCTTTGCTGACAGCAATTATAGGCGAGTGTTGCTAGGTCCTCGTTTTCCAGCCTTGATAGAGTTCAAATTCGGTTAAGACCTGTTGTCGGGGAGGGCTGGGGCGGATTTATTTTTTCTCTCTTCAGCCTCTTTCCTCATAGACGCACTGTTGCGAATCTATCGATACACTGATGCTATTCCCATAGCAAATACTTAGATGAGCATCATTCATTAGGTCAATCATTTCAGACATTTATATCTAGGACACGAGATGCCACTTCCACGGAGTCGAAACACTCTCATTTCCACTGTGTTTCAAAGACTAGACAAAAGCTTCTTTTTTTTTTTTTTTCAAGAACTACCTCGTTGTAGGTTAGTGTAATTATTTCACCCAAAGCATGTTGGCAATGCCCCTAGAAGTCAGGAGATTTCAGGGGGTGAAATTAAGACAGAATGAGAAAACTGAGAATGGGGAAGTTGAAGGAAAAGACAAAACGGAAACAGGGTTCAAGATGACAGAGGGCGATTGACGCTGCATTTAAATATTTTAAGATTTTCACGATAACTGTTCTGGCGAGCTATTTTCAAATGTGTCCCAACTGCATGGATTTAAAAGTGCTACTAGGTTGGCATCTCGGTCCCACCCTTTTACTGTCGAAATAGTTAAATGTAGCCGTCTCTTTTTCAGGCACAGCACAGTGAACCAATTTTCCGAGCAGTAACGGGAGAAATTGATTTAATATAGTCGCCCCACATCATGTCGGTGGAAAGATGTGAGGCCAAGAAGGCGTGGTGTGTTGCTCTCCTGGAGTTTAGCATCAGCCATACTGATGGTAGTCCGAAAAGACTGAGAATGCGGAGGATGAAAGAAAAGACAAAAAGGAAACATGGTTCAAGAAGACAGATGGCGATTGACGTTGCATTTAAACCTTTGAAGATTGTAGTTGTCAGGAAAGTAAGAAATGAGGAGAGAGTTCCAAAGGTGGGAAGTACAAGAAAAGAATGTGTTAGAGTAGAAATGATGATTGCATCTTGCTAGTTCAACAGTAAAACGGTGAGACCTAGTTGCCAATCTAGTAACACGCTTAAATTCATGCAGCGGGGTGAAAAGCTCATCACAGCAGTTGCCATAAAAATATTTGTAGAAAAGACAGAGGGAAGCCACGTCACGTCGATGAGAAAGGGATTAAAGATGAGATGTCTGGTCAAGATCTATTACATTATAGACGTACAGTAGGAGAACCAGACCAGATATGGCAACAGTATTCAGTGCACCAACGAATGGTCGATTTATAAATGTGCAGGATGGATTGAGGCGGATTTTCGAACACGACACAGTTAAACCAACCTCCTTGCTGTAGACGCAGCAATTGATTCGATAGAGTCGCCCACATATCAGTGTGTAAACTGCTCTCTCGAGCAGTTTGTAACACTTTATTTATCATAACTCTGTTGCGTTTCTGTTTTGGGGTAGAGTGCACTCAGGGCCGACTCCTTCAAATGACAGAGTCGCAAATGAGGAAAATTATACTAAGACGTGCCCAGCCCTGGGGAACAGCTGCCCGAGGCCGCGCCCTCTTATTGAACGAGAGGGATCGGTGCTCGCACCGAGGCCAGCGCAACTGAAAGTTGCGGGGGCTGCAGGCAGTTTTTGTTCTTGGCCCGGGTGTACGCGCTCTGACCTTGTATCACACCTCGTCTCAGTGGGGAGATAGCGTAAATACATAGTCGCCCCACATCATCTCAGTGGAAAATGTTAGGCCAAGAAGTGTGGACTTTCGCAGCATGAATGCTGATGACAGCCCGAAAAGAAGAAAAAATAGTAGCATGATGGTGATATTGATAGAATCCATTAGTTCCGAAGATGTTTCCAAAAATTATAGATGTACTTGAAAACCAAATGAATAACAACACGATATCTGCTTTCCTACTACCAGAAACAATACTGAATGGAGCACTAACGACATTTGCTAAATATTACTAGAACAATGAGTGAGTAAATAATAATAATAATAATGATGATAATAATAATAATAATAACAATTTTCCAGGTTTTTGAATTTCAAACGCACGCCTCATTCACGATAGAAAACGGGACTTTGGCATTAGTAAGTAAAAAAAGGCGCTGAAAAAACAAAACAACAACAACAACAAACAACAAACGTAGAATTCACTGTTCTGGTAGACCAAAGAACATATGAAATTCCCCGTCAAATATTTGGAAAAAAACGTTTCATTTTCAGAGGAATGTTTTTATTTGTTTTTAATATAATAACTCAGAAACTGAGGGACCTTGAAGACAAGGGCATAACAAGAATCAAGAGCAACATATAAATTTGTAGCTGTTTTTTTGTTTCGTTTTTTTTTTTAAACGTTATGTTCTGGACGTGTTTATTCGCTCATGTCTGAAATAGACACTTTTGATAAATGGTGAGAGGAAACATATCATTCAAACATTTAGTAATGGTACATTCTTATTGTCCAAAGTATAGTCCAATAGTGTTATAAAGATCTTGGAAAATTCCAAGATATCTTTAATCATTTTCAAGGTACAACGTTTCAAATCTTAATCTAACAATTGGTTAATTTGCTGTTTCACGATCTGGACAAGTTTCTTGTCACACTCGGTACATTATATATATATATATATATATATATATATATATATATATATATATATATATATATATATATATATATCTTTTCGTTTTTCGAGCACATTCGACTCCGAGTTCAGCTAAGCAATCCTCGTCATAGACACCTGCCCAGGAATATTTGAGTTTTTTCACCCCCCCTCCACAGACACACACAGTCAGAGCCCCCCCTGTGGTTTATATTGAAACTATGCTGGGCGGATTTTAGTTGAAGTTTTTAGGGAAAGAGTGCATTAGCTGTCACAATCAATTGTTTGAACAACAGCCGTACACTCAAACTCTCGGTCACGATGATTTGTGACTTCGTGCTAGCGCAACCATCACCGGCTTCCGAGCAGTTCCATTGACCCAGTTTCAGTGACAGGTCTTGGGTCAACCTTTGGTATGGTTTTCAGGTACTTCCATTCGCTGGGGTCGCCTCCCCAGACCGATAAGATTAAGCCGTCACCTTCCTGAAAAATCAATCATGGGAAGATTCTAATGGTCGGAAAGGGAACATTCCGGCCACAGAAACATCTCTCTCTCTCTCTTTGTCATTCTCTCTCTCTCGCTTTCTATCTCTTTCTCTCTCCCCCTCACTCTCTTTCTCCCTCTGTCTCTTTTTCCCCCTCTCTCTATTTCTTCTTTCTCTTGCTCTCTCTCTCATTGTCCTTCTCTCTCGTTGTCCGTCTCTCTCTCCTTCTCCCCCTTTCATTGAGTCTAGAACAAGAATCCTTAACAAGAATTCAGAGTAGCTGCGCTCTATTGAGTCTAGTTAATTTTCATCTTCGTCACTGAGGCCCTCTGACCCAGTAGTATGAGGTTTTCGTTATGTCGTAACGGTCCGGGTTCGATTCTCGGTAGGGATACCCCATCGCTGATGAGTCCCAAATAACGAAACAGCCGGTCAGTGTATTCTGTTGAAGATTCTTATTCTAGACTCGACTGATTTTTATGTGAAAAAATATATTATTTTCTCTCTTTCGATTACGTTCTTTTATTTTGCTTTCTCTTCTTTCATTCTTTCTTTCTTTCTACCCTTCTTTTTTGTTTCTTTATTTTGTCATGCATTCTTCCTTCTTACTCTCAGTTTATTTTGACACATTCGCTCATTTCCATTTTGATTTTGCTTTCATTTTCTCTTTCTTTTTTTTTTTCTTTCTCCCTTCTTTCTTTCCATAATTTATTCTGTCTGCCATTTTACTACCTGATTTCATCCAGTTATTCATTCGTTTACTCTTTCTTTTTTTAATCTTGTTCTTTCCCGGTTTTTTTTTTTTTTTTTGTTATTTTTTTTCATTCTCTCCTATTATCATTTCTTTGGCATTTTCATTCATTATTTCTTCGATTTTGACTTACATTTTTATTCTTTCTCTCGTCGTTCTTTCATTCTATCGTTTTTTCTTACCAGCTCGACCTTCATTCTTTACGACCGTATTTCTTTTTTCCTTCTTCATTAATTTCATTTATTTTCGTCGCCCGTTCTTTTTCGTCCGTTATATTTATTTCGTATTTCACTCTTTTGTTTTCTTTCTTTTTCTTTTTTCATTTCATCGTTTTCTCTGTTTATCTTTCTCTCTTGAACATTCATTTATCGGAACGCCCACTTTTTATCTCTTAATAATCCTTTCGTTCTCTTTCATCCCTCCCACTTTTGTGAATATTTTCATTCTTTCATTTCATTTATCTATTTCAATTAACCATGAAGTCATTAAATACGAACGAACAAAGTTTCTATTGCTTACAATGGAACAATGGTCATATTGTAGTCGGATTCAAGACTGAAAGCCCAAAAATCATCAACAGAAAAATCAAGTGAGTAGCATGGGACGATGCCCTGAAACAAAGGCGGCCAGTAGAAAAAAACATCAAAATATACGTCAATTTAGTCATGTATAAATAGCTGGTTATATACAGATCAACAAAAGCACATTTTTGTTTTCTATGCACTTTCAAAGTATTTATGTATTATATATATATGTAGGCAATATATATATATATATATATATATATATATATATATATATATATATCAGTTGCATACATATATATAATACATACATAAGTATGTATGTATGTATGTATGTATATATATATATATATATATATATATATATATATATATATATATATATATATATATATATATATATATATGTTCAATTTAGTAAAACAGCGCTATGAAGTATATATTTGTATTAGGTTGGTGCAAAAATAACGTCAAAAAACGACATTATTTTTGCACCAACCTAATAATTACACATATACCTACGTTTACAGTACGACTCAGAGTTTGATATTTTTGCTAATCATCAGGTACAAAAAAACAAACCGTGCAATAAGGTTGATTATTTTTTTAATTTCTGATTCTAATGGAAGCAACACTACATTGTTTCTGGATTCAAGATTATTATTACTATAATATAATATAATATTGAGGTATATATTCAAAATATAGTTAGGTGGATATTGAAAAATAAATGAAGTTATTGATAGTAAGTTTATTGCGGATATTCATCCGTTAATATGAATTGAGTCAAAAGATAAGATTATTGCAATAAGAACTAAAAAGACGATGGTAGTTACCAAATAAAAAGTGTGTGTAGACAACATCAGTATAGGGTAAAGTAAACAAAAAATAAACAATATTAAAAATAATAAAACGGAATAAAAATGGGATGCTAGGATGATGTAAGCGCTGTAATTCGATATGGAAAAAATAAATAAATATTAGAGACAGATCATTTGGGGTATTGCAGAAATGATAGAATATTTGCTGTAGCCAGCATCGAAATATTTGAGAAGAGATTTCCTTTTATGGTTGCAAGTAATCACAAGCTCTTTCATTAGTATTATGATTATGATTATCGATTTGTTTGAGAATAGATCTTTTTCAAATTGGCACAAAGTACATTTATTATTATTGAGATTAAAACGTTTAGATTATAGCGATGAGATTTTAATTTACTACAGGTGTGTAGTTATCTCTCTTGATTTGCCAGGGAAATTTAGATCGTGCCGTGGTATTTGAATATTGCTTATTGGTAAGAGTCATTTTATGATGGTAATACCGAATTTTCCAATAGTTAGCAGTGGAACCAAAACAAAATTTAGTCTCGCCATTATGCCCAATGCTAGCTATGTAAATAACGCCTTTATTGTAAACGTAGGTATATATATATATATATATATATATATATATATATATATATATATATATATATATATATATATATATATATATATAAAGAAATATAGTCTTAAGGTGTGCTATATTTATGGAATAAAGTGCTCAATATCAGAGATAGAGCGTGTGTAAATATAAAAGTGAACATAGAAGTCAACACTTAGAGGCGACAGTCTGTTTCATGCTATATGCAATCGTCAGGCCACATATATATATACCTGCATACGTATATTTATCCCTATACAGATAGTTAGATACATATGAACAGCTTGAAGACAGGAAAAGATTTCAATATAGAGATAGATTGATAGATAGATATGAACAGATTGAAGTAAATAGATAAATGATGAGATTGTGATAGATAGATAGATAGATAGATAGATAGATAGATAGATAGATAGATAGATAGATTGAAACACATAGACATGAACAGACCGCCATAGTTAGCAAGACAGATAGTAAAAACAGACATATGATCTTTCAAGCAATACTCATACAGCAAATAGATCCATCAAAAAATAAAAACAATTATTTAAGATTTAATCCTTAAATGTATATTTAAAAAACACATCACACCTCGATTACGTCAAGACACTCTTGTCTATACCGCAACACACACAAGATTTATGAAACTCACCAATTGTATCTGATAATGCCTTAAGAAAATTTGTAAGCTTGAACCATATTTCCTGTATTTTTCTTCCAAAATGAACTTCGGACAATTACTGACAGAATTTTCCCGTTGCCTGAGAAGGATTATTTATAATAATTTGGAAAAATTCGTTCACTAAAATTAATCGACACAAAAAGTTGTTTCTAATAGTATCTGACTTAAAGAAAAATTGCTACCTAAATACGGAGAATATATATATATATATATATATATATATATATATATATATATATATATATATATATATATATATATATATATATGTTGAAACTTGACTAATGCATGGAATAATAATGCAACACAAAATGTACTTAGAACAAAATGTATTGAAACAAGAAAGTGTACACAATATTTACATATAGTCTTTTGTATATTCCTGGGAAGACCGTTCCTGTAGAATGTGTTGACTGAGTCGCAGTCGGGCAGAGTCTCTGGTTGAAACTCTTGATTCCTGTATTTATCAACCCACCCACGAGGATCGAATGTGGCACAAGGCCGTTTTAATGTGGGTATCCCCGAGCTCGTAGGCTCGGCCAAAAATATGATATTCTGAACCCGCCTAGACGGCTTCAGGCCCTGTCAACCTCCCCGGACGAAACCTTGCCCTTCGGCAAAGCCTCGTCCGGGTTCCCCTCTGCTAATGCAGAGAGTTCGACAGTCACCGAGAGTCTGTCTCTCGGTCTCTGAATCTCTTGATTCCTTCCCTCTCTTCCCGGTACCAACCATATTTATATGGTCGGTACTCCACTATGCAAATTAGGTGGATCCTACCACAACAATATATATACATATATATATATATATATATATATATATATATATATATATATATATATATATATATATATATATATATATTATCACGATGATTAGTAGGGATAATTCCAGGGAGAATATAAATCCAAAGAGAGATCAATGCAAGAACAGAGCAATATAATAATGAATAAAGAATCCTTAAAAATCCATTTGGTAGGTGATTATTTATTTCATGTACTACATCACTTCAGACCAAACATTTTAGTCTGAAGAGATGGACACTTGAGTTCATGAGATAAATTATCACCTATCAAATGGATTCTTTATTCATTATATATATATAATTTTGCGATCAACAGACAATTGTCCGATGATCGGAAAAGCGTGAAACCCAAGTTTAAAAACTCATATCATACAACTGAATACATACATATATATATATATATATATATATATATATATATATATATATATATCATTGTGCAGGTATGCAGAAAATAGAAAAGAACACGTTGGGTGCATAATCCGGGGTTCCTTAGTATTTTTGTTTTTATTTTAAGAAGACAGTGCTCCATACAGAAGTAGAGCTTACATTATAATAATATTTTTTGTTTAAAAATATGATTCCTTCGCTACATAAGAGTTCTCATGTTTCAAAAACGAGAGCCGAAATCATCCAAATAATTATTAAAATTAAGTTGTTTCGCAAGGTTTCGCTTGAAGATGAAACGGGACTAAACACCATAATTCAACTTAATTTTAATAATTATTTGGATGATTTCGGCTCTCGTTTTTGAAACATGAGAATTCTTATGCAGCGAAGGAATCATATTCTTAAACAAAAAATATTATTATAATATATATATATATATATATATATATATATATATATATATATATATATATATATATATATATAGTGGGGAGGTGTAAATGTGTGTATGTATGTATCTATACGCAAGTAAATGTGTCGATGTAAGTGTTTATAAGCGTGTACGCTTATTTATGTTTTGATGTCTTATCTCTTAATGTATTGCGGGAGGAAATGTTTTTATTTTTTTTTTATCGCCCTTGCGTCGAAATCATTATCTTTAAATTTTTTACCCGACCTCAACACCATCTTTAGACACGGGGACAATATATATATATACATATATATATATTATTTTCATATACTGTCATTGGTGTAACTCTTCTAAAATGGAAAAAGCCGGCCACGTGATCCAGCATCCGCCCTATCTGTGTTATCAAGATGATCATAATTATCCAGCGAAGACGAACACTGCTCATTTCACGGCGACGAACATTACTATCCAGGACTGCCGATTCAGACAACACTATTACTACTACTACTACTACTACTACTACTACTACTACTACTATTACTACTATTAGTATTACTACTGTTACTACTACTAATATCAGCTGTTCGTAATTTTAATTCCAGTTGCGTGACTGAGTATCAGATTGGTAACTAATTAACTGTCAAACGCTGCTGAGACATTCAGGAAACAGGAAGATGTGGAGAGTCATGAACTCCCACCTTTGAATGAACACATCCTATAAATGAATACATATATATATATCGGTAATCAAGGCGTGTGTTTATTCTTCCGTGCATGCATGTACGCGCTCGTGCATACACGTGTGTACTTGTATGTCCGTTTTTACTCAAGACCCAAAGACTTCGCCTGGGACTGGAACAAATCTGCACAAAGAATGGTAATATTTACCGGAATAATTCCATAGGGAGTTCGGTCTTGATTTATTTTGTCATTATCTCTTTATTTAATAAATATAAACAAGCAACAACAAGGAAAATTATGATTATTTTTTTTTTAAATAATATCTATTATATTTTCGTCTTAGTAAATTGCTTTCTCTTTTTAAATCCAAATTATTGTCCGACTCATTACGGTAATCAACTAGAGCATTACATGTGTTGTTTTGTAAAAGATCCCTTTTGTGTTCATATAATTTTTTATTTAAATTCCTTGAGGTTTCTTCTATGTATTACTTGTGGCATATGTTACTGGTGATAGAGTAAATTTCTCCTTCAACTGTTAGCTTATTATGTTGTTTTTTTATTAGGCTTTTATTGTATTTATAATATCTCTATAAAATTTTTATTTTATCAGACGATCAGATAAACATATATAGGATTATGAATCTTTAAAATTTATTATCTGATTTAGATCCTTTATTTTTCACAACTGATTTAACTCTACTACTTTAACTTGAGATTTTTATTTGGTGGAGTCGGGATTGACTTCCTGATCCGGTTTTCCTCAATGCCGTTCGCTCTTTTTTAAACTCATTCACCGTTCTCTTGGTTCTTGTATAGATTTTTAAGACGGAAGCTAGAGTATTAATGTCGGTACCATTACTAAAGGCCTGAACGATTTTTTTCTTTCACCATTGCTCATTTGGGAAGAGAGTGGGACTGACACAAAACGATTTTAAACAGTTCTGAATAACCTAAAGAGTGATTCTGACGACAAATGCTATCAAGATGGCTAAAAAGCCCTATGTGAAAACCTGGAAAAAAGAGACTCATTTCGTTTAGTAGTTTATTAGATATTAAACATTTTGTGGGATGGCAAATTATGTCGTTACACGATTTGGACATTTTTGTTGTTACACCCGGTATATATATATATATATATATATATATATATATATATATATTAGGTTGGTGCAAAAATAATGTTGTTTTTGACGTATTTTTTAACGTCAAAAACGACATTATTTTTGCACCAACCTATTATTAATATATATATATATATATATATATATATATATATAATATAATAATAATAATATATATATAATCGACTCTCCCGTCGAGATTCGACGTATGAGGATCAAGCAGATCAGTTTCCAGGAAACCGACAGCCCGACACCGGCACATGAGATTTGATTATAGTGGTGAAGGCCTCGTGCAGGACCATCCACACTTTTTGGAGGGACGAATACAGAGACCTGGTGCACCGAATGCCACACACACACACACACACACACACACACACACACACACACACATACATATATATATATATATATATATATATATATATATATATTCATATCCAAATGTAATGAGAACGAAAATGAAAATAATATATAAATTCCAACGTTCACACCATTAATTCAAAAGAGGGCTCAATAACGATAGTAGAGCAATAATTATTATAATTTTTCATATAGACAAAAACATTTTACTAACGACAAAGATGCAACTTCGTTTCGGTGCATTTAGTTGCACCTCGACTGGTGAGAATAAGGTGCAACTAAATGCACCGAAACGAAGTTGCATCTTTGTCGTGAGTAAATTGTTTTTATTTATATGAAAAAATTATAAATAATATATATGTGTGTGTGTGTGCATGTACCTGTGTGCATGTGTGTGTGTGTGTGTATTTGTGTGTGTAAGTGTATAAAAATGAATGTTGGAGTATATCTGTAAAAGGACAATATGAATAAACAATAAAGAAAAACTTATCTTAGTTGATACGTTTTGTCCTCTGTGGGACTTCATCAAGTTTGAAATGTATGTTCATATTTTTTTAAACTATGTCTATTATGTCTAGCACTCTACACATTCACTTGATAAAAGATTGACAACTGGATCAGAAGATGTGTTCTCCGGCTATTTATTTATACTGATCAATTATGATGCATTATGGGTAGATCTATTATATTATTCTATCGGTTATTGGGTGGGAGGTAAAAATTGTTGCGCCAAAGCCCAACGCACATGGCCTGAAGATTACATTTAAGCATGAAACAGACAGTCGCCGTCGGTAATTGACTTCAATATTCCACTCATATATACATATATATATATATATATATATATATATATATATATATATATATATATATATATGATTCCATAATCTGAAAGTAATTATTCGCTCAATTGTCTTCTACCACTAAATTAAGTGGATAACAAAAGGAGGAGATTATGCTAAAAATAAATATATGGATGAAATTATTTATTCCCGTATACAGCTCTGTTGAAGCAAACTTGTACATATAGAAACGCACGTGCGCGCTTGTTTTTGCGTGAGTGTGTGTGTGTCAGAGAGAGAGAGAGAGAGAGAGAGAGAAAAGAATGAGAGGGAGATAGAGAGAGAGATAAAGATAAAGAGAGAGAAAGTGCGTGTTGAAAAAAATTAATATATGAATGCTTGGCCTATCTGGGCCCCAGTGAGATGGGAACTGACTGACTCACCCGAAAAAAAAAAAAGAAAAAAAAAAGAAAAAAAAAACAACTAAAAAACAAAACTGGCGTTGGTTTGTTTATGAGCGACCCAAACACGTCGCACAGAGGAAAGCTTGTGCATCAACTCTCGCCCAACAACTTCAAATTCATGTTTTGGTCTTAAATAGCAGTCTTAGTGGCTCGTCAACTAGCCAAGCCGACTCAACATGACCCGACCCCATTTTTAATATTTTTTTGCAAAATAGATGGGAGAGATGGAGTATTTTTTGCAAAAAGAACATTTTAAATCTACGTATACTTTCTTAATCACGCATATACACACATACGGGAATATATATATATATATATATATATTGCGATGGGTAAATTGTCGCAATTTTATATTTATTTTTATTTCGCGCATGTGCGTTGTTTATTTTTGATTTTGTTGACTACATTGTACAGTAGGGTTAATTGGACACCGTCTGTGAGAAAGAAAGAAGCACGATGACGCAATTCACTCCGCCAAGAAAATAATTTACTTGGAAGGAAATTTCTTCAATCGTTTCTTGCCAATATGTTAACTCGCGCCCAAATTTTTTTCAAAACATCTTTCTTAAAATAATTTCTCCTTTTCCCATGACCATATTTATAACCAGTATTTTTTTTTAATCTTAGAAACGTGTTAACCTTTTTCTCATGATTTTTTAAAATAATTATATTTTATGTCATAAAAAAAATATATATATATAATGGTTATTAAAATAATCATATTATTGCTATTCAAATATATATCGTTTTATAAAAGTAATTTTGAATATAATTATTGTTTATAATTTCATTTTAATTTGATAAATTATTCATGTATGCATTTATTTTACATAAGTTCTATTATTTAAAACAAAAACATACATAAATAACTTATTAAATTATAATAAAATAATAAATAATAATTATATTTAAAATATATATAAAAAAATAGAAAATTCAACAAAATATTGACTCACTTAACGACTTCCATAGTTTGTTTTATGAATATTTTAGAGCGTTCTTAAATTGATAATTTTTAAAAAGTTATCCATATCTTTACTTATATTTATAAATACAGGGTGCCGAAAAATCCTTACATTTACCCTATATATATATATATATATATATGTCTGTGTGTGTGTGTATAAAATAGTGGTTATCTATATGGTCATGGGAAAAAGAGAAATTGTTTAAATTATAGCACAAAATTTCATCAATTAATCAATTTAGTTGTCCGATACTCATCGAAACCTACGGGAGAGTCCATTATTATTATTACTATTATTATTATTATTATTATTATTATTACTACTACTATTATATATACACACACACATAAATACACACACACACATAACTACGTGTTAATGCCTTTGGGAAAGGTATCAAACCTCTTCCTCTCCATCCAGCTATGGGTAAATTGCAGGACAGACTGGGTTCTATAGCCTTGGATGGCAAGTGGTCTAGGATAAGCACAACTCTGCAGAGAGTTGTTTGGGGACCTTGTGGTACGTAGTGCACCAGGTCTTTGTAGTCAGCCCTTCAAAGTGTGATTTATTCTGCACAAAGTCTTCACCACTATAATCAAATCATATGTGCTGGTGCTTGGCTGCTTGGCCCTCATACGTCGAAAATGACGTCAGAGAGAGTCTAACACCACCACCATATATATATATATATATATATATATATATATATATATATATATATATATATATATGACTAGTAGGGTCAGTTAGGCATCGTCTGTGAGAAAAACAGTACCATGACGTAATTCATATGGCATAAATTTGGACACGGCATGCTTTACTGCTTGACTTTCCCACCGGAAGCTTCTATACGAACAGAGTGTTTGGGTCTCAATATGAGGAAATTGCAGATTATTCAAAGGTACGTCGGCTCGGAAAACTCACTCTGATCGTTCTGATAGGAAAAGAATATCCGAATTTGTTGGTGAGAGATTCAGACTCAGCACGTACTCCTAAATCAATTTCCTTGAGGATTTAGTGCTCTTCTAGGGTGGCTTCTGGAATACCCTCTGTCTGGCAATAAGACTCTGCACCATGCCACACAAACAGGTGAAACCGGTCATAGCTGTCAGACAATTTCTGCAACGACATCACCCTTACATCTGGCCACCTAGCTCCCCAGACTGCAACCTCCTTCATTATTATGTGTCGAGCGCAGTTAATCGAGAGATCAACAAAACTCCTTGTGACACCAAAGAGGAACTGAAGACAAGGATTATGGCAGCATTCACTAACTTAAACAAGGAGAAGTTCCAGAAGAGTTGCAGGAGATTCAGAAGTCGTTTGGAGGCCGTGGTTGAAGCCAATGGTGATTTTATTGAATGAATTTACTCTTTTGTATTTCAAGATATTTTTGCGTAATTTTGTTAAATATATCTGTTAAAATCAGATGTCAGTGTTATTTTCCTCTTTTTCGTAATTTAGACGACAATTTATCCATTGCACCCTGTATATAAAAGTTTCTTTAAAAATAACAGACAAGTTTTTGTGGTTAAGATTTGTTTAATTTATTTCTTGTGTTCTTTAATTTATTTTTTTTCCTGTAGAAATTGTCTGAATTTTCGTTATGTCCAAGACCATTTGGCTATTCTTTTCGACATTATCAAGAATGATTTTATTTTTAATTTTAATAGTATGGATGAAATTTTATGCATATATTTAAAGTGATAGGAATGTTTTTATTTTTCAAAACATTCCGATAACTTTAGATGCATTATATATATATATATATATATATATATATATATATATATATATATATATATATATATATATATATATATTCCCTCTGCCTTTATCCTTTATAACCTTTATCCATAATAGGTACACCTAAAATTGTGCTTAAAGTGTGGAAAATGCTTCTACCCATGCATAATACGCACCCCATGTTAGGTAGTGAAATAAAAATAAATAAATTCCTATTATAAAAAATATTATGAAAAATAAAAACATTCCTATAAAGTTATTTGTGTATCCTCTCTGCCCGAAAGCAGAGAGATTGACAGCTGGAGACGAATCTCCAACTGCAGACCAACATACAGTATTTACTGCTGTATTTATGTGAATTGGGACATACATATTATCGTCCGTAGGTATGCTACAACATACACACTCATACATATACATGTACATACATACATACATACATACATACATATATATATATATATATATATATATATATATATATATATATATATATATATATATGTAATTATTTACTCGGAAATTATGACATAAATATGATATAAAATCACTACAAAAATAGCCGTTTTGTTTCACCACTTCTGGTGTCTTATGAAGTGATGGTGTTGAATGTAGAAGAAACGGTTTTAAAAGGTTCAAACCAATCAAACGCCCCTCGCTAGGGGAAACGCTGTTACATAAGCTGCAATGACCAATCAAAATATTAATTTTTACTATAAAATTAAAAATTAAAAATGACACTTCAGATTTATCTAAGTTGTAACGAAGCTCAGACCAACATTAGATTTTAACGTTCGTTCTGACTTAATTTTTGCCCTTTCGCTAAAAAAAATAAATAAATAAATAAATAACAAAACATGTATTTTTCCTCAGTTTCTTCTTTGAATAATTTTTTAATTTTTTAAACTTAATACAGATGAAATTTAAAAAATGGTAATTTTTAATTTTCGAATAAATAATTGTTATATTTGCTCTACTCTGTATTGAGCAGTATTTTAAGGATATTATTAGTTATTGGAATTTATCCCGTATACACCAATCCTATACTTGGGTATATATATATATATATATATATATATATATATATATATATATATATATACATATATATATATATATATATATATATGTGTGTGTGTGTGTGTGTATGTATGTATGTATGCATACCGTGTGTGTGTGTGTGTTTGTGTATGTGTGTGCGTGTGTTTGTGTGCGCGCCTCTGCGTGTATGTTTCGTTGAATGTAACAGATAAGTTTTTACAGAGGGTTAAGATTGCGTAGAAAATGTCCGTAATGGTTATTGTCCCAAGAGCTTTGGAGCTATTCAACAGACATTTTCCTGGTTTTTGTTGTTACGGACAGCTTCTCAACTCTCTTCACACCCTTTATCTTTTGTCTTCTTGTATTTTTTTTGTTTGACAATGAGGGTCAACAGATGGTGAGTGGTTACACTGTAGAGATCTTGTACCGCAAGCAGGCTAGGCTCCATATAAAACCAACCATTGTCTTCGAAAAAATTTTTCCTCACGGTTCACCCTTAAAAAAAAGTTCCCGCGCATTCGTTCTATTTTCTGTCGCCATTACACATCGTTATTTTTTTTAAGTATAAATAGCTGTGAGAATTTTTGTTTTCTAATATTTGATCTTAAATTGCTGGAGTTATTCATTACAAATCGGCTTTATAGCAATTGCTCCCCCTTCTTGATGTTATCAGTAACACAGTCAGACCATCATATTCGAGTTGTATTAGCAGGCCTCCAGATACCAGTTATAATAACATGTTCATATTTACCACGAAAATAAATGTCATTTTTAATTGATTTATTAGCAGAAAAATGGCGGAACTTTCTGAATACGTGTTTCTTTTTCTTTTTCTTCTATTTCTTGAAAGCTTCATCGATCAGCTGAAGCAAATCATCCAGAACAGTGATTCTCAACTTGGTGCTGTCTAATCTAGCCTTTTCATCATAAGTCAGAATGTCATTCCACAGGCATTCCGAGATTGTTCAACTAAAAAAGTGCATTCCAAATTATAATAATAACAATCATCATTTTTTTCATAGCAGTACTAATACAATTATATGGATTATTTTTACTTAAAATGGCCCTAACTTCTGTAAATAAATAATAAATAAAAAAAAAAAACATGAAATAGAACTAATGCTTTTAATTTAATTATATAATTAAATTTGAGGTTTTTAGCTTCGGTTTTTGAAACATGGTAATTACTGTGTAGTGAAGGAACCATATTTTTAAATCAGTTAATTTATAATATTTATAATCTTTAAATTTAGATTCAGTACTCTTTTGTAAAAATAAAAATATCAATAAGAACAACGGATTATATATCTTACTGTTCTTTATTTTTACTATTATATATATATATATATATATATATATATATATATATATATATGATAAAAATATAGTTTTAAGATATAGTATATTTATGGGTTAAAGTCCTCAATAATCAAGGACTGAGTATAGATAAATATAAAAGTGAACATTGAAGTCAACCGACAGTATGTTGCATGCTTAAAGATTTCCGTTCAATCATGAGACAGACAATTGAGGCTAGGTGTTGACTTCATTTTACATAATATTAAATTATAATAAATGTGTGTGTGTGTGTGTGTGAAATGTATATATATTCACTTTTTCATATATATATATTTTTATATATGCGCGGTACTTATAGGAAAGCGCTCAATATCAGTGATAGAGCTAACATATTTTGTTGGATTGATGTGATTTTGTGACCCTGGGTTTCACGCTATTTACGATCGTCAGGGTCATAAACTCACATCAATCCAACTATATATATATATATATATATATATATACATACATACATACATACATACGGAAAATAGAATCAAATCGCTTAATATAATATCTACAAATAGGATCCGCTTTTCGCTCTTTAAATTCAGTCCTCTCACAATTGGGCTAAAACTAAATTGCATTTTGTCCTTGGAGTCTTATCGCTTGAACGCCCACACACTTCTTTTGGATTTTAACTATAAATAAAAATCCCGGAGCCAAATTCTTGAACAAAAGACAATTAGGGCCACGTGAGACATAACAACGGTACACGCCAAAAACAATCAGTGGGGTAAGCACAAGAGACGGGAGTAAAGGCAATACAAATCTTTTGAGAAGATAAGAAACTCTCCATCATCGTAAATGTTCCGTGAGTCTGGTTCTATGACAACGAACAAAAGCGGGGAATAGAAAAAAAATAAGCGATAAAGATAACCATTGTAACTCCTTTTATTGATTCCTCTAACATATATGCCCACACATATATACATAGATTAGTATATATATATATATATATATATATATATATATATATATATATATATATATATATATACACACACACACACACACAACCAAGCGAACATGTATGAAAAGGGATCGTCAGATCTCGACTTTCATATAGATGTCAGACATGGCGTCCGACTCGTTCGGAAATGTCTAAACAATCAACTGTATACAAGCGTTGTCTAAGATCACTGATTAAAATGGATTCAAACAAATAAAGGCTTTGGGTCTTAAAGAAGACGATCCTTCGCCAAACCTACAGACAGGAGGCAGCAGAAACGTGGTTCTACAGAAGGATACTGAGAATTCGACGGATGAAGTGTGTAAACAGCAAATAAATCGTAAGGAAAAAACCCCAAAAGAACACTTAAACTTAGAACGAGAAATAAACAGCTGAAGTTTCTTGGAAACCCCATGATGAAGTAGGGTATGAAAAACTTCACCTCCGCAGGGCCTATCGGCAGTAAGGGAATTACAGGACACAAGCGAGCCACCTACTCGACGAGCATGGGTGAACGAATGTCGGACCAGTGGGCAGCAGGCTTGGTAAAGAGTGAAACGCTGCTAAGAACCATAGGGCATGGGAAGAGGTGAAGAGCCACGATCGCACACATATTTAAGGGACATGGCACACAGAAGTAGTAATAATGATTAGGGGTAAGAATAGTGATTCTTTAAGCGTAGCTCAGATGTGGCACAAGGCCGAAAATATGAGGTACCCAGTGAGGATCTAGGCTTTGTGTTCTTGTTCAACATGTTTTTACTATAATATATATATATATATATAAAGACATTTTTATGTTTAACATTCTTTTTAGAGATACAAATATTTAAGTAAATGCTCTGTTTATAATAAACAGTATTAAATAACATTTAGCGGCCTGAATGTTCGAGAAATTTTCATAGAAAATATTCGTCCCCCGACAGGATTCGAACCTGTATCCTATTCGGATCCGTCATATAGCCTAACGTGCTTTTACCGATTTCGCCACAGAGGATCGATCGGTTAGCAAGGTCGAATTTACTGCTTTTAAACTTCAATCATCCATGAATCTCTCACTTATATTCATGCCTGCTCATGGCGAATCAAATATAAACTAATGACGTCACACATTATGAAATGGACAAAGTCCGACAATTATTTTGAGACACACAAACACACACACACACACACACACACACACACACACACACACACACACACACATATATATATATATATATATATATATATATATATATATATATATATATATATATATATATATATATATATATATATAAAGAAAGAGAGAGATATTAAAGACGGTCCCAAAATCTAAACCGTTAGACGCCATTTCGCCTTTTTCAAAGCACACGCACGCGCACACACACACAGACACACAGACACACACACACACACACAGACACACATATATATATATATATATATATATATATATATATATATATATATATATATATATATATATATATATACACAAACGTACAGTAATATATATGTAGTCTAATCCAGAAAAGTATTTATGTAGTTAATTTAGTAAAGAACACTTATTTTTTGGCCTAATCTTCTTCCGTGTATATAGCCTACATTAAAACTTTTTGTCTCTCTCAGTATATATATATATATATATATATATATATATATATATATATATATATATATATATATATATATATATATATGTATGTATGTATGCATAGTGAGAGAGAGAGAAAGAGAGATAGGGGATTAAAACAAGAATAAAATTTGGCAACACACATTATTCGGACTATTATCCTCATCTTCATTGCCATATTCACATATGAATATGGAAATGAAGATGAGGGTAACAGTCCGAATGTAAATAATGTAAATAATCATAATCTCAGATATAAAATTTGGCACTTAGATGATTGATGATATATTCAATATCTCTGATTCAGAGTTTTGTAGGTGAACCTTTGTGCAATTGTTCGGTCCACTCGTCAGGAGGCATTTGCAAATGTCGTTATTTTTATATTACGCTTAAAAAATAATGATTTATGTACCTTTTTATTGATCTTGATTTTTCTTCTTTGTGTGTGTGCGTGTGTGTGTGTGTCTGTGCGTTTTCACGCGTATATGTGTGTATGTATGAACGTGCGTATGCTCATGTGTACGTCTATACATATGTAGGATGCCGTAATTTTATTTTCTCCTTATACTCTCACATTATTCCTTTTCTTTCTGTTATTCATTTTTCGGCTCTGAATATCAGAATAAGATGTAACAATTTTATATCTAGTGCCACAGACGTTTTATATATTGGTTGATGTTCCAGAAGATTCTGGGGTTTTCTAAACTTCTTAGACTTTTTAAAAAATATAGATATATTCCGTAGTTTCTTGTTTAAATAGCTAATAATTTATTTCTTTATAGTTTAATTTTATTTTTTGTTAATAATTATCCAAATCGGGTGTATTTTTTTCCTTTCATTTATTCCGAACAACTTACGTGGTCTAGATGAAGCTTACGACATTGGAACTGAAAATGTATGTCTTCTATGATGAAATATGAAGTTTCTCATAACGAGAACCGATGTCCAACATTTACTAGATACCAGTGTCGTTAAGCAGAAGCGACAGAAGATCAACAAAGACAAACCAATTTCTGGCAAAGCTAAATGACACGGACTATACTTAATAACATTCAGACTGATTTTTGTACTCACTAACCTTTGGAAATAAGTCCTACCAGAATTAACAAAGCACACATTTTGACAGGGAACAGGCAGCAATTAATCCTGATGCATTCGTCCAATACGAATATGAGTATGTATATATGTGTGTGTGTAGTTAAAAAATTGCTATATTTATGGAGAAGGAGTGGTCAGTATTGTGGGTATTAGTCAAAACTCAATGGTTATTGTCAGTTTCTTGCTAAAGTTGAACCTCGGATCATATATATATATATATATATATATATATATATATATAGATAGATAGATAGATAGATAGATAGATAGATAGGACGAAGTAATAAAAGTTCTCATCAGATTGTGTGACCAGAAAGAGAAAATGCATTGAAAGTGTACGAATATCACAATACTCTATGTCAGGAGTCGGCAACCTTTCGATATGTGCCGACATAGGGTTTTAAAATCATTCAGTCTGCCATTGGAAATTGTTCGGCGTGCCATGTGTGGCATGCGTGCCGTAGGTTGGCGACCCCTGTTCTATGGTCCAACACAGACCGAACTCATATTCAATATCGCCGATAATCATGAGAAGCAAGAGAAGGGAAAGAGAAAATAAATATAACAGATAATTTGTAAAAAAAATCAGACTTTAACGACCTCAATAGAAGAAGAAGAAGAAGAAGAAGAAGAAGAAGAAGAAGAAGAAGAAAAAGAAGAAGAAGAAGAAGAAGAAGAAAACGAAGACGAAGAAGAAGTAGAAGCAGAAGACGAAGAAGAAGAAGTAGAAGCAGAAGACGAAGAAGAAGAAGTAGAAGCAGAAGACGAAGAAGAAGAAGACGAAGAAGAAGACGAAGAAGAAGAAGAAGAAGAAGAAGAAGAAGAAGAAGAAGAAGACGTAGAAGAAGAAGACGAAGAAGACGAAGAAGAAGAAGTAGAAGAAGAAGACAAAGAAGGAGAAGAAGACGAAGAAGAAGACGAAGAAGAAGAAGAAGAAGAAGAAGAAGTCTGTCTTCATTGTCTGATAATGATCTTTGTTACTACTTACGCGATATTCCAACATTCCTAAGACACTGGTTCGTTTCATTTCTGAGCAAAGGACGTGTACCATAAAATACGTAGATGAATAGTCTTTGTCTCACTATCTCCACTTTTGTTCGAGTATTATCTACATCCTACAATCAACCATATATATATATATATATATATATATATATATATATATATATATATATATGTAATGGTACATTTGGGTACCAATCCCTTTTTATACATGTTTCGTTAAATCTACATATTAAGTTGAGGATTTATAAAAATTCCTGATGATTGCTAATAGAATGGCTGAAAGAGTTCGGATATAAAGAACATTTGGATAGTTTTTCACACTTTACGTTCAAAAAAGAAAACATTTCTATGAATGTAAGAACAATTGAATAATAAGCTTGTCTTTAATGGAAATTTTATATAATAAAATAGTAGAAAATAATTTCAGAAGGACACATGCGCACGGCGGATATATATATATATATATATATATATATATGTACATATACATACCTATATATATATATATATATATATGTATATGTATATATATATGTATACATATATATATATATATATGTAATATGTACATATACATACATATTTATATATATATATACATATACATATATATATATATATATGTGTATATATATATACAATTACTATTATTATTATTATTATTTTAGATATTAGAACAAAAGGTTGTTGAAATAGCTACATATTGGAATTCGTCTTTCGTTACAAAGTTGTACATTTAAAGCCAATGGTAAGCGACTGATGATTAAAATTTAAAGCCAATAAGCTCTAATATTTCTTAATTTTAAACAATAATCTTGTTTGAAATTCTATAAACACTGTATTTATTGTCATTCAAAGAGTGTGTAAATTTGGTGGGGCACCCTCTCTCCCTTCTCTCCCTCTTTCTCTCTCTCTCTCTCTCTCTCTCTCTCTCTCTCTCTCTCTATATATATATATATATATATATATATATATATATATATATATATACAGAGGGAGAGTGAGAGAGAGTTTTAATGTAGGCTATATACACGGAAGGAGATTAAGGCCGAGAAATAATTGTTCTTTACGAAATTAACAGCATAAATACCCTTCTGAATTAGACTTCATATATATTACTGTAACTTTATGAATACATATATATATATATATATATAAGTTCCATTAAATGTGACAGACAAGGTAATTTGATTAATTTTTTTCTGTCATGATTGAGCGAATTCGATGAGGATCTTTATGTCCACACTGTTTATATTTACATACCAACCTACATGGATTGAAGATTGTGCTCAAGGAGGAAAAAGAGAGTTGCCATTTGGTGTTGATCTCTCTCCTCAAACTGCTCATGTTTACATACACTCTGTTCCGACTATTCAGATATTTTACTACATAAATATAACATGTCATAAATCTATATCTTAACTCACCCACACACGATATATATATATATATATATATATATATATATATATATATATATATATATATATATATATATTTAAAGAGAGAAAGATATTAAAGCAGGTCCCAAAATCTAAACCGGTAGACACCATTTCGCCATTTTCATAACAGATTTGTTTACTCAAACATGCGTATCCCCGAAATATAAAATTGATACTGATATATATATATATATATATATATATATGTATGTATGTATGTATGTATGTATGTATGTATGTATATCTGTGTGTGTGTGTGTGTTTTATGCGGTTCTTTCTGAAACTCAATCTGAAGACTGATGCCTGTGCTTGAGAGGAACTCAGTTGCACTGTTTTCGCGGTAACCATGGTGATATGCACTACTTAACCTCTGAGATCAAAGTGATTAGCGAAATAGGAAGAGTGGTAGAGTGTCTTGAGTCATGCGGGAAAAGAATAACGGAAGTGTAAAAAAAAACTAAATTACAGAAAGCGAAGCGAGAAACAGAGAGAAAGGAACTTTTGACTTGTCATTTAAGGAGAACGAGAAAATGGCTAATATGTTTAAAAGGAAGGAAGGAAGGAAGGAAGGAAGGAAGGAAGGAAGGAAGGAAGGAAGGAAGGAAGGAAGGAAGGAAAGTTGGGTGAATAAAGAAAGAAATAAAAGAAGAGAAAATCTGAGTTTGCGAAGAAAGACAGAAATTGTACTTGTAAAAAGAAAGAACGAACGAAAGAAAGAACGAATGAACGAACGAACGAACAAACGAAAGAAAGAAAGAAAGAAAGAAAGAAAGAAAGAAAGAAAGAAAGAAAGAAGCCTGCATTTACAAAGAAAGTAGAAAAGTAAGGTTGGTTGTAGAAAGAAAGAAAGAAAGAAAGAGAGAAAGAAAGAAAGAAAGAAGGAAAGAAAGAAAGAAGTCTACATTTACAAAGAAAGAAGAAAAGAAAGGTTGGTTGTAGAAAGAAAGAAAGAAAGAAAGAAAGAAAGAAAGAAAGAAAGAAAGAAAGAAAGAAAGAAAGAAAGAAAGAAAAAAAAAGAAGTCTGCATTTACAAAGAAAGAAGAAAGGTTGGTTGTAGAAAGAAAGAAAGAAAGAAAGAAAGAAAGGAAGAAAGAAAGAAGTCTGAATTTACAAAGAAAGAAGCAAAAAAAGGTTGGTTGTAGAAAGAAAGAAAGAGAGAAAGAGAGAAAGAAAGAAAGGAAGAAAGAAAGAAAGAAATGTTAGATGAATAAAGAAAGAAAGAAAGAAAGAAACAAGCAAAGTTTGGGTAAACAAAGAAAGAAATAAAAGAAGTGAAAGAAAAAAGAGAAAGTCTGAGTGTACGAAGAAAGAAATTTTACTTGTAGAAAAAAAGAACGAACGAAAAAAAGATAGAAAGAAAGAACGAAAAGAAAATGAGTGTACAAAGAAAGAAAGAATTGTTAGTTGTAGAAATAAAGAAAGAAGGAAAAAAGAAAGAAAGAAAAGAGCTGAGTTTAAAACGAAAGAAATGTTACGTGTAGAAAAAAAGAAAGAAAGAATAAGAAACTGAGAAAGGTAAAGAGAAAACAGAGAGTGTGTTTGAAAAACAGCCAAATTATGTGAAAGTTGGTAATTTCTTTTTTCTGAAATTGTTAAGTGTTAATAGGGGAAAGAGAGAGATAGGCATCGAAATTTAAATAGCTTAAAGAAAATGAGAATTAAGTAAACGTAATAAAAGGAACGAGAATTGTGCATTGATTTTAAGTTCTTTTTTTATACTAAGATGGCTTTAATAAAGAGTTCCGAGATTGGACGACATTTAACTTCTTCCGATATTTTTGGTTAACCTTGGATAACTTGAGCTATCTATGAAAAGAAAGCCAATTCAAAATTTACTCGCGCTAATCTTTAAATTGCAACCTTGTTCACTGTTTGTATACCAATCCGACTTCGTATCGAACAAGACCTATTATTTGGTGAAGATATTAGTCTGCAACGGCTACAAGTGTGCAGTACAGAATGAGATATAAAACCCAATTCAAAAGTGAAAATTTTACTTGGTTGGATTGCCAAATCGCACAAGATTGCACAAATTATTGTCGTTCCAATAATCCAATCAGTTGCTTTGAAACTACAGCTTCTTATATAGCCTAGTCAGATTGAGACTCTCATATAGGTGTCATAAATGGCAGCCAACTAGTTAGCTGCCATCTATATACAACCGTGATTAAAAATGTCTTCAAGTCAATGACGCTTTTCGATCTTAAAGAATACAACACTGCATAATCACAAACAAAGAATACTAGATGACAGAAACCACATCAATTGGAGACTTCCAACAGCGGCAACAACTCAAATAGGGTGCACGCGTAACTTGAAAGGAAAATTGTGATATCATCAAGATTTTGAATTTCCACAAACAAAAGGTTAGCAAAGAAACTGCCATCAATATTGGGAAAAGCAAAAGTAGTTATTGGACTTGAGAAACCTATTTTAAATTGTTTTAAAAGAGATTTTATAAATTTTAAATGAGATTGACGCTAACAGTTCGCTCAATGAATGTTGAATATTTTCTGCAAAGAAAAGGCTATTCTCACCTTTACAATTCAGTTATTTGCCATACGTGATACATGCTTAGGCGATCATGTATCTTTAGATACATGACTGAAGAAGCAGATTTTTTTTTTCCTGCAGTAGGTTGCCATTTTTTCTGCGATAGACCAGTTGCCATCCAAGGCTATAGAACCAGGTCTGTCCTGTTATTTACCCATAGCTGGGGGTGGGGAGAAGAAGACGATTCATACCTTTCTCTAGGGTAAGTGAATGTAATAGATTCAATTGGAATTCGAACTCGGCTCTCCGATTCATCAATCCGAGCCGCTATCCATTGGAATACCAATATTTTTTTTTCTTGAAATGCAGCACTCATCACAGCTGATGAGAGGAATTGCGAAACTATGACATCTGCGAATCTTCCCTCTTACTTTTTTGTTTCAAGACCCGGCATTCGACGCAATTTGTACTGAACCAGGTCCATTGTCCCCGTATTCCATTTGTGAGATGCAAATTCCACTCAAGCAGCTTCTTCCCAAGAATCACTGCTTTGTGGAAGTGACTGCCAAGAGAATGTTTACTTGGTCACTACCATCTTGACCTGTTCAAGTCTAGACTTAGCCGCTATTTTCGCCACATATCCAATAAACTGTGAATCTTAATCTGTAACCCCCTACCTGGATTAGCTTTATGACTTTGTACAGGGGGAACATCATTATAAAAAAAAAAAGATAAAAAAATATTCTTCCATGGAGTATTGGGCTACAGCCTCACCCTACTAGGTGTTACTACTGTGGGTACTGCAACTAGTAAGGTTTTACGTGATGGTATAGTCTGCTCCGCACCAAACAGATTATGAATAGAGGGTTGTAATTATATTAGGTGGGTGCAAAAAAATGACGTAATAATGTCGGTTTTTGACGTATTATTTAACGTCAAAAAACGACATTATTACGTCATTATTTTTGCACCAACCTAATAGACTGGTTGTAAACCATATCTCGAGAGCTTAGTAGGCTCTGCTATTTAACCCGAAGCTGAAAGCCTGAGGTACAAGGGGTTGATTCATACCTTTCCGAATGTGTCTCAACGTGGAATTCGCACGGCGATTTAACTTTCGGCACCGATAACCACTAAACAATGAACCTATCCCTAAAATTATAAATCCAATATAAATTTTGACTCTCGACTAAATGCACATGAAATATTTAGAAGATAACTTACTTCCAAGGGCTTTAAAGATCAGCACGCTAACCAATGCTGTACGCAGGGATAAGAGAATATATACTGCATGGTGATATGTATACATGGATTGCTAGCAGGTTAATTAATCTCTATAATGAATGCAAATGTTAGTTTGTCATTGTGTTACAGTATTTCAGCTTTACCCGTAGAGGCCGTAGCTCAATGAATCATACCATTTTGGTATCAGAACGACTCCGTAAGCAAATTAAAGGCATTTCGGGCTGAAATTTTGCACTCCCAAGTTTTTATTACTGCGATATTTTTAGGCTATTTTTTTATGTGATTTTTGGAGACGAATTATTTTGTACGATAACAATTTTTATAACTTGGAAATAAATTTGGGGATAGTTGAAATGAATTGTCAAATCCAGTGAAAGTCACCCATGAAATAAAAAAAAATGATTGTACCGAAAGTAAGGACCTACGTACATCAATTTGTCTTTACGTTGTTGCGATAGAAGAATTATCGTTGAACTTTTAAAGTTTAGCTTAGATATTAATGCAATACTTAAATGCAGCAATCAATTTTATTTCTTCTCTGGTTTATTATTGGCTATCGTATCTACTCCTCCCTACCTAATATGATGAAGACCCAATCAAGAGCCCTCGGCAGGAGCTAGCTTAAATGCCACCTGATAGGGCGATTTTTAAGCAAGTTAATTATAAATTCCTAATCTACAAGTTTAACTCTTGCTTCTAGTGCCTAGTCTCGTGGTGTTGTGTCAGTTGATGCGATATTTAGTTAAGTAGATCAACAAGGCATGTCAGTTTCTTTATTTTTAGGTTCTGTGTCTATTCAGAATGTAGGCTGTCATAGCTCTCCACATCGTCCCTTGTTGTTCTAAGCTAGGTTTGCCTATTTCTCAACTCTCTTTACCTACCACTCGGCCTTCCATTCACCAAAGCTCAGTTTAAATAGTTTCTTCACTGTTTCCATCTGACCGCTTTCCTTCATTATGTCCTGTGAGAGTTAAATTTTTCAATCCTTCTCTCCTCGTAATTTTACCCAGAACTTTCGCTTATAACTTTCTAATTTTGAATATCGATCTATCTAACGATTTACTCTCATATGAAATGGAAAGATTATATCAAATCAATCGATGAGTTTCAATCGATAACATATATGTTCCTTTTCATATTTATATTAGTTAAAAGCAGGACTCCTTGGAGAATGTAAATCAACATTTCTTTTTTCAAATTACTACTCATTTACCGAAAATCTGCTCTGAATCGTAAAGTAAAAATGCAATCAAACTAAGATATTATTCAATTAGAAAAGTTTTTAATTGATTTTAGAAATATGATATATTAAGGACACAATTGTCTTAAGACATTTTTTTTAATGAATTATAAATTTTTACAAGATATGTTTTCATTTTTTTAAAATTTTAATTAGAATAACTTATGAGGTTTTAAACATTTTTTAATCTTTTAAAGTTCTATATTACTTCGATCCTTTTATAGGATACTAGCAGCCATATACAGCTGGTCGATCAAAAAAGCATTCAATTAGAATGGAGCAAAAGTAGCATCATGTTTAGATTTAACAGAGTCTATTTTCTTCAATTACTTTAAAATACTTTCATTAAAAAAACATTTTGAATTAAAGCAGTTACTAATATAACAGAAGTAGTCTTTATTTATTCAATCGTAATTAACCGAGGACATGAAGGAGTAAAACAGGCAACATGAAGATCCACTTCAGTCTTGAATTATTTTGGAGTTTTTGAAATTCAATTTGTCAGTGTGCTACTAGGGATATAAAAAAGGATACATTTATAAGTAAAGTGTGTTAAGTTTGAAGGAAATTGGTTGAAAGATCAATGAAAAATAAGAAAGAAACCAGTAAAAATCGCCATTTTTCGCTATTTACGCGAGTTTTCATATTATGGGTGAACTCGATTATCAAGTTAAATAACTATTAGACAATCAACTTATTGTAGGCCACAACTGACTGAAGTTTGTATTAGATTGCTTGAGAATTCAGAGAGATTTTAGTTTAAAATATGTGTTGAAATCGATTTGTGTTGAAATCGATTTTTCGTCTTTCGCAACATTTTGTTAAACGCAGTGACGTAGAAATAAAAAAAAATAAGTTATCTTCGAACTTGTAAGTAACCTACATACCGAGTTTGGACGAAATCGGAAGAAAAAAGTTGAATTTATCGATTTTTTGAACGGCTTTATCGATTATTTTATTTTTATCGATTTTTTTTTTAAATTTACCGATATTTTACTGCTGAGAACCTGTTTCTTACATTGTTCAATGTATGAGCCGAGTTTGGTCAAAATCGGTTGGATGGATCTCGAATGAAAAGGTATCACACAGACAGACAGAAACACAGACATTCTCTGTTTTATATATATATAGATAGATAATTATTAACTACAAACTATATTTACTAATCCTAAATTGAAAAATTTAGTAAAAATCCTCAAACACCGATATTTTTAAATGAATTTTCATTTTATATATATATATATATATATATATATATATATATATAAACGTACCGATTTTCTATATCCGACCATACACGACATTATCAGGAAATAATAGCAATGACAATAGTAATTTACAGTCAGAAAAATTTACGATTCAATAAAGCATTAAATTAACGAGAATGACTTCTTAAATTTTTAAGATTAACTTAGAAATTATATATAAAAGGGGTTCGCATTAATGCAATCATTTTTTAACGCCTAAAGCCAGCAAGAACAGTATTGGATCAATATTAATCTGTCATCAAGGTGTCAAAACCGCGAAGGCCTTAAATAAACAGCTAGTGTCGGGTTAAAAACTGCATTTCTGCGATATTTTAAAGTAAAAGTAAATAAAAGTTGTTTCAAATCGGATTAATTATGCTTTAAATCAGCTAATATTTCTTGAATAAAGTTTCAGAAAAGCACATTTTATTTTTGAAAGATTGTTTTAAGATAGTTACATTGCGATGAAAGCTGATTAGAAACGTGCGCTAATCAGCTATTTTAGCAACAAAAACTCCTACCAGCCAATTTAAATTAGCTTTTGAAATACAGCAAAGTATTTTGTTTATTGAAAATATAAAATTTGACCTATTAGCTTGAAATTAAATCTAAAAAAAAAACTTCATTGAAGATTTTTCATTTTTAAAAATGAAAATGCATTTTAATGTCCAATTGACCCTACCGTATTGTTCAGTCGACAAAATAAAAAAAAGCAAACAGCTCTCATACGTGAAATTAAAAATATAAAATTTTTAACAACAATACATTTTTGAAAAAAAAAATATTACCAGCAATACAATTCTGAAAAAAAAATATTACCAACACTAAAAATCTTGTCGACATTAAATAACCCATAGAGGTGTTGATATGCCTTAGAACAAAACAAACTAACCTACCAAACAAACTAATTGCAGTCAGATAGTGCTGTAGTTCGTGCAAACCTGAAGTTGCTCTTTAGTTGTAGTCTTATGCCAGACGTGGCAATATACATAGTTGCAAAGGTGTTCGTAGATAAATGAAGATAATTTGAGACATAATGCCGTAAACACAAACAGCCCCCTTATCAGGGGGCCGTGTGGAAAACAGAACAATGTTCGAATCATGAACAAGGGAGACTGATATATATATATATATATATATATATATATATATATATATATATATAGAGAGAGAGAGAGAGAGAGAGAGAGAAATGAAGGAGAGAGAGGGTCGGTACAGACAATAAAAGTGAGAGAGATTAAGTGGAGAAACAAAAGCGAAAAAGAAAGAGTGCCACTATTGGTGGGTGAGTTTGTCGGATGTCGAGCGAGGTCACTGATAACAAATGTACAACACTAGAGATGATTGTTAAGTTCTTTATTCCAGCGACGCCGATAGCAGGACAAGATGGAGACCTCATGCGATTTAGAAACTTTTGTTGGGATTCCTGTCTCGTCTCGCGTCTGGAAGCCTCCCGAAAATGCGTGTGAATTGAAAACGAAAACAAGACAAACAAATGGGTTTCAAAACCCCGAGACACACTGAAGTAGCAATCTTTTTTCGCCCAAAACTGGTAACATCCACACGCTGAAAGATTGAAACAATAACGGCTTGTTAAACTAGAATTAGGATCTGAAGCTATGAAACAGAAACTCCGTTTAATTGGGACACTAGTCCCATCTGATATAAACTTGGACTGTAATTTGGTCCAGGTTTATATCAGATGGCGTCGTTAGAACGTGCGCTGAGACGGCGGTTCGAGTTTCATCATGGCCGATTTTTGTGGGAGGTTATTCATGATATTTGGGAAGGCGATCCCAATCCATGGCACCTTTGTAAAATGCCTGAAAATCGTCGATCCAAGCTTTGTCAGTGAAGCTGGATAGACGGATCATTTGGGACCCGTCGAGAGCTATGCTAGCACGAAGTCACAATTTTGATCCGAGGTGTCTGGTTTAAAACAAAATGGTCATACCAGACATTGTGTTCTCTTCCAAAATCTGTAACTAAAGTCCTCTCAGCGTATTTGCATTATAAACTACCTGTATTCATTGTGAGTAGAGTAGGCGTCTGTTACTGGGATTGGCTAACCGTCCTGACCGATGGGTTTGCCCCGACACGGGTAAAAGCTGGCTATTTATTTACTTATTTATTCATTCACATTAGTAAACAACAGCCATCTTGTCAAATCCGGCGCACTGGGACTTCGTCAGACCATCTAAACTGGGTATAGAATTAATTTTAACTCATAATTATTAGGTTGGTGCAAAAATAAAATCGTTTTTTGACGTTAAAAAATACGTCAAAAAACAATATTATTTTTGCACCAACCTAATAATTTCAACGCGGAACTACTTTCAACTCGGAACTAATTTCGACTCAGAACTAATTTCAGCTCGGAACCACTTTATTCATTTACAACAAAAAAAAAAATAAAAAAAAAAGAATGAAAGTTGTAGAAAAGATGAATTCTGAATTATCTGCTAAGGATTTTAATGCTAAATTAAAAAAAAATTAACACTGACTCATTGCATTTTGTTTAGGAATTCATGGAAAATGTTAACTTTGATTTTAAATTGAGTTGAAATTTGTTCCGAGCTGAAAGTAGTTCCGAGTTGAAATTAGTTCCGAATTGAAATTAGTTCCGAGTTGAAATTAGTTCCGAGTTGAAATTAGTTCTGTCACTCATTTGAAAAATTCTTTTCCATTTCATGAACCGTTCCCCTTTCAAAACTTGGACAGTTATGTATCTCCACAACTTTCTGCGTTTGTAAATATCACTCCCCCCATTTACCAATGTTCTCTGCCCCTGTTCTGCTAACTATTCACAGAAACTCGTTAATTGGTATACACTCTGTTTTCCCTTGCTTCTCTCGCCTTTAATATGGTGATTTTCTAAGCCTAGCTTAGAAGTGGCACAAATGTATGGAGGGTCAAGTCATAATCGAACTCACCCACCCGCATTCTCTCCGTATTCCATCGGTGAGAAGTAAGTTCCACTCGAACAGCTTCTTCCCGTGCACCAATGTTCTGGGGAACTGATTCCCAAGATGATCTTTCTCCGATCACGACAATCTTAACTTGCTCATATCTAGTATTATCTTCCGCCCCTATATGTATAAACTGCCTCTTAATGTAACTCTCTACCTTGAGTAACCATCAGGGCTTGTATAAAGTAGACCTCACTGTAAAAAAATAATCGGCCGAAATTGATCAACAATTACACACACTGTGAACGAAGTTTCCTAGCAACAGACCTAGCAACTGATTTGATATAAACTTTCCAATTCATGTCAAGAGAGAACTTTTGCCCGAGAAGCCGCAACGAGTCTGTCTCCTGAAGGTTACCATCAGCCATGCTGATGGAAGGCAGAGATAGGTTCCTCAGATTATCAATAAAGAGAAGGTTTGTTTTGGAGGCGTTCAAATTAACAAACCATTCCTTGCCGCAACAGATTTTAGGTTACTTTTGAGATTTCTTGCCAATTTGACCAATCAGACTTACTATTAAGACAATTACTCTTGTCTTAAAAAAAATAAATTTCTAAATTATAAGCGTGTATATTTAAACATTATTTAAAACCATACTGTTGCAGAGTTGACACTGGTCGTACAAATAAAGTTAACATTAAATTTTAAAAGTAGTTAGAGTTTTTCTAATTGCAGGGTTAATTCCCCTTAGCTTTTTTAATGCGAAGTGACTTGACATTGAGATTAAGTACCGCCGTTGGCAGCATTTAATTGAATTTTTTGTCAGTAATGTTTTCTTTTTGTTCATCTAATTTATCAATGTATGAACGGAAATTATGGAATTATCAGTCGTCAATATATACAAAAAAAGATTTTATAAAATATTCAAATAATTACGGTTATTCCTCATATCCATACCAAGTAATTAATCAAAAAATATAAGTATATCTTTGTTGGCATACTATTTTCTAACATAGGAATAATAATAATAATAATAATAATAATAATAATAATAATAATAATAATCTCAAAAATGTGGCACATGAGAACATCAACAATCCATGTTGTAGTTGGAGCCCTCGGATTCGTTAGAAAAGATTTTGTAGACTAATTGAAGAGATTCCTGATAGCCCATGCCTTAAAGAAATACAAAAAATGTTCTCACGAGTACAGCCCACACATTACGAAGAGCTTTATCTATGTAAAATATATAATTTGTTTTTTTTTTTTTGCAGTGGAAAATGTTAGGATGCCATTTCTGAACTTAGGTCTCTGGGCGGGACCCGGAAAGAAATGAGTACACATCAGAAATGAAAGTAAATAATAATAATAATAATAATAATAATAATAATAATAATAATAATAATAATGCGCAAAGGTGGCGGTCAATTTTTTCGTCTATTAAACTTTCAAGTGAACCAACCTTTTTAGCTGCACGATTAGAAACAATATCGTTTAATTAAAAGTTGTACATTACCAAGACAAAGGCGATCAGAAATGTCCTTACCTGCAAAAGAAAGAGACGATATATTAGATATAAGCTGAGGAGATTAGGTTATATTCAAGTCTACCATATCTAACCAAAGCACCAATTTGAATACAGGTATGCAGAATAATAATAATAATAATAATAATAATAATAATAATAATAATAATAATATTATTATTTTTAAAAATAATATTTTTTTAATAATAATATTTTTTTTTTTTTTTTGTCAGTGGAAAGTGTCATGATACCATTTCTAACCTTAGGTCCTTGGGCGGGACCCGGAAAGAAATGAGTAAACGCCAGAAATCAAAGAAAATAATAATAATAATAATATTAATAATAATAATAATAATAATAATAATATCATCAACAACAAACACAACTTCACCCAGATTCGGTTACAGAGATAGTACCTGTAACAATTTTACAATACATAGAGATAGAACAATCAAAGCTGCTAGTCTCTCAGACATCGTGAATAGAAACCGCAAATACAAAAGAAAGTGCTTCCTTATTGATCTGCCAGTCCCTGCAGACTGCAATGTGTCTTTGAAGATCTTCAAAAAAATATCAAAATACAAGGATCCCGAAATGGAAATCTAAAATCTAAAAAAATGTGGCACATGAGGACATCAAAAATTTCAATTGTAGTTGGAGCCCTCGGATTGATTGGAAAATGTTCCGATAAACTCATTGAAGGAATACCTGGAAGCCCATGCCTTAAAGAAATACAAAAGATTCTACGCACAGGTTCAGCTCACACGTTACGAAGGGCTTTATCTATGTAAAATATGTGTGATCATAGTTTTCATTTTTTTTTTAATGGTCAGTGGAAAATGTCACGGAGCCATTTCTAACCTTAGGTCTCTGGTTAGGACATGGAAGGAAATGTGTATACAACAGCAATCCAAGGAAATAATAATAATAATAATAATAATAATAATAATAATAATAATAATAATAATAATAATGATAATAATAATAATAATGCGACACTTAAAAACTGGAACTGTCCCGTTAAGGTTGTAGATTTGGGTCTGATAAAGAAAAGAACTCAACAACATATCAACGAAAAGCTGGTGTACCATCTATCCAAGAAATCCCCCATGTCTTGCGAAGAGTTCGTCCATCTAAGTTTTTTTGTTAGTAGCTGTCTTTTGTTTAATTAAGTGGAAACATCAAAAACGTACCATTCGCTTGCCGTAAGTTATTGCCAGACATGTGATTATGAATCAAATGACGGGCAAAAAGAATTTTTAATACAATAACAACAAAACAATAATTAATAATAATAATAATAATAATCGCCCAAAAACAAGTTGGAAAGAAGAAACTTAAGAAACAAATCAATGTTCTACGATGTGTCATAGAAATATATAAAGAAAATTATAGTCAATGATCAAAATATATAACTGTCAAAGAAGAGGAAGTTATTTAAAATAAAATATGAAATCGATTCTGAACATCGAATTTCTTGAAGAGTATAAGAAAATAAAACAAATAATGGCAGTTCAAAGTTGCCAAGTTCCAGATTTCTCAAAGATTATGTTATGTTAGAAAATAACGTAAAGCAATTCTACAGACAAACCAGAAAGAGGAAATTTCAGTTTGAAAAACTTGCTACTGAGTCGGAAATACCTGAGTTTGGAATAAAATCTCTGCAGATTCAGCATCTCAAGGTAATAAAATTACCTCTTGCTACTGTGGCTCTTGGAATTATGTCAAAAATAACAACCTAATATGGCAACGCTAAAATATATGACTTTTTTGGCGAGAAAGATTTGCTGGACGACACAGTGAACCAACTTTCCGAGGACCAGATCTAGTAATTGATTACATATAACCATCCTTATTGCATATCAGTGGAAAACATGAGATCGATAAGGCGTAATTAGTTGTTCACATGGAGGTTGGCATTACCCATGGTGATTGAAGAAAAAAAATGGTTCTCTATGATGGCTAAAAGACATCAGTTCCATTTTGGGGGCGTTAAAACTTAAGTCATTTCTTGCACCAGATAACAACTGATTGAAGTTCATCTTCGAGCTCAGCTGCTAGTTTTATTTTGCTGGACCTATCGGACTTATTATAAAAACAGGAGAAAATAGGATCAAATCTTTATGCCATTTGTATATATATATATATATATATATATATATATATATATATATATATATACACCTACGTAATTCTATTAGTAAGAATTATGTTACATTCGGACAGTATACAACATAAAACACTACACAGGTACCCTCTCCCTTAAGTGGCTCTTGGGCTATGTTTTGGGTGAACATCAGTATAAAAAAATTTGAAATACAAAAGTTTGCGTTAATACGTTTTGACTGCTATACACCATCTTTACAAAAGCCAGATCAGACGAAAAAGAAGTATTACTGCCATATTTGGGCTGGTGGGTTGTGTCTTGATAGAGTTCAAAACCGTCTACGTGAAATCATAGGTGATGAAGTGTTTCCCACCCTACAATCCCTTTCCTACCGACCTAACATCGGCGGATCTCGCTGCCCAACCGCTATTCCGATTGTATGTGTTCTAATGCACTGTATTCGTTAGATCCACCACCCCTGACCTTTACATTTGGGACCGACCATGCCAAGTTGAATTATCCCCATCCGTTTTGTATTCCAATTGTAAGAACAGTGGGGCCAATGGGACAGCTTCTTCCCAAGAACTACTGTTTTGTGAAACAGAGGCAGCTTCTTCCCACGTAACGTTGCTTTATGGAAGCGACGCTCAAGAGGCTGTTTCCCCAATCACTAGAATCTTAACTTGTCTAGTGTTAACCGTTATCTTCCATATATATCCGCATAAGCTGTACCTCTTGCTCTGCAACATTCTACCTCGAGTAGGTTTAGGACCTTGAAATCCTTCCTTAAAATCATTTCCGTTATATTTCACTCAGCATTAGCTTATTTTGTTTACTTTAAAACATTCAAAATAAATGTTAAACCTGATTTCAGTTCTTTTATTTTAATCTAAATATAACCCCTCATATCCGGACTTTTTTCCGGCTGGAATTTTTATAGAAATTGTACAATTGTTTTGTATGCCCGAAAAGCTTTCGGCTATAATTTTAACCATTTTCAAAGATGATTCTTTTTTTAAAAATTTTAAATAATGTATGGACTGTTTTATATATGTAAATAGTGTTATAACTGCTTTATATTTATATTATAATATGCAATATATGTTTTATGGCAGCAACCTTTATTTCTGTTTCGTTGAATATGATAGACAAGGAAAATGTCACACACACACACACACACACATATGTATATATATATATATATATATATATATATATATATATATATATATATATATATATATATTTAAGTTATAAGGAACATGGTAAACCGAATTGGTAAATCCAAAGAGGATGAAATCCTGAGAGCTCAATGTGAGGACAGAGCTAATATGTAATGAAAAATGGTACCTTAAAGTGGTTTGTTTTTCATTACATTTATATATATATATATATATATATATATATATATATATATATATATATATATATATATATATACTAAAATATGCATGCATAGATATCCTTGTATTTTATAAAAATATTTTTTCCATAATATATATATATATATATATATATATATATATATATATATATGATATATATGTGCATATATCTATCTATCTATTTATCTATCTATCTATCTATCTATCTATCTATCTATCTATCTATATATATATGTATGTATGTATGTATGTATGTATAAAGGAATATGTTGATATTTACATTCAGGACTGTTTATTTTTTTCAATTGCGGTCTTTTATATTTGTAAAGGTTTTCCAAAGATGAACTGTGCTGTTTTATTTACTTGCCTGTTAATTTAATTTAACAGATTTTAAGTTTAAAGGCACGGCTCTCCAACTAAACCTTCAATCAAGGAAGTGTCCTGAAGCTCCGAAGCGTGGCTGCTTGTATGTCACAGGGGTACACCCAATCCTCTACACGTGCGTACCAAGGGCGGTGTCTTTGTATAACGATGTCTCATGTCACCTCTTAAAGCACCGATATCTTCATCAGTTCCTTTTCGGTATAAAAAATGCATTATAGAAAGTATACGTCAAAAAAAAAAAAAAAAAAAAAAAAAACGCAAACAAACAAAAACAAACAAATGGATAAAACGGATGTGAATAAAGAACACATCTATTGAAAGACTTTCACGTGATCTGGTTAATTACGCTTAAACTAGAAATCATGTGATCATTGTCTCATCAAAATTAATATGAGAGAGTGCTGAAAAATTGGCAACCTAAAGCTTCCTATTTACATTATTCGGACTACTGTCCTCATCTTTGTCGCCATATTTATTACAACGTTTCTTCAGGAGTTTGGAATGCCGAACCCTTTATTTTGCTCACTGGGGTAGGCTGTTCTAGTTCCACGTGCCATGTTTAATGGATGTCAGTTATCAGGTATCTCCTGTTAATTCCCGTCTGAAAGTTCTCCACTGTCTTAACCGTGTATTGAACTCACACTCTTTTGGGTCATGTCACTGGATCTAACTAACGCCTTTATCCACTGTTCCATGTGATAAGATTGCGCTATGTGTCAGGACACATGGCACAATGGATAAAGACGTTAGTTCACAGTAAATATAGGGTATTGCTGTTATATCTGGGTGGGTGTCGCCCAGTCATCACTGTTTATCCTTGACAGAGTCCATCAGAGATTACGCGGCTCTGTTGTTGCATGCTCTTCCTTAGGAATGGGTGTTTTTGGTGGCCGGGTGTCGAAATGTTTTTGGAGTCTGGAGATGAAAGAAAAATAAGGGATTTCAAACTTATCTATTTTATTAAACTCGTCGACGTGTACATTTTTTAACTAGCCAGGGTGGTCGCTCTATCACCCCCACTGTGGAGCAAGTTTTCCGAGACACAAAATAACCACATCTACTCTGTATGACGTGTAAAAAACTTAACTCATTGAAATCCTTTTCTATCTCTCTAACATCGACATGCCAGTTTTAACCAATCTAAAACGACTTTCCCTGTTTTTCTGTATCTGACCTCAAAGGTCAAAATGAGGAAGTGAGCGGAGAATACAATTCTCTAAAAAATAATAGATGCTAGACTATTATGTGACATTGTGAGTGATTGTTTTCTACTCTGCAACAAGTTACCCAGAGACGAAAATGTGCTAGTCTATCGATACTCAATCACTATTTTCATGGCAAATGTTCAGACACGCTGCATTGATTAGTTCAATCAGTTCACGCCTTTACAATTAGGATTCGCCTTGCCAGATGCCCAGCGTTGACTCAATTTCGTTTCCTTCACATTGCATTAGTAAGGAGTCAGTTTCACATTGAGAGTTTCTTCTCCAGAGCTATTAATATGAGGAACAGGCACCCGAGAGGACGCTTCCTATATATGCTGACAATAAGCAATTCTTAGTACCTTCATTTACGCCTTTATAACAACCTCATTGATTACCCCTCTAGATTGAGTTGTTCTTGCACATTGTATTGAGCTAAGAATAGTATGAAAGATAAGATAAATTTATGCCTTCTGTTCGAAATATGACGACAGTTTTACGGTAGACATGTACCTAACTTTGAAATGTAGGCTATCACGTTTACATATCTCATGTTTGTGTTCGTATACACACACACACACACACACACACACACATATATATATATATATATATATACATATATATATATATACACACACACACACACACACACACACACATATATATATATATATATATATATATATATATATGTGTGTGTGTGTGTGTGTGTGTGTGTGTGTGTGTGTGTGTATAAGGCGCTACCCTAAGGTTAAGGAAATATATCAGTCGCGTTAATTTGCTTACTCGGATCAATGTTACGGAAACCTTTTCGCGACATTTGGTTTCCTGTATTTTTTCTAGCAAAAGTTTAGGGATGATTAGACACACACACATACACACACACGCAAGCACGCACAAAACACACACACACAAAAGAAACGCACAGCAACACACACACACACACACACACACACACACACATATATATATATATATATATATATATATATATATATATATATATATATATATATACTAGGACTTGAAAAATATACTAGGACTGGAAAAATTTATTTGTGAAGCATTTCATCCGTTAGAACTTCATGAGACTTGGTTTGTTGGATTAAACTTGCACATGAACAAAATATGCTAGCAGATGCAAAATTTTTGAAAGCTTTATATATATATATATATATATATATATATATATATATAATTATTTATTCAAAAATTATAACATAAACATGTTATAAAATCACTACAAAAATATCCGTTTTGTTTCAACACGTCTGGTTCAAACAAATTGACGAATTTTGTAGTTATTTTTTAACAGTTTTTTAATAAATAATTATATATATGTGTGCGTTTGTATGTGTGTGTGTGTGTGTGTGCGTGTGTGTGCGTGTGTGTGCTCGCGTTTATGTAATTACATCAAAGTAAACAGCACTTTTAGTTTGATTAATTTCGAATGGACGAAAAACGTGACACAAAAATTTTCATTATTTTTCTTTATATATATATATATATATATATATATATATGCCCAGAGAAAATATCTCACTCAACAGGAATGAACCTGTATTACCTTTATCCTAGGGCAGATGTCAATTTTACTGTTAAAAAGCACTGATGTCTACTCAAATACGTTTACACACAAAAAACATAAAAAATTGCATGACAGCATTAAGAAATATATATAAATTACATTTGTTTACAATATATTAATTTCTGTTTATAAAAGAACAGTTTCCAATATCAGGGATTAAGCATTTGCAGATACCGGAGATACCCGTGAAAATGTCCAGGTTTTCCTATTTGAAATTTCAAATGAAACTTCATTCCTCAATTAATGATTAAATAACCTCATGGCAAGTTCTATAACAAAGAATTTCCTTATCGCATCGTTAAATATTTGAGCCTTACAACTTTAACAAAATATTGAAATAACAATCATAAATATGAATGTTGGTCGTTATTTTAAGAAGTGGGTACAAATGAAACGACATGACACGGCTATACAATATCTGGAGAAATTCCCTTATCACATCGTTAAATATTTGAGCTTTACAACTTTAAAAAAATATTGCAATAACAATCATGAATATGAATGTTTGTTGTTATTTTAAGAAGTGGGTACAAATGAAAGGACATGACACGGCAATACAATATCTGGAGAAATTGCCCTTATCACATCGTTAAATATTTGAGCTTTACAACTTTAACAAAATATTGCAATAACAATCATAAATATGAATGTTTGTCGTTATTTTAAGAAGTGGGTACAAATGAAAGGACATGACACGGCAATATAATATCTGGAGAAATTCCCTTATCACATCGTTAAATATTTGATATTTACAACTTTAACAAAATATTGCAATAACAATCATAAATATGAATGTAGGTCGTTATTTTAAGAAGTGGGTACAAATGAAACGACATGAGACGGCAATACAATATCTGGAGAAATTCCCTTATCACATCGTTAAATATTTGAGCTTTACAACTTTAACCAAATATTGCAATAACAATCATAAATATGAATGTTGGTCTTTATTTTAAGAAGTGGGTACAAATGAAAGGACATGACACGGCAATACAATATCTGGAGAAATTCCCTTATGACATCGTTAAATATTTGAGCTTTACAACTTTAACCAAATATTGCAATAACAATCATAAATATGAATGTTGGTCGTTATTTTAAGAAGTGGGTACAAATGAAAGGACATGACACGGCAATACAATATCTGGAGAAATTCCCTTATCACATCGTTAAATATTTGCGCTTTACAACTTTAACTAAATATTGCAATAACAATCATAAATATGAATGTTTGTCTTTATTTTAAGAAGTGGGTACAAATGAAAGGACATGACACGGCAATAAAATATCTGGAGAAATTGTCTTATGACATCGTTAAATATTTGAGCTTTACAACTTTAACCAAATATTACAATAACAATCATAAATATGAATGTATGTTGTTATTTTAAGAAGTGGGTACAAATGAAAGGACATGACACGGCAATACAATATCTGGAGAAATTGCCCTATCGCATCGTTAAATATTTGAGCTTTACAACTTTAACAAAATATTGCAATAACAATCATAAATATGAATGTTTGTCTTTATTTTAAGAAGTGGGTACAAATGAAAGGACATGACACGGCAATATAATATCTGGAGAAATTCCCTTATCACATCATTAAATATTTGAGCCTTACAAATTTAACCAAATATTGCAATAACAATCATAAATATGAATGTTGGTCGTTATTTTAAGAAGTGGGTACAAATGAAAGGACATGACACGGCAATACAATATCTGGAGAAATTCCCTTATCACATCGTTAAATATTTGAGCTTTACAACTTTAACATAATATTGCAATAACTATCATAAATATGAGTGTTTGTTGTTATTTTAAGAAGTGGGTACAAATGAAAGGACATGACACGGCAATACAATATCTGGAGAAATTGTCTTATGACATCGTTAAATATTTGAGCTTTACAACTTTAACAAAATATTGCAATAACAATCATAAATATGAATGTTTGTTGTTATTTTAAGAAGTGGGTACAAATGAAACGACATGACACGGCTATACAATATCTGGAGAAATTCCCTTATCACATCGTTAAATATTTGAGCTTTACAACTTTAACAAAATATTGCAATAACAATCATAAATATGAGTGTTTGTTGTTATTTTAAGAAGTGGGTACAAATGAAAGGACATGACACGGCAATACAATATCTGGAGAAATTGCCCTATCGCATCGTTAAATATTTGAGCTTTACAACATTAACAAAATATTGCAATAACAATCATAAATATGAATGTTGGTCTTTATTTTAAGAAGTGGGTACAAATGAAAGGACATGACACGGCAATACAATATCTGGAGAAATTCCCTTATCGCATCGTTAAATATTTGAGCTTTACAACTTTAACAAAATATTGCAATAACAATCATAAATATGAGTGTTTGTTGTTATTTTAAGAAGTGGGTACAAATGAAACGACATGACACGGCAATACAATATCTGGAGAAATTCCCTTATCCCATCGTTAAATATTTGAGCTTTACAACTTTAACAAAATATTGCAATAACAATCATAAATATGAATGTTGGTCGTTATTTTAAGAAGTGGGTACAAATGAAACGACATGACACGGCAATACAATATCTGGAGAAATTGTCTTATGACATCGTTAAATATTTGAGCTTTACAACTTTAACAAAATATTGCAATAACAATCATAAATATGAATGTTTGTTGTTATTTTAAGAAGTGGGTACAAATGAAAGGACATGACACGGCAATACAATATCTGGAGAAATTGTCTTATGACATCGTTAAATATTTGAGCTTTACAACTTTAACAAAATATTGCAATAACAATCATAAATATGAATGTTTGTCTTTATTTTAAGAAGTGGGTACAAATGAAAGGACATGACACGGCAATATAATATCTGGAGAAATTCCCTTATCACATCATTAAATATTTGAGCCTTACAAATTTAACCAAATATTGCAATAACAATCATAAATATGAATGTTGGTCGTTATTTTAAGAAGTGGGTACAAATGAAAGGACATGACACGGCAATACAATATCTGGAGAAATTCCCTTATCACATCGTTAAATATTTGAGCTTTACAACTTTAACATAATATTGCAATAACTATCATAAATATGAGTGTTTGTTGTTATTTTAAGAAGTGGGTACAAATGAAAGGACATGACACGGCAATACAATATCTGGAGAAATTCCCTTATCACATCGTTAAATATTTGAGCTTTACAACTTTAACAAAATATTGCAATAACAATCATAAATATGAATGTTGGTCGTTATTTTAAGAAGTGGGTACAAATGAAACGACATGACACGGCAATACAATATCTGGAGATATTCCCTTATCACATCGTTAAATATTTCAGCTTTACAACTTTAACAAAATATTGCAATAACAATCATAAATATGAATGTTGGTCGTTATTTTAAGAAGTGGGTACAAATGAAAGGACATGACACGGCAATACAATATCTGGAGAAATTCCCTTATCACATCGTTAAATATTTGCGCTTTACAACTTTAACTAAATATTGCAATAACAATCATAAATATGAATGTTTGTCTTTATTTTAAGAAGTGGGTACAAATGAAAGGACATGACACGGCAATAAAATATCTGGAGAAATTGTCTTATGACATCGTTAAATATTTGAGCTTTACAACTTTAACCAAACATTGCAATAACAATCATGAATATGAATGTTTGTCTTTATTTTAAGAAGTGGGTACAAATGAAAGGACATGACACGGCAATACAATATCTGGAGAAATTGCCCTTATGACATCGTTAAATATTTGAGCTTTACAACATTAACAAAATATTGCAATAACAATCATGAATATGAATGTTTGTCTTTATTTTAAGAAGTGGGTACAAATGAAACGACATGACACGGCAATAGAATATCTGGAGAAATTCCCTTATCACATCGTTAAATATTTGCGCTTTACAACTTTAACCAAATATTGCAATAACAATCATAAATATGAATGTTTGTCTTTATTTTAAGAAGTGGGTACAAATGAAAGGACATGACACGGCAATAAAATATCTGGAGAAATTGTCTTATGACATCGTTAAATATTTGAGCTTTACAACTTTAACCAAACATTGCAATAACAATCATGAATATGAATGTTTGTCTTTATTTTAAGAAGTGGGTACAAATGAAAGGACATGACACGGCAATACAATATCTGGAGAAATTGCCCTTATGACATCGTTAAATATTTGAGCTTTACAACATTAACAAAATATTGCAATAACAATCATAAATATGAATGTTGGTCGTTATTTTAAGAAGTGGGTACAAATGAAACGACATGACACGACAATACAATATCTGGAGAAATTCGCTTATCACATCGTTAAATATTTGAGCTTTACAACTTTAACCAAATATTGCAATAACAATCATAAATATGAATGTTTGTCTTTATTTTAAGAAGTGGGTACAAATGAAAGGACATGACACGGCAATATAATATCTGGAGAAATTGTCTTATGACATCGTTAAATATTTGAGCTTTACAACTTTAACAAAATATTGCAATAACAATCATAAATATGAATGCTTGTTGTTATTTTAAGAAGTGGGTACAAATGAAACGACATGACACGGCAATACAATATCTGGAGAAATTCCCTTATCACATCGTTAAATATTTGAGCTTTACAACTTTAACAAAATATTGCAATAACAATCATAAATATGAATGTTGGTCGTTATTTTAAGAAGTGGGTACAAATGAAACGACATGAGACGGCAATACAATATCTGGAGAAATTCCCTTATCACATCGTTAAATATTTGAGCTTTACAACTTTAACCAAATATTGCAATAACAATCATAAATATGAATGTTTGTCTTTATTTTAAGAAGTGGGTACAAATGAAAGGACATGACACGGCAATACAATATCTGGAGAAATTCCCTTATCACATCGTTAAATATTTGAGCTTTACAACTTTAACAAAATATTGCAATAACAATCATAAATATGAATGTTTGTTGTTAATTTAAGAAGTGGGTACAAATGAAAGGACATGACACGGCAATACAATATCTGGAGAAATTCCCTTATCCCATCGTTAAATATTTGAGCTTTACAACTTTAACCAAATATTGCAATAACAATCATAAATATGAATGTTTGTCTTTATTTTAAGAAGTGGGTACAAATGAAAGGACATGACACGGCAATACAGTATCTGGAGAAATTGCCTTATCCCATCGTTAAATATTTGAGCTTTACAACTTTAACAAAATATTGCAATAACAATCATAAATATGAATGTTTGTTGTTAATTTAAGAAGTGGGTACAAATGAAAGGACATGACACGGCAATACAATATCTGGAGAAATTCCCTTATCCCATCGTTAAATATTTGAGCTTTACAACTTTAACAAAATATTGCAATAACAATCATAAATATGAATGTTTGTTGTTAATTTAAGAAGTGGGTACAAATGAAAGGACATGACACGGCAATACAATATCTGGAGAAATTCCCTTATCCCATCGTTAAATATTTGAGCTTTACAACTTTAACAAAATATTGCAATAACAATCATAAATATGAATGTTGGTCGTTATTTTAAGAAGTGGGTACAAATGAAACGACATGACACGGCAATACAATATCTGGAGAAATTGTCTTATGACATCGTTAAATATTTGAGCTTTACAACTTTAACAAAATATTGCAATAACAATCATAAATATGAATGTTTGTTGTTAATTTAAGAAGTGGGTACAAATGAAAGGACATGACACGGCAATACAATATCTGGAGAAATTCCCTTATCCCATCGTTAAATATTTGAGCTTTACAACTTTAACAAAATATTGCAATAACAATCATAAATATGAATGTTGGTCGTTATTTTAAGAAGTGGGTACAAATGAAACGACATGACACGGCAATACAATATCTGGAGAAATTGTCTTATGACATCGTTAAATATTTGAGCTTTACAACTTTAACAAAATATTGCAATAACAATCATAAATATGAATGTTTGTCTTTATTTTAAGAAGTGGGTACAAATGAAAGGACATGACACGGCAATACAATATCTGGAGATATTCCCTTATCACATCGTTAAATATTTGAGCTTTACAACTTTAACCAAATATTGCAATAGCAATCATAAATATGAATGTTTGTCTTTATTTTAAGAAGTAGGTACAAATGAAAGGACATGACACGGCAATACAATATCTGGAGAAATTCCCTTATCCCATCGTTAAATATTTGAGCTTTACAACTTTAACCAAATATTGCAATAACAATCATAAATATGAATGTTTGTCTTTATTTTAAGAAGTGGGTACAAATGAAAGGACATGACACGGCAATACAATATCTGGAGAAATTCCCTTATTGCATCGTTAAATATTTGAGCTTTACAACTTTAACCAAATATTGCAATAACAATCATAAATATGAATGTTTGTCGTTATTTTAAGAAGTGGGTACAAATGAAAGGACATGACACGGCAATACAATATCTGGAGAAATTCCCTTATTGCATCGTTAAATATTTGAGCTTTACAACTTTAACCAAATATTGCAATAACAATCATAAATATGAATGTTTGTCTTTATTTTAAGAAGTGGGTACAAATGAAAGGACATGACACGGCAATACAATATCTGGAGAAATTCCCTTATTGCATCGTTAAATATTTGAGCTTTACAACTTTAACCAAATATTGCAATAACAATCATAAATATGAATGTTGGTCGTTATTTTAAGAAGTGGGTACAAATGAAAGGACATGACACGGCAATACAATATCTGGAGAAATTCCCTTATCGCATCGTTAAATATTTGAGCTTTACAACTTTAACCAAATATTGCAATAACAATCATAAATATGAATGTTTGTCGTTATTTTAAGAAGTGGGTACAAATGAAACGACATGACACGGCAATACAATATCTGGAGAAATTCCCTTATCGCATCGTTAAATATTTGAGCTTTACAACTTTAACAAAATATTGCAATAACAATCATAAATATGAATGTTGGTCGTTATTTTAAGAAGTGGGTACAAATGAAAGGACATGACACGGCAATACAATATCTGGAGAAATTCCCTTATCGCATCGTTAAATATTTGAGCTTTACAACTTTAACCAAATATTGCAATAACAATCATAAATATGAATGTTTGTCGTTATTTTAAGAAGTGGGTACAAATGAAACGACATGACACGGCAATACAATATCTGGAGAAATTCCCTTATCGCATCGTTAAATAGTTGAGCTTTACAACTTTAACAAAATATTGCAATAACAATCATAAATATGAATGTTTGTCGTTATTTTAAGAAGTGGGTACAAATGAAACGACATGACACGGCAATACAATATCTGGAGAAATTCCCTTATCACATCGTTAAATATTTGAGCTTTACAACTTTTACAAAATATTTCAATAACAATCATAAATATGAATGCTTGTCGTTATTTTAAGAAGTGGGTACAAATGAAACGACATGAGACGGCAATACAATATCTGGAGAAATTCCCTTATCACATCGTTAAATATTTGAGCTTTACAACTTTAACCAAATATTGCAATAACAATCATAAATATGAATGTTTGTCTTTATTTTAAGAAGTGGGTACAAATGAAAGGACATGACACGGCAATACAATATCTGGAGAAATTCCCTTATCACATCGTTAAATATTTGAGCTTTACAACTTTAACAAAATATTGCAATAACAATCATAAATATGAATGTTTGTTGTTAATTTAAGAAGTGGGTACAAATGAAAGGACATGACACGGCAATACAATATCTGGAGAAATTCCCTTATCCCATCGTTAAATATTTGAGCTTTACAACTTTAACCAAATATTGCAATAACAATCATAAATATGAATGTTTGTCTTTATTTTAAGAAGTGGGTACAAATGAAAGGACATGACACGGCAATACAGTATCTGGAGAAATTGCCTTATCCCATCGTTAAATATTTGAGCTTTACAACTTTAACAAAATATTGCAATAACAATCATAAATATGAATGTTTGTTGTTAATTTAAGAAGTGGGTACAAATGAAAGGACATGACACGGCAATACAATATCTGGAGAAATTCCCTTATCCCATCGTTAAATATTTGAGCTTTACAACTTTAACAAAATATTGCAATAACAATCATAAATATGAATGTTTGTTGTTAATTTAAGAAGTGGGTACAAATGAAAGGACATGACACGGCAATACAATATCTGGAGAAATTCCCTTATCCCATCGTTAAATATTTGAGCTTTACAACTTTAACAAAATATTGCAATAACAATCATAAATATGAATGTTGGTCGTTATTTTAAGAAGTGGGTACAAATGAAACGACATGACACGGCAATACAATATCTGGAGAAATTGTCTTATGACATCGTTAAATATTTGAGCTTTACAACTTTAACAAAATATTGCAATAACAATCATAAATATGAATGTTTGTTGTTAATTTAAGAAGTGGGTACAAATGAAAGGACATGACACGGCAATACAATATCTGGAGAAATTCCCTTATCCCATCGTTAAATATTTGAGCTTTACAACTTTAACAAAATATTGCAATAACAATCATAAATATGAATGTTGGTCGTTATTTTAAGAAGTGGGTACAAATGAAACGACATGACACGGCAATACAATATCTGGAGAAATTGTCTTATGACATCGTTAAATATTTGAGCTTTACAACTTTAACAAAATATTGCAATAACAATCATAAATATGAATGTTTGTCTTTATTTTAAGAAGTGGGTACAAATGAAAGGACATGACACGGCAATACAATATCTGGAGATATTCCCTTATCACATCGTTAAATATTTGAGCTTTACAACTTTAACCAAATATTGCAATAGCAATCATAAATATGAATGTTTGTCTTTATTTTAAGAAGTAGGTACAAATGAAAGGACATGACACGGCAATACAATATCTGGAGAAATTCCCTTATCCCATCGTTAAATATTTGAGCTTTACAACTTTAACCAAATATTGCAATAACAATCATAAATATGAATGTTTGTCTTTATTTTAAGAAGTGGGTACAAATGAAAGGACATGACACGGCAATACAATATCTGGAGAAATTCCCTTATTGCATCGTTAAATATTTGAGCTTTACAACTTTAACCAAATATTGCAATAACAATCATAAATATGAATGTTTGTCGTTATTTTAAGAAGTGGGTACAAATGAAAGGACATGACACGGCAATACAATATCTGGAGAAATTCCCTTATTGCATCGTTAAATATTTGAGCTTTACAACTTTAACCAAATATTGCAATAACAATCATAAATATGAATGTTTGTCTTTATTTTAAGAAGTGGGTACAAATGAAAGGACATGACACGGCAATACAATATCTGGAGAAATTCCCTTATTGCATCGTTAAATATTTGAGCTTTACAACTTTAACCAAATATTGCAATAACAATCATAAATATGAATGTTGGTCGTTATTTTAAGAAGTGGGTACAAATGAAAGGACATGACACGGCAATACAATATCTGGAGAAATTCCCTTATCGCATCGTTAAATATTTGAGCTTTACAACTTTAACCAAATATTGCAATAACAATCATAAATA
>OZ010589.1:86616971-86624471 GCA_963932145.1 Acanthosepion lycidas | reverse complement strand
GCAAAGAACAAATTAGAACAAAAATTTCTTGCATTAATCATGGTACTCGAATGAGATCGCTAAAAAAAGAGGATAGCATGACGAAAAAGGCGCCAAACTTGACGAAAACAAAATTTTCTCGTCTAAATGTTTATGTCATTATTAAGAGGAAATATCAAAGTATTTTGGGGGTATTTTTTTACATTTTTGAATCTTTCCTAGCACGACCGATAATTTTTGCTAAAAATCTTGTTTTTTTTTTTGAGTCAGCAAAATTGACAGATAATCAATCATGTCATCATTTTTTTCTATTTTATAAAAAAAATGTAAATATCAGTTTGAAATTCTTTTAAAAATCAATTATAATTTTTTCAAAACTTGTTTTTAGAAAATCAGAAATTATAATGTTTATTTAAAATATTTTAAAACAAGCATTACTTAGTTTTTGCACCGAAAAGATGTATTTTGAAAATAAAAAAAGCAGGTCATAAGATTTCGCGTATGTGACAGGTGATGAATGAAAATTTCATCACATATTGACAGGTTATGTGAGATTATTTAGATTTAAGTAAACAAATTATTTACCTCGTTATTTTTAAGAAAAACTTTCAGCGCTCTAATTTTTTATACTTAGCTTTCACTTTTAGGTTTAGCTTTATGGAAAATATATTATAAAGAAATTAAAATAAGACTGTTGAGAGTGGGATTACATTTTGTAAGAAAGGTATCTAATTAATTTATAGATACATTTTAATGGAATTTTACCAGTAAGTGTACATAAAATACTATAATTTTATGTACATTTATTACATTTTACTGTGTTATTTGTATTTCCCTTCATTTTATTATTAATTTTGATATTTCATTTATGGAAAAATGTCATAACTGAGATTAATATAAAAATAAGATCAGATAAATTTCATAAGATGATACTGATACTTGTAGGTACCCTTCTCAGTTGAAATTGAAAAATCAAATTAAATTTACAGTGGAGAACAATGCTTAACTCAAATAACGCAACGTTATTGTATTCCTTCTGGTCTTCCGTATTTTATATTTACGGCGTATTATAAACACAAAATTAAATTTCTTAATTACTGGGGGTCTTCTGAATGGTCGAAATTATACAATTTACAAAGCGCTAAAAATGATCTAATAATAAATAATAGTTTTGTATGTTACAATTCAGACCTGGTAGTGGGGAAGGGGGTGTCCAATTAAAAAAATATGCGTTATTTGCTTTCCTCACAGCCTTGTGCTTTTAACTAATATAATCACTAAACTGAATGCAATTGAATTTCTAGAGTTTTCATAAAAATAGTTAGGGGGGGGCGGTAATAATCATAACAAAAAAAATCCTTGATTTTAAAAAAAGAAAACATATTTATAATAATTTCCATTATTTGTGAATAGTTTCAGAAAGTTTCATTAACATCCGACAATTATTTTTATTTTTGCAAGATTTTCCATATTAATGTGTGTCATACAAAAATAAAAACAAAAAACATGTTATTTTACTGGGTCCGGTGGTACAAAGAGAAACAAGGTCTTTTTTTTAATCAAAATTCAGTATTTTCTAAAAAAAAGTAAATTTTTAAAAAAATAATTAAAAATGCTTCGCTCTTTCCTCTTAATAATAAGATTAACATTTAAACGCTAAAATTTTGTTTTCGTCAATTTTGGCGTCTTTTTCATCAGACTATGCTCTTTTTTAGAAATCTCATTAATCGTTAAACATTTTCCTAAAGATAGTAAACTCTGTACTATTTTCAATAAAAATACCCTAAAAATAAGTTACAGTTGTACTGAAAACTTAGAAAAGATATTAATAAACATAATGGTTGAATAAACACAGTATAATAATAAAAAGAGAAGATAAACAAATTTTTTTTAACTGCAGAGTCCTCATAACTGTCCTCTTAATAATAAATGTCTTACTGAATCATTAGTATACCAATTCAATATCTCATCTATTGAAGATCCAGACAACGTAAAAGTCTACTTTGGATGCACAAGACATGAATTCAAGAAACGATTCAACCTACATCAGAATTCTTTTAGGATAAATAAATACCGAAATCAGACGTCCCTATCGAAATATTTAAAAGAAACCAATAGAACGCGTACAGTGAAATGGAAATTAATAAAATCCTGAATATGTAGGTCATTAAATGACCCATGTCCTTTGTGTATACATAAGAAAGTATACATTATTAGGTTTAAAAAAATAACAATTTACTTAAACAAATGAAATAGATATTCTTTGCTGACATTGTCAAAGATTTTCCTTAAACAATGTAAGAAAAAAGCTGATAAATGGAATATACATATTTATATTTAATATTTAATAATATTTTTTAAAATAATTTAACTAATTCTATTACATTTATTTGTTTTAAAGAAGTATAGTCTGATAGTAATTAGAAAAAATCTGTATGTATACAATTACAAAACTAACGGTGAATCAAAAGTACCGAAAAAACTTTTTTGTGGTTGATAAAGACCTGACGACGAGCGTTGAACGGATATCCTCATTCATTGAAAATGGCGCCCCTAGCCTAACTTAACCTCTTTTTTGAAAATAACTCATATTTTGATACAATAGTTGTCAGTGAAAATGAAAACCCTATCACCTCTTGTCAAAATGATTGAATTTCCTCGTATCCTTAGAAACTCATATTATTGTTATGGTCCGGTTCCTTGTACCACGGTGATAGTCCAAGGTAGAACCAATAAAGAAGAACTCGAACACGGATATGAAATAACACAGATATATGACAAACAGGAATATATACAGAGAAGTAGAAAGTGTTAGTACGAACAATCAGGTTTAGTAGTGTAGTCTCGACGAGTATCACTATTCCAATGTCTTGCAGTAATTGTCTGAACGGGACTCTGTTTCGGATTGCCTCTGACTCGACTCTTGACTCGCTCGCTCTGACTGACTGACAGACTCCCGACAGACTTCTGACGGACCTCACTCCAGACTTCAGATTTCAGACTGAACGGGATTTAGTCATCATATGGCACAAGGTCGGTTTAACGTGGGATCTCCGAGCCCGTGGGCTCGGACAAAAATATGCCCTTTGAACCCGTATAAACGGGTTCAGGGTCGGTTTACATCCCCGAAAGAGACTCCGCCCTTCGGCGTAGCCACGTTCGGGATCCTCCCCGCCCGAAGGCTGAGATTCCAACCGATCAGCCGGTCGCACGACTTCGGGCTGAACGGTATTTAGTCACCCATCACGAGGGCATCATGTGGCACAAGGCCGGTTTAGCGTGGGGTTTCCCAGCCCGTGGGCTCGGGCAAAAATATGCCCTTTGAACCCGTATAAACGGGTTCAGGGTCGGTCTACCACCCCGAAAGAGACTCCGTCTTTCGGCGTAGCCTCCTTCGGGTTCCTCCCCGTCCGTAGGCAGAGAGTTCAACCGATCAGCCGGTCGCCCGACTTCGGGCTGAACCCCCTGCTTCCACTTGAGGCGCAGTATTTATTACGTATGGAATAGTCCATTATGTTATTATGGGTAAGGTCCCATAACAATTATGAATGTATGTGCTTACAAAACTCAATTCATTTCAAAATAATAATCACTTCGCTAACTAAATTTTAAAGATGCATTAACTCACTACCCACTCGATGAATATTATGATCCTTGTCTTTTTTTTTAAATTATAAATTGTGTTAGGTGTTCCTTAAATCTTCAAGTACTTTCGACAGGTTCTCTGTTCATCATCAGGCATGGAAACTATTTTGTTTTTGATAAAATTCAGTTAGCATCTGAGACGAAAAAAATATAATGCAAATCGAAATATGTTTTTTTTTTCTTTTAAGTGTGTTATTGATAAATGACACAAAATTGTGGAGTGTGCAGTGGCAACGCTAAGGTTGAATTTTAGAAAATTTCAGTGAGACCATATTTTTTTCTAATATGGCAATTTAAGAATTTTTTTGTTGTAGGAGTTTATCAGTCAATCTGGCATGAACTAAATATTTCAATTAGTAGAGCAATGTCTCAGTTGTTATCCCGAAAATTTGCGCTTCGAAACAGTTCTTTTAAATCAATTGTGTGGTGCAGTTTCATTTATATTACAATGCATCATTCATACAAAAAGTAAATTAGTACTTTTTTTTGTATGAATGATCCCTTTTAATATATATATATGTATATATATATATATATATATATATATATATAGTATAAGAGATTATAATAACAACATTTTGAACTCCCTACACAAAAGCGTTAATGTTACCATACTTAGATTGTACTTCTTCAGGCGATGGTAACTGGTAATTGTATGATTTTTTAACCACCAGCATCGCCTGAATAAATATAATCGTAGTATTGAAACGTGAAAGCTTTTGTGTAGCGATTTCAAAATGTTTTTCTTATAATCTCTTATAATAAAAATATAATAATAATAGATTGCTCTACTTTGTATTGAGCATTTTTTTTTAAATGTAAATTCTACGAACAGTGGAATTTTACTGCATAAGTTCACCAACCTGAGCTACAAGGAAGGCCTCGGTAACATTTAATTCACATTATAAATATTACGAGGATTTAGTCTATGTAGCTATATGTCTTACTCTCTCTATCACACATTATCCTTCCTTCTTTCTCTCTCTCTCTCTCTCTCTATATATATATATATATATATATATATATATATATATATAATTATGTAAGAAACAATTCTAGAGAGTGCAGGCCGATATACGCAATACACATTGTTTCAAATAAAAAAGAGGGTGTTTATTTTTTGAAACGCTTATCCACTACAAATAACTTTTGGATATATATATATATATATATATATATATATATATATATATATATATATTCTTCTTACAGCACCTCTTTAGCCAATTTACGCTGACGATTCGCCTAGATGAAACCTAGGTAGGTTTGTCTGGTTCTTTAGGTTTAATTATATATATATATATATATATATATATATATATATATATATATATGCGCCTCTGACTGATTTTTAAGCGTGACTTAGATATTGCACAAGAACGAAAGAATGGACTACGTGTGAGGCTTGAATTTACTACTCAGTCGTAATTGTTCCAGCGAGACCTGCTTGCTAACCATTACACCACATAGAGGTGCTGGAATATTGAATTTCTAAGCGTAGCTTAGATGTGGCACAAGGCCGAAAGTATAGGGCACCCATTAAGGATCGTACTCACTTTCAGTCGTAACTGTTTTCACAAGACAAACTTGCTAATCATTTCACCACGCTAAGATATCCGAATATTTCTCTCTGTGTGTGTGTACTAATAGATAATGGGAAAGGAACGTGAAGAAAGGTTAGAATATAAAGCGGCTTAATGACATGACATGGTAGGTACTCGTCAGTCTCGGTAAAGTATGCTAAGGGTGTTAGCTAATCCCTGCTGTAGACGCATTCTCAGGCAAATCTGTGCTTCTTCAAAAATCGCAGTGGTTTATACCGCATCTACATTAAGAAGATATTGCAGCTTCATTTTCTGGGAGTGAGCGCTTTATTAGTCGCGATCACTTGTTTGGCAAGGCCAGTACAACCAAAGACTTTGTACCAGCACAACCATTGAAGATTATCGAACAGTTTCGTCTGCTATGTTTCAATTGATAATTCTTGAGTTAATCCATGGCATTGTTTTCAGACGCTTTCTAACGTTGCTGCTCGCATGATCTACATGAACCTTAATTAAAAAAAATATTGTAGCATATAAATTTCTATACTCGATAAGACACAACCACACTAAACGAGGCAATTCGAAGTTCTTTACTGCCCTATTGAAATCTCGTGAGAATCATCATTTTTTCTTATTAAAATAGCCAGAAACGGTTTATAAATTAAGAGATATCTATCCCTTTTGATATTCCGATATTATTAACTACACCAAACCTAAATAGCTTAATATTATTACTTTATAACAACAGAACCGTCAAAGTCTTCCGAATACTGCCCTTTGTCTGAAGTAGAGTTCTTTGTGTCTGAGGTTGATTTCCTTGTGCCTGAGGTAGAGTTCCTTGTGTCTGAAGTAGAGTTCCTCGTGTCTGAGGTAGAGTTCCTTGTGTCTGACGTTGATTTCCTTGTGCCTGAGGTAGAGTTCCTTGTGTCTGAAGTAGAGTTCCTTGTGTCTGAGGTAGAGTTCCTTGTGTCTGACGTTGATTTCCTTGTGCCTGAAGTAGAGTTCCTTGTGTCTGAAGTAGATTTCCTTGTGTCTGACGTTGATTTCCTTGTGTCTGAGCTCGACTTCCTTGTGTTTGAAGTAGACCTTTGTGTCTGAGGTTGATTTCCTTGTGTCTGAGATATAGTTCCTTGTGTCTGAAGTAGATCGCCCCATGTCTGAGGCAGATGAGACTTTTAAAGTTATCTGAAACCAATATTCGAGTCCTAAAGAAAATTAATGAAATTTACATGAGCAAGGTAGAGTAATGGATAGCGGCTCGGATTGAGGAATCAGAGAGCTGAGTTCGAATTCTAGTCGAATGCATTACATTCTCTGACGTGCTAACACCATTAGAAATGGTATGAATTCTCTTCTTCTCCCCCCACCCCAAGCTATAAAGCCAGGACAGACCGGGTTTTATAGCATTGAATGGCAACTGGTCTACTGGAGAAAGATATGACAACCTACTGCGGGAAAAAATCTGCTTCGTCAGTCATGTATCTTTCGATACATGATTGCCTAAGCGTGTATCACGCATGGCACATAACTGACTGGCGGTAGCAAGCTTTGAGAGATTTGTTAAACACAATTGTTTTTTGTTTGTTTACTAATGCTCACCAAAAAAGGCCAAAGAAGCCCTCAAGCTACAGGGTTACTGTGATGTCGGATTGGCATAAGAATGGGCAAAAAGTGAAATTCTTGTTTTGTTTCGTTTACGGCATATCAACCTCAATGCCTTATTTCATGGCGACAAGATTTTTATGGCTAGTAATATTTTTTTCCAAAAGTATTCTTTGGTAATAATTTTTCGAAAAAGTATTAGGTTGGTGCAAAGATAATGTCGTTTTCTCACATATGTTACTATGTGAGAAAACGACATTATTTTTGCACCAACCTAATATTACTGGTCATAATGTGCTGCTGGTAATAATTTTTACCTTGAAAAATTTATTGCTGCTAACAATTTTTTACAAAAATGTTGTGCTGGTGTTAAAACATATTTTAACACGTTTTGACCCCAGGTTAGTGGTTAACTATTTGCCCATGGCTGGAACCCTAACAGGTGCTACTACTCTGGATCAGAATAGACGTGGGAACGCCAGCATTTAACAGGTGGTTCCACGCTCCTCAAAACCTCCTGATCAAAGGCTTTGCTGTCGGATGTAGTTTATCGTCATACCCAGGAGGCGGATAGTGTTTATTTTCTTACCCAAGGCGCATATGTAGTTTATCGTCATACCCAGGACGGGGATGTAGTTTATCGTCATACCCAGGACATTTCTTGTGGATATGCAGGAAATATATCGGCTAATACTAGACTTGAAAAGGTCAAGATTTATATTAGTGAATA
>OZ010589.1:86604471-86611971 GCA_963932145.1 Acanthosepion lycidas | reverse complement strand
CCTTCCTTCATCGTCCAAATCTCTACAATTTTCACTCTCCCTTCCTCATCCAAAACTCTAGAATTGTCAGCCTTCCTTCATCGTCAAAATCTCTACAATTTACACTCTTCTTTCCTGGATCAAAAATCTACAATTGCTAGCCTTCGTTCCTCTTCCAAATCTCTACAGTTTTCACCCCCCGCCCTTCCTCCTCCAAATCTCTACATATTTCAACCCCCCTTTCCTCGTCCAAATATCTACAAGATTCACCACTCCGTCCTCCACCAAATCTCTAAAAATTATCAATCTTCCTTCATTGTCCAAAATCTCTAATATTTTAACCCACCTTTCCTCGTCCAAATCTCTACAATTTTCACCCTCCGTTTCTCGTCCTAGACTGTACAATTTCACCCTTACTTTCTCGTCCAAGACTCTACAATTTTCCCCTGCCTTTCCTCGTCCAAATCTCTACAATTTTCACTCTCCCTTTCTCGTCCTAATCTCTACAATTTTCACTCTCCCTTTCCCGTCCAAATCTCTACAATTTTCACCCTTCCCTCTTTGCTACGTACCTTACAATATTTAGCTTTATTTCCTCGTTTCGGTCTGAGCACTTTTTGTCATTCCTTCTTCGCTCAAAACCCTACATTTTTTTTCATGGCGAAACAATCATAACTCTTCACAGCTTCCTGTTCTGTGTATATTGCCATGAATGCACGTATTTCACATCAAATAGTCGATCCAAATATTTACCACCAATGTGCAAAAAAAAAAAAGAAGTTTGTCTAAACTTCTATTAACTCGTTGTTGGGAAAGAAATTATACCTGATTCATACCTATTTTAAATAACAAGGGCTGTAAGCTTGTGTTAATTAGTTAGACATATATCAGTAAATCATTAATATCTAAAAAAATTCTTACAATGTAAAAATATTTTGTTGATTTAAATAATCTGCAAAGCGTTGATAAACCGTTGAAATCAGTCATATCTATTCAGCGCAATTTGAACTTCACAAACTTAAACCTAACGCGACTCTCAGATTTCATCATCCGCGTCTGTAACCGTTATGTTACTTGTCTATATAGATAAGTACTTGAGTGCGAAAGTGATCGCAGTTTAGCTTCCTTTGATTATTATCAGTGTTAGTTTCTCGCTTCTTTTTCAAATATAAAAAGGTTATTGAAAAAAATGTTTGAACAAATAACTATAAACAATTTTTTTTTTTGCTATCCTCTGACAGTCTCAATGATGGAGAAAGCATTACCTCGCACCATCGCCAGTGAGACACACTGCAAGAGCCACTCCGTTTCGCGAGGCTCCTCTCTTAATCGAGACGTGCCAATCCTCCGAAGGAACGCCATCGAAAGAGGTCCAATAACCCCAACTCAACTGCCACAGGAGTAAAGAAAAAAAAATATATCAGCAAGAGAAGAAGATTTAACTATTTTTTTTTTTTTATCTCTGCGTCCCGGTCGACGGACTCCGGCTCAACCGCGGACCTCATCAAATTACCGGTCGAAAATGTATCTGCACAAGTCGCATTCCAAATCAACGACTTCTCCATTTTAAAAGAGAAAACGGTAATGCCATCCGGCCGCTTTCTATTACCACGGTTGAGGCCTGCGGGTTTAATTTGGGAAGGGAACCTAGCTACATCCAAACCTCTTCTGATGATGTCGTTTATTGCTACATATCGTGGATACAGTGTTTAGCAAGCAAACCTTACCAATCATTTTTTACTTGTTTGTTCCACACAGCGAACTCAAGTCACCTGACCTTTTTACCGAAATCGGATTAGTTCATATTTGTTAATAGTCCTATTGCGCTGACAACAATGAACTTTGTCTAAAAATCTGTTTATTTCTATGGAGAAGGAAAATGATGGAAGCGAAACGTGTGAAGTTATTTTTTCTTTTTCCTTGAAAAGATTTATCTTAAAAACCTTTCGCAGTAAACTTTCTCGTGTTTTTCTTTCTTTTTACTTTTTTTTTTTTTTTTTTTTTTTTTTTTTTTTTTTTGTCTACATTTCTGTTTTCGGAGCTTCCTAGATGTTACCGTCACCTTTTTTTGTTTTGTTTTTTGTTGTGTGCTGACGTTTGATTTTATCTCTTCAGACAAAATATATTTATTATCGTTACTCATGCAGACCAAACAATCAGACAAAAATTTTCTCATGGGAGCCATTTTACAATTCTACGTATAATAACACAATTATATATTAGAAGGCTAACTTTAGACAGACTAGAGAAGAGAAGAAACCGTCATTTCGACAGGATTTTGTCTCTCATTTTCACAATCGATGATCTTTTAAATTTTTAGATTTTAAATTACAAGTGTATTTTAAATTTCGATGCTACTATAGTATGATATCTTCCCATTTTCTATCATAGTATGATATCTACTGTCCATTTACTACTATAGGATGATATCTACCCTCCATTTTCTACTATAGGACGATATCAACCGTCCAGTCTCTATTAGAGTATGATATCAACCGTACATTGTCTACTATAGTATGATATCCACCTTCTAATTTCTACCATAGTATGATATCTACTGTCCATTTTCTATTATAGTATCATATCTACCGTCCATTTTCTACTATAGTATCATATCTACCGTCCATTTTCTACTATAGCGTATCTCTTGTCCATTTTCTACCATAGTATGATATCTACCGTCCATTTTCTACTATAGTATAACTATTATTCATTTTCGACTATGGTATGATATTTACTAAATGTTGTAAGTATGAAATATGTAGGTGTTATGGGTTAGAGTTAGGTTGTGTGTAAATCGCCCTCTCGAGTGGTTTGTAACATATCTATTTATCATTTCTCAGTTGTGTTTCTGTCTTTGGACAGATGCCGTTCAGGTGCAGCTCTCTCAAAGGACAGAGGCCGCTCATGGGTAGCTCTCTCAAAGGACAGAGTCGCAACTGAGGAAAATTTTACTGAGAGGTGCCCAGCCTTGGGGAAAAGCTGCCGGAAGCCGCGCCCTCTCATTGCACCAGAGAGAGGGATCGGTGCTCGCACCGGGGTCAGCGCAAGTGACGGTTGCGTAGGCTGAGGACAATTTTTGTTCCTAGCCCGGGTGTACGCGCTGGGCCCCCATCTTAAAAACTGACCTTGTGTCACAACTAGTATTAGTGGTGGTGAACAGAGTAAATACATCGGGTTAGGTTTAAAACTGGTTATGTATTAAAATCATTAATATTTTTTTACAACAAAATAATAAAAAGAATAACAACTAGTGATTTTAATGTTTGCAAAGTGATTTGATGTTATTTTAAAAAAAACAGTAAACAGGTCATCGTTTTACTGAGCGTTTTCTAATAATAATGAGTGTATCGTCATTTACGGTAAATCGCAAATGCCTCGGTAGATATCAAACTATAGTAGCACCTAAAATTCATTAAATATATAGACACAATCGCCTGGAATGCCTACAAAATACTGACTGCCTGTCTGTCAACCTGCCCTTATCTCCTCCTTTCCTTATCACCGTATCCCTCTTTCTCTCTCTCTCTCTCTCTCTCTCTCTCTCATTAGAAGTAATAGAATGCTAAAACTTTAGAAGGCGTAGAATATTAAGGCTTTAGACGGTATAGAATAATAAGAGTTTAGAATGAGTAGAATGCTAAGACTTTATGAGGAATAGAATGCTAAAACTTTAGTCAGAATAAAAGTCTTAGACTTTAGAAGGAATAGAATGCTAAGACTTTAGAGGGAATAAAATGTTAAAACTTTAGAAGAAGCAGAATGCTAAGTATTTAGAAGGAATAGTATACTAAGACTTTAGAATGCTAAGATTTTAGACAGAATAGAATGCTAAGAGTTTAGAAGGAATAGAAGTCTAAGAATTTAGGAGGGAATATAAATTTAAGAGTTTATGAGGCATAAAATGCCAAAAATTTAGACGGAATAGAATGTAAAGTCTTTAGATGGAGTAGAATGCTAAAACTTTAAGAGGAATAGAATGATAAGTCATTACAGGAATAGAACGATAATACTTTACAAGGAATAGAATGCTAACACTTTAGAATGAGTTGAATTCTAAAACTTTAGGAATAGAATGCTAAGACATTAGACGGAATAGAATTCTAAGACTTCATAAGGAGGAAAATGCTAAGACTTTAGAAGGAATAAAAGGCCAAGACTTTAGAACAAGCAGAATATTAAGTATTTAGGAGTTGTTTTCTAAGACTTTAGGAGGAATACAATGATAAGATTTTAGACAGAATAGAATGATAAGAGTTTAGAAGGAATAAATTCTAACACTTTAGAAGGAATAGAAGTCTAAGTCTTTAGGAGGAAATAGAAATTTCAGACAGAGGAGAATGCTAAGACAGAAGGACTAGAATGCTAAGATTTTAGAAGGAATAGAATGTTAACACTTTAGAAGTAATAGAATCCTAAGACGTTAGAAGAAGTAGAATGTTAAGTATTTCGAAGGAATATAATGTTAGGACTTTAGAAGAAATAGAATGATAATGAGGAGTAGAATTCTAAGACATTAGATGAAATAGAATGCTAAGTCTTTAGAAGGAATAGAATGGTAATTCTTTAGAAGAAATAGAATGCCTAAAATTTTAGGAGGAGTAGAATACTAAGAACTGATGTGTAGAATGCTAATACATTAGAAGTAATAGAATGCTAAGATTTTAGGAAGAACAGAATGCTAAGTCTGTAGGTGAAATAGAATGATAAGACTTTAGGAGGAGTAGAATGTTAAAACTTCAGAAGTAATAGATTGCTAAGAATTTAGAGAGAATAGAATGCTAGGATATTAGGAGGCGTAGAATGCTAAGTCTTTAAGAGCAGTAGAATGATAAGACTTAAAAGGAATAGAATGCTAAGATTTTAGGAAGAATAGAATGTTAAGTCTTTAGGAACTGTAGAACGCTATGCCTTTGAAGGAATGGAATGATAAGATTTTAGAAGGCATAGAATGATAAGAACCAGAAACATATGCCTAAACAGAAAACAAAAGATAATACTCGGCTCCTTTTCAAAAGACCTTGAAGGCCGTGAACCCTCCACTTGGTGCACATATCATCTCTTATTGCTGGGATATTGTACACACAGACCTTAGAAGGAATCAAATGCTAAGACATTAGCAGGAATAGAATTCTAAGAATTTAGACGGAATAGACTGATAAGGCTTTAGACGAAATAGATTGCTAAGACCTTAGAAGCAATATAATGATAACACTTTAGGAGGAATAGAATGCTAAGAATTTATGGGTAGAATGCCAATAAATTAGAATTATTTGAATGATAAGGCTTTAAATCAATAGTATGATAAGACTTTAGGAGAAATAGAATGATAAGTCTTCAGAAGGAATAGAATGATAAGTCTTTAGAAGGTATAGAATTCTAAGACTTTAGAAGAAATATAATGCTAAATGTTTGGTTGAATTAGAATGCTAAATCTTTAGGAGGAGTAGAATGCTAAGAATTTATGTGGAGAATGCTAGAAGTAATAGAATGTTAAGATTTTAGAAAGAATAGAATGCTAAGTCTTTAAGAGGAGTAGAATGCTAAGACTTTAGAAGGAATAGAATGCTAAAACTCTACAAAGAAATAGAATGATAAGACTTTAGAAGGAATAGAATTTGTATACAATTATGTTTATTAACGTGTAATTATTATAAGTATAAGTAAAGTCTATATGTAATTTCATTGTTGGTGAAATTGATAATAATCTTTTTCTTTCTGATATTCAGTATATGTCTATATAATACCATATGTATGTCTATATAATGACGTATATATCTAGTTAATACGATATATGTGTCAATATAATTATGTATATGTCTATTTAATACCATGTGTGTCTATGTTATCACATATGTATCTATTTAAAACTATATATCTGTCAATGTTATTATGTATATATCTATGTAATACTATGTATATATTTATTTAATACCATGTATATGTTTATGTATTGACGTATTATCTATTTAATACGATTTATATGTTAATGCAATTATGTCTATATTGATGTAATACAATGTCTATGTAATGGCGTGGATATTTATTTAATACGATGTATATGTCAATGTAATTATGTATATGTTTATGTAATGCCATATATATGTCTATGTAATAGCATGTATATGTCTATGTTATTACCTATATATCTATTTAATACGATATATATATGTCAGTATAATTATGTAGATGTCTATGTAATACGGTCTTTACTCGTTTCCCCACTAGGACGAGAGGTCTTTTTAAAGTGGGGACCCGAGCGCTTACACCCGGGCAAGGGACAAAAATTGCCCACAGTCTCCGCAACCGTCGGTTGCGCTGGCCTTGGTGTGAGCACCGATCCCTCTCTCTGGTGCAATGGGAAGGCGTGGCCTCGGGCAGCTGTTCTCCAGGACTGGGCATCTCCCAGTATTATTTTCTCAGTTGCCGCTCTGTCCTTTTACAGAGAAGCCTCTGAGCGCACTCTGCCCAAAGACAGAGACGCAACTGCGTTACAAAACCCTCCAGTATAATGTATATATCTATGCAATTATATATATATATGTATATGTAATACCATGGAAAGGTCTTATGTAGTACTATATATATGTATTTGTAATTATCTATAACTCTATCGAATATTACGTATATGACTATAAAATTATGTGCATGTAATACCATATATTTGTTTATCGGATATGATGTGTATGGCTATGTAATACCATGAGTAGGAAAAATGTTATATGCAACTAGTCCAAATGTGAGGATTTGTTGGCCTTTAAATAACTTTATTAGAAATTGTGGTTTTATCAGAATTGCTACACCAGCTACTGCCATCATAGTAAAATAGGGGTTATCTTGAGCTGAGGGTCAGGTTATCCATTTTCGGTCGAATTTTCACATTACTTTCCGCCCTAATTTTATTTCATTCTTGATTTTTTTAAATTTTTTTTCTCATTCATTGTTTTCATTCTTTCTAAAAACTCTTTCATTTGCTTCCCGAAAGATAGTTTCTTTCATATGCCTTATTATTCACTTCATTTCCTTCGTAACGGAAACTATTTCAATTTGCGCCACAAATGCTGATCATCCGATTTCGATGCATTTTGCTTGACTAATCTAGCTTCTTCAATGGTTTTCATGAAGAAGGATCGAGAAAAAAAACAAAAAAAAGAATGTCTGCCTTTTCGTGTAGCCATTCTTTGTTTCTTTCCTTAAATTGCTTTTATTCCACCTTTTTTTCCTTTTCTTTTTTTTCCTTTTCTTTTTTTTCCTTTCTTTATTTATGGTCGTTTCTTTTTTCTTTCTAATCATTTATTCTTTCTTTATAGTATTTCTTTCTTACTTGACTATTGCTACGACTTCGAGTTTGGCATATGAAGAAATATAGTTTTAAGGTGTGCTATATTTATGGGATAAAGTGCTCAATATCAGAGATAGAGCGTATGTAAATATAAATATAAAAGTCAACACTCAGAGGTGACAGGCTGTTTCGTGCTAGACGCAATCATCAGGCAAATATATATACAGTGTAACTTGGAT
>OZ010589.1:86599471-86601971 GCA_963932145.1 Acanthosepion lycidas | reverse complement strand
TTTGATCTTCAAAAAGTAGAAAAATAGAAAGACAACAAAGTCTCCAAAGATTTGACTTTTGACCTGACATAATTTAACCATTCAATGTAATTTGACACTGACCTTGACATAGACGGAATTACTGAGAGAACAAATCGGTCAAATTAGAATTTACACACACACACACACACACACACACGCATGTACACACATATATATACAGAAAGCGAGAGAGGGGGGTAAAAGTGGACGGTGACGTCAACGCCGAGCGGCGACTGTCTGTTTCATGCTTGAACGCAATCTTCAAGCCATCCCATCACGTATACATTTGAGCCTGGAATAGATTGTGGCTTTTCGGTGCGGTGATGGTCACAGTGTCCACTTTTATATTTTATATCTACAAAAGCTCTATCTCTGATATTGAGCACTTTCACCCATTAAGTAGCATGCCTTAAAACTATGTTCATATAATTCATATATATATATATATATATATATATATATATATATATATATATATATATAAAGAGAGAGAGAGAGAGAGAAAGTGGGAGAGACATGTCTCATTGAATAATTTAGACGAGTTTTGTCTATTTTCAATAGGATCCTCTCATATTCACGGATAAGCTTCTTAGTATCCTTATTAAAGGAAGAGAGAAAATTACCATGTTGTTACATATTCATTTATTCCGAGTACTTTCGATATTAGAACAATGTCATCATCAGGGTAGTGTTTTTTTTTTGTTTTTTTTTTTTCACGAAAATGTAAAAAAAATAAAAATAAAAGAAACATATGAACATTTCAAACTTATTTACCTCCTGTGATGTTTTCATATGTACCGTACATAACCTTAGCGTTTTTCACTTTATAGTTAAAAAAATTAACTTTCAGATGAACACAACAATTTTGTCCTAGAAAGAACAACCACCTGATGATGACATTGTGTCAATGTTGAAAGTACCCGGAATAAATAAATATGTATCAACATGGTAATTTTCTCTCTTCCTTTAATAAAGAAACTAAGAAGCTTGAATATGAGAGGAACCTATTGAAAATAAATAGAAAAAAAACTTGTCTAGATAGATAGATAGATAGATAGATAGATAGATAGATAGATATGACTTACAGACATTCCAAAAGGTAGGCAGATTATTACGAGACAGGAGAATTTCTTTTGTAACAGAAAAAAGAGTACTGAGCTGCTACATATCTGCCCTCCTTTACGCCAGCGAATTTTGGACGGTCTCCTCAAAGATGAAGAAGAGACTCGAGGCAACGGAGGTATGACTCTACAGAAGGATGCTAAGGATAATGACCGAGCGTGTGAGAAACGATGAGGTTTTGGAGAGGATGCAAACAAGAAGGAAGCTTATACTTAACATCAGGAAGAGGCAGCTGAAGTGACTCGGACAGGTAATGAGAAAAGAGGCACTGGGGAATCTGATACTCACAGGTCGAACAGAGGGAAAGAGAGACAAGGGAAAAGCAACACATGATTTACGTAGTGGGTTAAGCAAGTGGATGGCAGAACATGGCTTGGAGTAGCAAAGGGACAAAACTTGTTGAGAGCTACAAGGGATATGGGGAAGTGGAGAGCCATGATCGTCTATGTACTGAAGAGACATAGCTCATAAAAAGAAAAGAACTAGATTAGCAACTTAAAATCATCGTTTTGCTATTGAAATGACGATGTAGGTTCGATCCCCGCGAATGAAAATAAGATGACAATTAATGTATCGTATTTGAAAAGTCTCCAGAAATGAAAGGGAATCAAATAAAAGTATGCAGCTGTGAAACAAATAGAGAAATTATTTGTGGAATCCGACAAACTCCAAGAGATATGCTTTTAGTAAAAATAAGGAAGTGCAAACCAATTCCAAAGAATTAATGTAGCCAATATTTGTCTCAAGAAATTAAGAATAAAAAAAATCCGCTGATTACCGCACTGGAAATGTAATGAAGAGAACTTTAACGACCAAAGAAGTAACAATACATAGTATCAAGAAATTTGGATTGCAAGGAAAAAAAGGAGGAAAGAAAATAAAAAAACCTAGATATATGTCTGACGCTCAACTCCACGAGAGCACCCATTGTCTGCTGACCTGAGATGGAACGAATACATTGTGTCAATAGCTTCGTCCACCGCTAGGAAAGTCGGCTCCCTATGCCGAGCCAGGAAATTTTTCTCGCCGAAGTCAATCCTTCAAATTTACAAATCAACCATTCATCTTTGCAAGGACTATTGCTGCCATATATGGTCTGGAACCCCTTCTGGTAGTCTCAAGGTCCTCGATAAAATCCAAAGACGGATATGCAATGTAATTGGCCCTGATCTGGCATCTCGTCTTTATCCCCTCTCTCTTAGACGTGCCGTTGCCTCCCTCTGTCTTTTTTACAAATACTTTCACGGTAACTGTTCTGATGAGCTGCTTTCGCTGGTTCCCAGACTTCATGAATTTAAGCGTTCAACTAGGCTGGCATCTCGCTCTCACCCTTTCATTGTCGAAACTGTTAAATGTA
>OZ010589.1:86574471-86591971 GCA_963932145.1 Acanthosepion lycidas | reverse complement strand
ATGTTTGTAGTTTATCGAAGATTTGTTTAGGACTGCTGTTTGTTTTCTTCAAGAAATTGTAGGATAATCTACAAATACGTATTGCTAGTAATTTTAATATAAATATGCATTGTTTGTAAATTTTTACGATAAAAATGTATTTTTATACTTTCACTATTTTGTTTCACATAACTGGGACCCTGACAGGTACTACCACCCTGGGTCATGCTTGACCTGGGAAAAACAGCAATTAAAATGTGCTTCCACGCTCCTCATAGCCCCCACACACAATCTCCCGAACGGATGTTTTGCTGGCGGGTGTAGTTTCTTGTCATACACAGGATTAAATTGTCATATATATGGTTGTAGGAAACTCTAAAATCGGTAACATCAATCAGATAAGTGACAAAATTTTACTCACATTATTCCTATATCTACCCTATCTCTCTTTCCCACTCTCTCTTTTCTATCTATCTATCTATCTATCTATCTATATATATATATATATATATATATATATATATATATATATATATATATATATATATATATATGAGTATAGTATTAGTGTATACGGAGTAAATTCCAATAACAAAAATAATATTCTTAAAAGAGTGCTCAATACAGAGTAGAGCAAATATAATTTATTCGAAATTTATAACATAAATATTTTATAAAATCACTACAAAAAATTGTTTCAACCCTTTTAGTGTCTTATCAAGTCATGGGGTGCAGGATAAAGTGTTTTTAAAGGTTCAAATCAACCAAACACAACTCTATAGGCGAAACGCTGTTACATAAGCTGCTGCAATTAGCAGTCAAAATACGAGTATATGAAAATTCAAAAAATCTTTACAACAAAAAGAGCTCAAGTTATCTATTATTAGAGAGTGAATATTTAATGAACAATAAAATCCAAAATCACTTCATATAGGTAATAGCCTATTTCGACAGATATCGATCGTATGCCTTATCAAGCCTGGTGTGGACAACACAGAAATTGACAGAAAGTATTAATGGTTATTCTAACGAAAACTTTTATTTATTTAATTTGTCAATGATTTATCAAACATCAAACATTGATGATGGATTTGACGCAAAAATTTCTAATCTCTCAATGAGATATGTCCACTGAATATTTATTGCTTTGTTCAATATATATATATATATATATATATATATATATATATATATATATATACATACATATATATATACATAAATATATATATATATATATATGTATGTATATATATATATATATATATATATATATATATATATGTATATATATATATATGTGTATATGTGTGTATTTCTCGCACAAAACACACATTAAAAATTCATGTAAACACATCAAATCTGTTATGTATATTCAAACAATTAATGCTTATGACAGTCCTGTGTAAGACAATGATTTCTTTATTATCTCCATCTCCAGATAAGAAAAAATGGTTATATATACATGTATCCACTGCGATAACATATCTATGAAATCGCACACACACACACACACACATATATATATATATATATATATATATATATATATATATATATATATATATATATATATATATATATATATATATCAATCAGTGTGTGTGTCTCTTTATAACTTCCGAGATATATCATCGCGGACACACTCACACACACACATACATACATATATATATATATATATATATATATATATATATATATATATATATATATATACACACACAAGCACACACACACAAATTTAATTATTTTTTTAAATAGAGATTTTTTCTTTTTGTTTATGTTGCCATACAATTTGCTAGTAAGCAAACCACATTGTAATAATAAGCTTTCTCAGGAACGATTAAACCTTAGAAGAACATGTTCGGAAATTTAGCTTGGATAAGCCAGTGATTAAAGCACTTTCTAAATATTTTCGTCTTAATAAATTCTTTTCTTTTTAAAGTCGATTGCTTTTTTTGGAATCAAAATTGTGGATAATCTGGTTACGGAGAGGAACTAATGCGGGAAAATGAAGAAATTCTTTTTGTGTTCATATAATATTTATTTCAATTTCTTGAGGTTTTATATCGAGTTGCATCACCGTAAACATAATCTTAGTCTAATGAAGTCGTAAAAGAAATTGTTCTTGATATACATCAAATTTATATATCGTTATAACGTATATATATATATATATGTGTGTGTGTGTGTGTGTGCGCGCGCGCGTGCCCATGTGTGTGATGTGTGCGTGCGTGTGAGGTGTGAGTGCGTGTGATGTGTCCGTGCGTGTGATGTGTGCGTGCATGCGTGCGTGTGTATGTTACTGTGTGTATCTGTACTCATTTCGGGAGGAAAGGAGACATGTTTTATGTACCATGACAAACATGATATAACTTGTATATATGTACGTATACTTACAGCATGTGAATAACACACACACACACACACACACACACACACACACACACACACACATTTAAATATATGTGTGTGTGTGTTAAAGAGAAGAGAGAAGCTTCGAACGTTTTTGCTTATAATGTGTATTTTAAAAATATATATTATACTTTATTTTCCATATGAAAAATAAAGCATAATATATATTTTTAAAATACACATTATAAACAAAAACGCTTGCGGCTTCTGTCTTCTATTTAAAATATGCACTTTTCTCTCCCTTCTATCTATCTATCGATATATATATATATATATATATATATATATATATATATATATATATATATATATATATATATATATATGTGTGTGTAAAATTATATATATATATATATATAATATATATATATATAATATATATATATATATAAATATTATTATATTAATATAATAATATTAAATTATGAATTTAAGCGAAGCTTGAGATTGGCGATAAGATTCCATCATTTTACGGTGGAAATAGATAGATTCCGACAGCTTCTTTTCTCGCACTTCTCGCTTGTGGAACTCTCTTCCAGCTTCTTGCTTTTCAGTCAACTTTGATCTTAAAAAACTAAATGCAATGTCAATCGCTATTTTTGATCTTTATTTATGTTATTTTATTGTTCTCGCTCCTTAATAGCGTTTTTTTTTTTTGTTTTTTTCTTCATATTCTCTAACACTCAGTAACCTCTTGCGTCTTAGTGGCTATATTACTTGCTTGGGGTGAAATGAATGAAAAATCTTCTAATTCTTGGTGTATATTTAGACAAAAAAGTAATAAAGTTTTAATTTTCCTTTAAGGAAAAGCATGTATAAAAAGTCTTACTATAGAAATATATTAAAAAATCTTGCTCTACGAAAAATCTTACTATAAAATATATACCGGCTGTAGCAGTAAAATCGTCCAAATCGTTTTACAGCAAAATTGCCCAATTGTCAGATTAAGCCCGGAACCATTATATCTTAGAAATGATTAAAATATCGTACTAGAATTTTCCGAGGTTTTCATAACAGTTTTGGACTCCCCTTTGAGCAATAAGAATGTATAATTACTCTCCAAGCTTAAGAGAAGAATCGTGATGAAATCGATCATAAACGAAAATGACAGGTTCATCATTATTTACCCATAGCTAAGGATCGGAAGCTTATGAAAGAATGGAAACAAAGTTTACATATATATATATATATATATATATATATATATATATGTGTGTGTGTGTGTGTGTGTGTGTGTGTGTGTGTGTGTGTGTGTATATATATGTGTATGTATGTATATATTATTTCAGGATCATTTCCCAATTTATTGTTGATGATCTTCGCCCTCTCTAATTTTCTAACTTTCTCTCCTGAAGTAACAATGTGGCTCACAGTTTTCATATACGATTTTATTTTCAAGTATTTTTTCACTATTCTTTTGGCTGTATTAGGTGAAACTCCTCTCTCCCGTGGAAAACGTTTTATGGATTGAGTTGGATCTTTTCTAATTGATCGCCTACGCTCTAAATTGAAATGAGGGTCGTTCTTACTGCTGTGACGTTCTGATCCACTTTTCATCGCAACTATTCAAGGATGGAAACCAGGGTATGAATGTTGGTACCATTACTAAAAGTTTGAATGATCTTTTTCCACCCATCATTGCTCAGTTGGGAAGACAGTGGCACTGATACAAAACGATTTTAACCTGTCCTCTTTTTAGCTGCATAACTCAAAAGATTTTTTTCAGATAAATGGAGTCAAGGTGGGTAATCGTCTTATCTAAAAACCTGGAAAAATGAAACTCAGTTTAGTTGGTTTTTAAAAATTTTGTAGAATGTTCAATTATGCTGTTACACGATTTGGACAATTTTGCTGTTATACTCAGTATATAAACAAAATTGCTATAAAAAATCTTATGATAGGATAAAACATATATATATATATATATATATATATATATATATATATATATATATATATATATATTATAATTTTATCATACAGACAAAACAATTTTACAAGTGACGTTTCACATACGGCTGTCCTACAAGCAGGAGTGTTCATAACTATTTTCGATTCTCACCCGTCGAGATGCAGTTGAAATGCACTGAAACGAAGTTGCATCTTTGTAGTGAGTAAAATGGTTTTATTATTATAATAAATAAATAATTATTAATCTGCTATCGGTATCGAGCCCTCTTTTGGACTAATGCTGTGAACGTTGGAATTTATATATTACTTTCGTTCTCATCGGCTATATATATATATATATATATATATATATATATATATATATATATATATATATATATATATTCTTAATATATATATATTCTTTATATATATATTCTTTATATAAATATATATATATTTATATATTTATTTATATATATTTATATATATATATATATTTTAATATTTATTTATATATATTTATATATATATATTCTTTATATCTATATTCTTTATATATATATATATATACATATATATATATAAATATATATATATATATATATATATATATATATATATATATATATATATATATATATTACTGTAGAAGGTCTTACTAACCGTGAAATACTCAACCAAGAGAATTGATTTAAAAATTGATTCCCAAAACAGTATAAAATTAACGATGAAATGAGTCACATTAAAAGATCATAAAATCTGTTAATTAATCTTGTTATCGTCTTGCTAAATATTTCTTTGAATTGTTATAATCATTCGTAATCAATTCTCTGATGACCAATCATGGTTTTCCCTTAGACAACTGTAGAACGCTATTGTGGGATCCTATGTAACATATGACGATTGAAATGAGGTTTCCGGATAAACAACACATCAGCACCGGTTCTGTCAGGCTAAAGTTGAAAATTAAGATAAAAATTAAATCATGAATGCTAGGATAAGTGGTTAAATCATACGTGGAGAAATGGGGATCTAGCCTGAACTTAACGGAATATTTATGGAGACCACCTGAAGGATGAGCACATAAGTAGACAATGCATAGTGCATTTTTAGCACAAGGCCGCAGAGACAGTTTTGCTACAAACGACATTTGGAATTGCGACATGAAGGTTTTGTTTAATACCGGCGAAAATCCATAGCCACTCTTTTATACCTAGTAAATTTATCTTTTTTTTTTTTTCTAAAACATTTCTGGCACCACCCGCTAAACTTAAGTAATAAATGTCCATAATTTTCTCGGGCATAGTGACCTGTCTATGTAGTGCAATGTCTAGTTTGACGATGAGATTTATTTAATACAGTAACCACTTCAACTTCATTTAAGCGAATGGGAGAGTGAATTCCCTCACATAAGTCACAAAGCCCCCAGCGATCACTTCAGTGTTAGAAGCAGATCAGCGCTTCCTGGTAACCTAGTCCATACAGCTATTCAGCCTGTCTCACCAGGACACTTATTTCTTCTTCGACAATCGCTAACGACATTGCCAAAGAATCAAGGAGACAATTATGAAATAAATGAGAAAAGTAATATTGAGGAACATTAGACACTGTACACCTTTTTAGACGTGTATACAGAGGAATGCATACAGCAGGAAATCAGTCTGTCTCTCTATCTCCCTCTCTCTGTTTCTCTCTCTCTCTCTCTCTCTCTCTATATATATATATATATATATATATATATATATATATATATGTATGTGTGTGTGTGTGAAAAATATATAGAAAATATGAAAAGAACTCGTTAGGTAAATAATCCAAAGTTCTTTAGTATTTTTGTTATTTTTAAAAATATAGTGCTCGATACAAAAGTAGAGCATAAATATAATTATTTATTTAAAATAATCCGATAAGATGGGAACCTCGAGGTGGTGTAATAGTAAGCTTGTCTCGCTAAAACCATTACGAATGAATATTGAGTTCGATCCTCACAGGGTGCCCCTTACTTTCGTCCTCGTGCCACATCCAAGCTATGCTTGGAAAATCACTATATAATCCGATGAGAAAGATATTAAAGCAAAGACTTATTCTTTTATTCTCAAACAATTGAATGTAGCGAAACAACGACTACATGCATATATATATATATATATATATATATATATATATATATATATATATATATGTGTGTGTGTGTGTGTGTGTGTGTATGTGTGTGTGAATAAAAAATAAATCTTCGCTTTAATATATTTCTGATCGAACGATTACATGTATATATAATCAAAAAATAAATATCTATATATGTCCGTGCAAGTGTTCAGACACGCGCACACACACACACACACACACACACACACACACACACACACACAGACACACATATGTGTCGGGGGTGTCATTTGATGTAAATAAATCAGTGTCTAATGACAAAATAACACATCTATTAAGCAGATATTAATAAATATACATAATGCCCCACAACGACAGCGAGACTCGAGGTTTCATCCCCTATGCAATTATCAGATATAAAAGCACTTGCCATAACTGGTCAAAATTATAAGCAGGTAAAGGCCAATTATTTTGTACCCGATACTTGCATAGGGGATGGAACTCCAAGCCTTACTGTCGGTGTGGGTTATTTTGTATTTGTATATATATATATATATATATATATATATATATATATATATATATAGAGAGAGAGAGAGAGATAGAGATAGATAGATAGATAGATAGATAGATAGATAGATAGATAGATCCTACAGTGTTTCTTATTACTCTAAAAATTATCTTTAGTGTGTACACGTATTGGGATTTTCAATGTGTAAAAAAATAATGGATAGCAAGTCAGATAGTTACACACACTAAAATTATGTTTATTGTAATAATAATAATAATAATAATATATATATATATATATATATATATATATATATATATATATATATATATATATTATTATTATTATTATTATTATTATTATTATTAATTAATTAATTAATGTCAGAAACTTAAATATCATAGGTAATAATCTTTATTCAATTTTTCAGACCTGCAAACCAAATATAAACGGAAAAAGTTACTCCAGGTTAAATTCAAGGTATACAGGTATAATATGGATAGCGACTCGTATTGAGGAATCGGAGAGCAGAATTCATGTATCGAAAGATACATGATCGAGTCAGCGTGTATCACGCATGGCATATAAGTGACTGGATCAGGGAGAGAGAGAAAGAGAAAAAGAGAATGATTCAAAATTATGGATGGCGTAGGTGGGAAGATGAAGAAGCTTTTAGGATTTATATTTAAGGATTGAGTTGACATATTTCATATATATATATATATATATATATATATATATATATATATATATATATAATTTTATATATATATTAAAAAATTATCACATAAACATGTTATAACGTCACTACAAAAATAGTCATTTAGTTTCAACATTTCTGGTGTTTTATCAAGTGATGGTGTTGAATGTAGAATAAAGATTTTTAAAAGGTTCGAATCAACCAAACACCCCTCGATAGGGAAAAAGCGGTTACATAAGCTACAATGACCAATCAAAATACAAGTATATGAGAATTCAAAAAAACTTGACAACGAACCTTGGTTATAATTATTAATGCCATAATGTTATGGTTAGACTAAAATATAAATCATTCTAGCTAAATTAATTTCAAATTTTACTATAAGATTAAAAATAAAAATTAACAATTTTAAATTTAACCTGTATTAAGTTTAAGATATCATAAAAATATTTAAAGAACAAACTGAGGAAAATATACATATATTGTATTATTTATTTAATGTCCTAATCGAAAAGGCAACATTTTCAGTTAGAGAAAACGCTAATTTAAGAAGATTCAAACATCGTAACAACTTATATATATATATATATATATATATATATATATATATATATATATATATATATATATATATATATATATACTCGACTCTCCCATCGAATTCAACATATTAGGGTCAAGAAGATTAGTTCCTAGGAAACCGACAGGCCGAGAATAGCACATGAGATTTGATTATAGTGGTGAAGTTTTCGTGCAGAACCATCCAGACTTTTTGAAGGGCCGGATAGAGGGACCTGGTGCACTACGTGCCACAAGGTCCCCAAACGATCTTCCGGTCGATGGTGATATGCATGAACTATATTGAGACTTTTCTTGGTGCAGTCACAACTTGTTGCAAGGATGCGTGATGACAATGCCTAAGCCTCTCATGTATAAGCAGCTTGACTGTGGATAAAGGACTGTTGGACAGCCGTCGCTCAGAAATAAAGACAATCTAAAGAGTGACCTCTAAGGTGCCAATTTGCCTCATACTAACTTTGAGCGATTTAACCTGCATAGAAATACCTGGAGATATTTGTGACAGAATGGTCTCAGAAACTGACCGTCTAAGAAACGAAATATGACGGCGAAAAGCGTCAGCAAATATTCCTGTCGCTATATCCTGAGATTCTCGCTGTTGGCCAATATGTGGACATGTATGTAGGTCACTAGCGGAACTGAAGTGTCACATACGACAAAAAACATAAAGAAAACTGAATGAGGTTGTCGGATCCTCGACAGAAGAGTCTATCATATATAAGTTTACTTTTGTTACACGAACTAAAATAATCAATGAAAAGTATACAGGCCTCTACAACGACGACTGCCTCATAATCTGAAGAAATTGAAAAAAAAAACCAGAAAAACAATCATAAAAAATTTCAAAAATATGAGATTCGACAAAGACATAAAAACTAACCTAAACGGAGTATATTTTCTAGATGCCACCTTCAAACTAAGAAAAGGTACATAAAAATCATAAGAAAAAAAATGAAAAACCAATGTATGTATACACACATCTTCCAAGCCCTTGCCATCAATAATCAAGCAAATTAAAAAACATCAATTAATCCCTGGATATCTGACAATACTTCCAATGAAAACTCTGAAACAGCTCTAAAAGATATTGGATTTTCGGCAGCATTCACATACACACTACACAGCACAGAAAGCCAACAGAAAAAGAAATACCTTATGATTCAACCCACTGTACAATGGAAAAGGTAAAAATAAACGTAGGAAAATGTTAATCATATATAAACAAAATAAAATAAAATAGTAATATAATATATAAAATCATATATAAACACTTACACCTATCAAGCACTCTCCATAAGTTATTCAACAAAAACACAGTAAAAATCAGCTACAGATGCATCGAGAACATAACAAAAAAAATACAGCTGGAAAACAACCAACAAACCGGCCACACAAATCAAACAAAGAACGATTGTCCCTTAAACGGCAGCTTCTTGCAAAAAAATGTAATATACCGAGCCACTTTAACATCAGCAGATAACGAAGAAAAATATTCATAACAGTTACTGAATCAGTTACTGAATCACACCAAAAATATTATGGAAAATAAGAAAAACAGCATCAGCCTACAACAATAAATACAAAAACTGTAAACTTCGGCTGGAGGAGAAAATAGCTAGAATTACCTTCGCAGACCAACACAAACTACGAAATAAGAAATCTGATCTCATCCTAAAATACAGACACGAAAACAAATATTTACTACGTTACAAAAAATTGAAAAACTAAAACCGAGCAAGAATAAATAAAAAAAATAATAAATAAATTGTGTAAATCATAAATAAATTAACAATCTACGAATGCACACATAAACACAAGTAAACGTAAAAATAATCACCAACAATAATGAATAATAAGTATGTTAACAAAGTTATAAAATAGCCACAAAAAAAAAACATTCGGATCCGCAAGCATTTCCACAGAATAGCCCCTGAAATCATTCAAAATATCACCTTACTACCCATCAAAATAACCGTTAGAATAATATAATAGACCTACATATGCATCAGTGACAAGTATATATATATATAGTCGATTAAAAACACAAATGTAACCGAATGTTGCCGCTGGGTGTTGACTTTATTGTTCACTTTTCTATAATATATATATATATATATATATATATATATATATATATATATATATATATATATATAATAATAATAATAATAATAATAATAATAATAATAATTCCAACGACAAAACAATTATTAGCTTGAATTCCCCTCTAGGATGAATCGTGTAACGTAGGATGTTTTCATATTTTAACATTAACTAATCTGATATATGTGGATATATGTCTTTTTTTCCTATCCTCATTGCTAAGGGTCGGGGACCATAGACAATTGTTATGGTTTTGAATTCAGATTTCGCGTTCACCTAGACTGGTTGCCATTCACGGCTAGAGAGACCAATTCTCCGCTTCTATGGAACTCCAAAATGGCGGCGGATAGCAAAGATGGACTCCTACCTTTTCCAAGGTTATTTTAGCATCAGTGAATGTAACTAACCCGATCGGAATTTGTCATGTCGATCTCGTATACATTACATCATCCGCACATCTATCTCTCTCTCTCTCTCTCTATATATATATATATATATATATATATGTATATATGTGTGTGTGTGTGTGTGTGCATGTATGTATGTATGTGTGTATATGTGTTTGTGTCTTTACACGGAATATCTTCTTTCAAAGATGTTTCATTGAATAATATAAATATATTGTTGCGACTTTCCAGATGCCTAAATAGATTCTTGATGTTGAGATGAAATTCTTCAAGGAAGCCACTGTAGTATTTTTTTTAACTCAAGTAATATTTTTTATATCAGTAAAGCTTTGCCTAGTCTCCGAATACCGTCAGAACACGCAGGCCATGTTGGTATGCGTTGATATTAAATGATGACTTTCTCGCGGTGGGTATGAGAAAATATTCTAATATTTTCAGGTATTTTTGCAGTTATATGTTCTTAACATATCCGCGTTTGCCTGCCACAATTAGAGATGTTTTTAAAGATTTATCGAAATTACTTTTTTATTCTAATCTATGTATACAAAACATCCGTCAATTTTATGCCACAGTGGATCAAATGTTTTTGTTCTGAGTACTTTTAGTATGGTATTAACCTTTACTTAATCTTTCTTTAGAAGACTGAGTATTTTTGGTCAAGGTGCCTGATAGTATTTGCCTATATTTCTGAAATGAGGTATTATGTACACTATTTACATTATTCGGACTATTGTCCTCATCTCTGTTGCCATATTTCTGACAACGTTTCGAAAATTTCTTCGAGCTGAACCCTTTATTTCGCTCGCTGGGGTAGACTGTTCTAGTTCCATGTCTAATGGATGTCAGTTATCAGTTATCTAGTGTTAATTCATCTCTCCATGTTCTCCACTGCCTTAACCAGATATTGAACTCACAACTCTTTGGGTATTGTCATTGGATCTAACCAACGCCTTTATCCACTGTGCCATGTGTCCTTTAGGATATCTGTGCATGAATTTCTGGGACTTAGAAACCTAATGTCTTCCTCCATTTTTACCATTGCTCATATTGCAAATATTGCTGTTATCTTTGCATGATCTCAGCGAGCGAAATAAAGGGTTCAGTTCGATATTCCAACCACCTGAAGAAGGCTGGAGCGTACAACGGCCGAAACGTTGTAAGGTGTCTGATGGTTGTTTAAACTGTATCGCATCAATATTGTTCGAACCTGTCTACATCCCAAGGCCGAGCAATGTTTCAGATTCCACCAGACCAATCAGTTTCGATTTACTATGTGCTTGTAAGTTCTCTCTGCACATGTTTTGGAGACTAACCCCAGAAAAATATCATGGACAATGACTACCTGTCCAAAAATGGTTTTATTATCTTTCTCATGTGTTCTAGAACTTTTACTTCTTTAAAATTATCGCGTTATCTTTTATTTCCACTGCAAAGCATTTTCTTCAATAGAACCTTATTCTAGTATTTATTTGCCTCCGTGGATTTCCAGTGTTGTAACAACTTGCCAAATCCCGATGCAAAAAATATCACTTATACAGTGGTTTCACCTGCTTCCAGATTCACTGTAATAGGTTGTCTGCTTTGAATATTTCATTTAACATTCACAGAGTACTTTCCAGTCATCGGTAGAGATTTCAAACATTTCCAGAGAAAATGTTCAGATCAGTGAGTATGATGGTGGCTATAAAACGATTAAATTTGAGTTGATCTGCTACATTTGTTTATAGGCAGCAACGGTATCCATTGCTTAGACCTCATAATGAAAACAGCTTCTTTAAAGTGTTCTTCTAGAAGCAGTTAGATTTTTATAATTTCTGAAACCAATTTTGCTGTATTGCAATCTCGGCTGATTGTGAACTTGAGCCCTCCCAGAACATACTCTCTGTAAAATCTGTCAGTTGAAATGTAGGGGACAATTCTCAGAATCGCATGCCATAAAAATCTTGATACCGTCAGATTTCTGAAATATTAGAAGAAAGATTTTGCTGTTTGACGAAAACCAGCCGTGTCGCTTTTGACTTCAACAGTGGCGTGAAATTTAAACTTTGTTGAAGACGTTTTGATAGAAATTTGACAGTGTCGCTCTTCAGGAACCGTGTGAAAATACACAGAAATGACATATGGCTAGTGTTTTGTCAAAGTGCATCTCAACTAAACTGGTTAGTTTGGCTGGTTCATTCAGTTAAATTCACCATCTCCCTCTCTTTCTATTCCTCTCTTTCTCTCTCTCTCTCTCTCTCTCTCTCTCTCACACACACACACACACACATACACATTATTTTTTTTGTCTTGTATATACACCATCGCTCTGAAGAAGTGTAAGTTCGAATAACTTCCCAAACTCTAATCAAATGACGCTACATAAGAATTTAATTTGAAATCACTTCTTGGTTGGTTCATCTTCACTGCTATATTCACAACGCTTCGCTCGTTGTACGCTCCAGCCTTCTTCAGGTGGTAGGAATTTCGAAACGAACCCTTTATTTCGTCAACTGCGGTAGAATGTTACTGTTCCAATGCTTTTTTCGAATGTCTCAGTTATTTCCCTTTATCTTAACTCTCCAATTTTTTTGGTTCGCCACTGCTGTGGCCTGATATTGAAATCACAACTCATTGTTTCTAATCACTAGATCGAACCAACGTCTTTATCCACTGTGCCATTTGTCCTTGAGGACAATCTGCAGCGGTCGCTGAAGGAAAGGGTTTGAAATTCCAATTACGTAAAGAAGGCCAAAGCGTGCAACGGCCGAAGCAGTGTGAATATGCTAATGAAGATGAGGATAAAAATCCGAATAATGTAAATAATACAAGTAATCATAATACCACATCTCAGAGATCCAATCACCTGAAGAAGGGCGGAGCGTACAACGGCCGAAACGTTGTGAATATGGCAATGACGATGAGGATAACAGTCTGAATAATGCAAGAAAAAATAATACCTCACCTCAGAGATAGAGACGGACATTAAACAGCAATCTTAGAGTTTCAAACCTAGTAATGGTAATATTAATATTAGACGTTTCCTTATAAGGAACCATTCGTGATCCATAGGCTGAACAGTCAGTGCAACTGTCGTTTGAAGCTTTTAAAATCTTACTATTAAAACAATTTTTCTGGGAAATAGGTTTCTCAAGATTCACTGTTATCGCTCTTTCCAGTTCTGATAGTGGTTTCCTACCAAAATTTTTTTGAACTTGTGTGGAACGTCAACAGCTTGATTATGTCCTTATTTTCTCTTCGAGTTCCACGTGTTAGCCATTTTAGTTGTTGTTGCTTTTGAAAGTACTCAAGTAAGTCATTTCTGGTATTTTCTTTGTGATTCTGTAGCGCCCGACCCATAGGTTTCAAAATGGACGATCCTAAGATCTATATGCTTCATTTGCTATAAAGCAATTATTAATCAGAAAGCGCTTGCATACAGCTGACAATTTAGATATTTCTGAACAGGATTGGTACTATAATTGACACCTATATGTAAGTCTCGAAATGATGAGGCTACTTATGGACATAACTCCAACTTTTCGGTTAATGCACTTAGCCGCGCTGTAAATATATATAGCCTATCCTGTGCTCAATTTCCTTATCTCCTATACCAAAGGTCGGCAACCTTTTGCTATGTGCCGACTTAGGGTTTAAAAATGATTCAGTGTGCCAACAGCATCAAACAGTTATGTGCACATCAGTCAGTTATATGCAATACGTCATACACGCGTAGGCGATCATGTATCGTTCAATACATGACTGACGAGGCAGATTTTTCTTTTCTCGCAGTAGGTTGCCATTTCTTTCTGCGGTAGACCACTTGCTATCCAAGGCTATAGAACCCGGCCTGTCCTTAACAGGTGACCAACGTGTACATTGTGAAGAACAAAGGAAAGCTTAATAAAGCTTACCTTTTCCCATTTATATTTTATCTCCTCCCGGTCCACTATCTGTTTTCTCTCTTTCTCGTAATATATATATATATATATATATATATATATATATATATATGAGGTTCAAACACTAATATTCCATGGTTATAATTTATTACATTGGAATCGTAATCATGATCCAATTCATCAGACCTCACCATGGAATATTACAGTTTGAGCCTTTTATATCATATTCTTAACTTGTCCTAGACATTGAGTTCTACCTGGATTCTCTCCTCTTAGGAATTATATATATATATATATATATATATATATATATATATAGATAGATAGATAGATAGATAGATAGATGACCTGACGCTTGCATCTAGCATGAAGCAGACTAGGTGTTGACTTCTATGTTCACTTTTATATTGACACACGCTCTATCTCTGATATTGGGCACTTTATCCCATAAATATATCACATCTTAAGACAATATTTCTTTATATATATATATATATATATATACATATATATATATATATATATATATATATATATATATATATATATATATATATAAAATATTTATATATCTTATATATATATATATATATATATATATATATATACAAGGAAGCAACTTTATTATTATTATTATTATTATTATTATTATTATTATTATTATTATTATTATTATTATTATTATTATTCTGATATTATGGACTTTTCCCCATTGTAGCTTGCCTTAAAAATATATTTTATCATATATATATATATATATATATATATATATATATATATATATGTGTGTGTGTGTGTGTGTGTGTGTTTGTGTGTGTGTAGAAATATAGTCTTAAGGTGTGCTTGATTTATGGGATAAAGTGCTGAATATCAGAGATAAAGCATCTGTAAATATAAAAGTGAACATTGAAATCAACACTCAGAGGCGACAGGCTGATTCATGCTAAACGCAATCATCAGACAAAAAAAATCCAAGACTTCTAATCGTTTTAATCTTTCATAAGCGATTATAAAACATTTTTTAAAATTTGAGCAGATGGATAAGTTTATTTACAGGGTGATTGAAAATTAATTCCCTATTTTATGTATGGTTTGACTCTCCCGCCTTGTAAAAATTATAATTAAACAGGAGAGTCCATCATATATAAAATAAGGAGTTACTTGTCAAGTAGCTTGTATGGGTCGTTAACCATAGTGTTTTTTTGTTTTTTTTCGTGTAGCCTTCAAATCTGACTGAAAACACCGGTTCTTGTTCACTTCTCAGGTATGGGACCGCTTAAGAACACAGCGTTTTTCAAACGACCTCCTACGATCTGAAATTTGTTTCGGAGCAAAATAATCCCCCAGAAGATGGTAAAACGTAAAAAACAAAACAATCATGTGTGATATTTTTACTTTATCTTGTGTCATGGTGTGTCTGTTTGTGGTGCCATATCGTTTTTATTTATTTATTTATGATATATATTTACCTGGAGAGGGAAGGGTTCCGCTCAGTTTATTTGACAAGATACAGCGACCGTGCGACCACACCTGTCCATTGGACTGTGCACCTCGAGGTGGTGTTAGCAAGCTTGTCTCGCTAGAACAGTTACGTCTGAGTAGTGAGTTTGATTCACACTGGGTGTCCCCTAATTTCGACCTTGTGCCACATCTTATCTACGCTTGGAAAATCACCACCTGTCCATTGGACTGATTTTGATGATCATGATAATGATGATATATCTAGTATAGTTGTTCCTAAAATAAATAAACTTGTCTTGCTGTTTTTATGGTTAAATTTCTGCCTTATAATTCTTCAGTTGTTTATTACTCGTATTATTTGTGTTTCTTTTTGATGATTTTTTAGATGAGATTTATCTATTATTATCTACTTTTGGTTAAAAGACAATTTAACCGGCGCGATAGCATAAGGATTTTACAACCAATGTATGCATTATCAGAGAGGCAACAGAATTTGTAGATAACTTTGATTTGTGGATATTTCAATATTTTTTCTTGTATCGTCGATGGCGATAATGTTATAAGATTTTGTATTATTTTGTAGTAAGTCATAAGTTTTATTTGCTTGTTTAAGCCTCAGCTTCACCTCAAAAAATAAAATCAACAATTCACAGGTAACTGCCGCTAGCAAGTTCCTCAGATGTTCCTCTTGCGGTTATTTAGGAAGACAGGACATAAAGATATGATCAAAGGAAACACAATGCAAAACTTTGATTATGGCATACAAACGCTGAAAGCATTCAGAAGACACCGGACAATTTATGCCGAAATTCTACCAGGAAATCAAGATATTGATACGAAGTAGAAAATTAATGTAAAAATGTTAGAGAGAAACTTTCTTTTCGATTGTCTTCATTCAAAATTACATGGATTTTCTGTGCGGGCTTTTATGTCTTTATTCAAATGTGTGATAAATATCTGCGGGCGCACACACACACACACAAACAAACGCACACACACACACACATATATATATATATATATAATTGTGTATTTAGGCATTAATCCTTCATTTATGCATGTTTCATTAAAAACGACAGACAAGGTACTACAAGAGCTTTCTTTTAAAAAATAAAAAGAAAGCTCTTGTGCGAACAAAAGAAAAATTAAATAAAAAGCTTAACCGTAGTACCTTGTATGTCGTTTTTAATGAAACATGTATATATATATATATATATATATATATATATATATATATATATATATATATATATATATGTGTGTGTGTGTGTGTGTGTATGTGTGTGTGTGTGTATGAATGTATGTATGTATGTTAAACATTAAGAAATGGACAAAGTCCAACAATTATTCTAAGATATTTTAATGTTTATACATAATCCTGGAGAATTGTAGTTTAAAAACAGTAAAATCGACCTTGCTAACCGAACGCTCCTCTGTGGCGAAATCAGTAAAAACACGTCAG
>OZ010589.1:86559471-86566971 GCA_963932145.1 Acanthosepion lycidas | reverse complement strand
CACTTTAATGTGCGCTCGACTATGACATCCCGACATAAAAGGAAAAATTTCATAGTGGATAATTTTTTCACCTTCTAATGTACACGAAATCATAACTATCACCCGCTGCATTTAAACGCTAAAAGAAAAAAAAAAACAAACTCACTGATGGATATCTACACATAGTTTATGCCTTAATAGTTGAACTCCTGATGATGATCCTAGAAAAGATGGAAAGTACTTGGGAAATAAAAGGGATTTTCACTGTTACAGTGCCTTTCTTGCATCATTTGATTTTGTTAAACGGAAAAAATACTCGTGAATATGAAAGGATTATGCTAAAAATAAGCAGAGATAATTTTGTAATGTTTGTCATTTATTTAATCAGACATGCCTAAAAGAGAATTTGATGCCGAAATAGACACACACACACACATCCATTCATATATATATATATATATATATATATATATATATATATATATATATATATATATAGAGAGAGAGAGAGAGAGAGAGAGAGAGAGAGAGAAAGAACAGTAAGATATATAATCCGGTGTTCTTATAGATATTTTTATTTTTACAAAATAGTGATCAATGTAAATTTACAGAGCATTAATATTATAAATTTATTTATTTAAAATATGTTTTTTTTCGCGAAAAAGACCATATTTTAAATAAATCAATTTATAATATATATATATATATATATATATATATATATATATATATATATATATATATGTAATGAAAAACAAACCACTTTAAGGTACCATTACGATAATTTATTTCACCTAAATCCTTTTTTAAGGATTTAGGATCATCAGGTAAAACTTCCAACAACGAATTGAGAGGAAAAATGGGATTAGAAATTGGTGGGTAGTGTAATTTTTGTAATTTAATAGAGGGGGTTGAGAGTGGTAGTTAAACAGACAATATAAAGTATTGGGAGGGGTTAATTTTATATCTCTCTTAAGTATGTTTTATATTGGAGTCTGTCCTAGCATTGAGCTCTCAGGATTTCATCCTCTTTGGATTTACCAATTCGGTTTACCAAGTTCCTTATAACTTAACTTATATATATATATATATATATATATATATATATATATATATGCATGCATCATGATTTCGTCTAGCATGAAACATCCTGTCGCCTTTGAGTGTTGACTTCAATGTTCACTTTTATATTTATATTTACATACGCTCTATCTCTGATATTGAACTCTTTATCCCATAAATATAGCATATCTTAAGACTATATTAAAGCTAAATTTCTTTCTAAAATATATACTCGTAATATAATGAGGATTTGTTCTCTCGTATATTTTGGTCAGGGTGATTTTGCGTGTTTATGATTCATGTGCCTTTAACTTTAAAGGGTATAATTGTACATGCATCTAGTACGTGAATCTTTCCTTCTATACATGCCTGACCCTAATTATATATCGATATGCGTGAAGATTACCAAATACAACATTTTTCTTTTCATTTTGTTGCTAACTCTATACGAAAACAAGTATTAGAAGTCTTGTACATAACGTGACGACACACAGGCATGAATCTATGTCCACACCTTCCATTAACCGACAGATCACAACCGTTTTATTTCTCCCTTTTCTTTTTTCTTTTTCTTTTACTTATCTTTTCTGTTTTTACTGCAAGCGGGGTGAGAAAATAGTATGAAATATTCAATGTTAAGTTCCATTGAGGACCGGCTTTTATGACGAAATACAAACAAATAGTTCAAAGGTTAGACATTTTCCTGGGTTTCCATAACGACAGAAACATGTTGCTTGGGCGTGAAGTAGGCGGGGGGAGTATTTTTTTTTTCTTTTCAGTTGATTTTTTTTACACATATTTATTTATTTATTTCGATGGCAAAATCAAAAGAATACTGAAAGAAGTGTCGACGAAAAAGAAATGAAAAAGAAAATGTAAAAAAGAAGAAGGAGAATAGAAAGAAGATGGAGGGGAAATAAAAAATGAATGCAAGAAAGAAGTCAACGAACAAGAAGAATTAAAAAAAAGAAAATTAAAAAAGAAGAAAAAAAGAAATTGTCAGAAAGAAGAAGAAATAAAGAAGAAAATGTAAAAAAAAAAAAGACATAATAAATAAAATATGAAAAGTAAATAAGAAGGCGTAGAAGAAAATAGAGAATGGAAAACAAAACATTTGAAGAAGAGAAGGAAGGAAAAAAGACGAAGTGAAGAAAAGGACACTGCGAAGAAGTAACAAAAAAGAGAAAGAAAAAACAGAAGAGAATTTATGAAATATTAAGTGTAGGCGAGTAAATGATAAAAAAGGAAAATTTAAAAAAATGTCGTAATAAAATATCCCCCACCCAGAATAAAAAAAGACAATAAAAACAAAATAAAGCAAATATGATGTTAGTATAAGAGATAATTTGAACACAAAAGAAGAAAAAGAAGAAGAAGAAGAAGAAGAAGAAGAAGAAGAAATACAAAAGGATGATAAAAGGAAACGAAAAAGAAGAGATAAAATACAAAAAGCAAAGTACGAAAAAAGAGAGAAGAGGAGGATGTTAAGTATAATAAACTAAGGAATGAGCATCTTTGCGATGCGTTTGTTCCTCACCGAGTGTCATTACACAAGTAGCCTCGATTAATAAACGTTGATAAATTAAAGTAATCGCACATATATATATATATATATATATATATATATATATGTATATATATATATTGAAAATATATTGTTAAATATATTGTTGAATATAACAGACAGCGAGTGTCTATTATGTTTGATCATGAGCTGTTCTCCATTTCGTATGGATGCTTTAATTTCGGAGGAAAATAAAAACAATATTTTTTATTATGCCTTGATCTAAGCTTTCGTGGTTAAATGGACAATTAAACAATGCTATATATATATATAGATATAGATATTCAAGTACGCTTCACTGTATTACAGTCTGACTAGACATCCGATTGCTTCAAACAGGGATCGAAACCTGACTGATTTGATGTCAGTCAGAGAAATTACCACTTAAGCTATCGGCGCACGGCATAGTAAGGAAAATTTTAAAGTATTATATACGGATGTATACAAATGCCAGCAGCCAGAGAACTCAATTCATTAATGGAGAACGATGCGTTAATAGCGGCTACTGTTACCATATATATATATATATATATATATATATATATATATATATATATATATATATATATATATATATAGATAGATAGATAGATAGACAGACAGACATACACATGCCGTCTAGGTAGGCAAGTTAGGCAGTGTCTACTCTGAATAAAATAGATCAGCCAGCTATATTTACTTCTGTGGCATAATATGCATCTAATCAACTCAAAATTACGAATATTACTCTGATTATTATGCATAAAATATAAAATGTTAATTTATTGAAACAACTTTAAACTTTTTCAAAATGTCATATTATATCAATACAAATTGTAAAGACATATTTGAAACTTCATAATCAATGCAAATGTAGGATTTATTTTGCTGCACGTGTTTATATACAAGAGCAAGAATGTCATTGGATTGACAAGCCTATTAAATTTGAGAAAGTTCACATGAATATTAATCAGGTGGTTGAAAACTTCACATGTTTTGACTGATGAATATTCCGCCATTTATTAACGCAGGCTCGTCAGGTAGATAACTCCCTGCCTTCACTTATCCATCTTATCCTCGACATGCCCCGTGAGAGTCAAATTCTCCAAGCCCCCTCCCAAGAAATAAGCTCAAGAAAGTGTTGATTTTGAGTAAAAGTGTCAATTTTTTTTTTCCATTTTCTTGAGACATCTTAAGGAAAGTGTTACATAGGAATAAAATGTCGCTGCTGACATTTGGGTTTGATATCATTAAAGTCCCTCATTGATTTCAATTTAACTGATATTTCGGCCATACTTAGGAATTCCTCTGTGCGGGAGGGTATTACTAACATTATTTTGTTTAGTTCTTTGCAAATAGTTTTGTACATTTTTCCAAATATTCATTGGGGTTAGATTTTTAAATTTGTTGTTTTACTCCCCTCCCCACACTGACAATAAATTGTGGGAACTAGTTAGGACTTCGTGGAGTTCTTTTGAGGCATTACGTTGTATGATGTGTAAATGGTATGTAAGACTGTGTTGTTTTGGTGAAAGGAATATTGTTTGTATGTTTGGGTCAGTGTTTGTGGCTACCTAAGTTTAACGTTAAGACAGAATAAGACTGTCCTTTTCCCCATTCCCGTTTCTGGCCTAGTACCACATTTGTTTTATCATTATACAAATAAATAATGTATTGTTCGCGGGGGTTACTATTATTGTATTTTTTATTTGCAAAGTTTCTCCTAAAAATGCGCCTTACTAAAGAAAGTTGGTTGGTTGCTTGTTTTGTTTTATGGCATATCAACCTCAGTGGGTCATTTATACCAACAAAATTTTGAAATAGATTAATAGCGATAGTTTCGTAAAAAAAAAAGTGTGTATGTATACATATATATTTGAACCATTTTTCAATTACTCATGTTTTTGAGTACAATCCAACTACTTTTAGGAAATTTACAATCTTGAATTTTCGTAAAAAGTTTTTGTAAATTATTCACTTGGTTTGGTTTGGTTGCTTTTACAGCATATACCTCAGTGTGTCATTTAATGCCGACAAAATTTTTATTACTGGTAATATTTTGTTTTGTCAAAAATCTATTTCTGGTAATATTTTTCCTTCAAAAATGTATTGATGGTAATAATTTTTTTCAAAAAAGTATTGCTGGTAATATTTTTTCCTCAAAAATGTATAGCTGGTAATAATTTTTCTTCAAAAACATTGTTGGCAATATTTTTTCTTCAAAAATTTATTGCTGGTAATAATTTTTTTAGGAAGTATTTCTGGTATTAAAACCTATTTTTACACTTTCATTCTGTTTTTCCCCAGTTTCGGTGTTAACTATTTGCCCATTTCGGGGACTCTATCAGGAAGAGTGGACCTGGGAACAAAAAAAACTAAAAAGTGAAGTCCGTTATTTAGGCTTTCTTCATATGTGCAAAACTAGAAAATGAAATTTAAAATAAAAACGCATTGATCCAGCAATTTATACTCGCTAGTTAACGATATATTAAGTATCAAAAACGACAAAATTAAAATCTGGGACCAGTCTTCTCTTTGTTACTTCGGCAGCATGAATTTAAATCTACTACTAGATGGCCAACTAGATCACAACATGTTAGTGTTCAAATAGCTAGATGCAACCCAAAGTTCTTTTCTGATAGTTTCATTTCTCGCATTTCTCACCTCTGGAAATCTGTTCCAGTTTACTGCTTCCCGGGCACCTACAATCTTCAAAATTTAAATACAACGTCAATCGCTATCTTCTGGCTTCCTGAAATCTGTTTCTTTTATTGTTCACTAAGCAAGATTTTCAATAAAAATAAGCTAAAATTTAGTTGTAGTTGTACGGATAATCAAGAAAAAATATTAAAAAAATAATAATAAAATAATAAAATTTTAAATAAACATTTAAACCTAAATAAAAATAAGAGTAATTTCAAAACGAAAATATATAATTCGATAATGAAGTATGTCAATGTAGAAACTCTATAAAATGTGCATTGGAAAATAAATGCCTTACTGGATGTGTTGTTTATCAATGCACTACATCAGGGACTGAAAATGCAGGTATAAAAAAAATTATATTGGTAGCACAAAAAACTCTTTAAATTAAGTTGATACCAGCATATTTTTTACTTTAACAACAATATGTACCGTAACCGAACATCCATATCTAAATATTTTTGGTAGTTAAAAGAAATCAATAAAACCTTCACAGTCAAGTCAAATGAAAAATATTGAAAAAAAAACGAGTATATGTAAGTCTTTAAATGGCCCATGTTCCCTGTGTCTACATGAAAAGCTAAACATTAAGGTCTATTAAATCAGCGAAATGAGCTTACAGTCATATGTAGATATTGTAAAATGTTCAGCTTAAAATATAGTTAAAGAAATTTCACAAAAGTCTATGCATTACAATTATATACCCATTATTTTATTATATATTATAGTACATGTAATATTAATTTAATTCGTTGATTTTTAATCTTAAATTGTTGTACATTAAAAAGACGTGACGAATAAAATAACAATTGCATTGTGGTTCAAAAATATATAAAAATGTTTTAATCATACCAGAGGTCCCTTTAAGATAGTTCTAAAACATGTTAAAATAATATTTAAAAAAAAATTAGCCCATTATCAAGGATATACATACCTCTAAGTATATTTCTTCCTAAATTAAATGTGGACTATTTACCGGAATAAAGATGTCAAATCGTTAATATGACAGTTCCAAGAGACTTGTATGAATGCCACACATCCCCAACATCTAACCTATATATTTAACTTTTCAAATTTAGCGTTGACCTTCGTTATGATTAGTTAAAATTGACACACCCATAAGATCTAAAAATCTGGATTCCCCACGTTCATATTAAATATTTAATGAGAAAACATATTCTTTTCAGTTTTCAAATGTAAATCATTTTCATCAGAGTTACAGAACATTGCTCGATGACGAGATAAAAACTTAGTCTCGAAGCAAAGAAATTTCCGTGTTGCAATGTAAAATATTTTTAATAAAACGATATGGGGGTTGTCTGACAGTTTTAATATTTTTATGAAGAAATATATTAGGTTGGTGCAAAAAAATGACGTAATAATGTCGTTTTTTGACTTTAAAAAATACGTCAAAACACGACATTATTACGTCATTATTTTTGCACGAACCTAATAGTTTTAAGGTGTGCTATATTTATGGAATAAAGTGTTCAATATCAGGGAGGGATAGAGCGTATGTAAATATAAAAGTGAACATTGATGTCAACACACAGAGACGACAGAATGTTTCGTGCTTGATGCAATCATCATAAATTTAATTCAAATCTATGAGACAGGGTAGAGGGATTGGGTAAACTGTTCAAGCGTTTCGCATTTCCGAAAGTGCTCGGAAATGAGGAATATTTGGAAATTTTACAGACACTGTGTCCAGAAAAGAAACCACTAGTAGGAACACAAGAAAAATTGAATAAAAGCAGTACCTTGTCAGTCGTCTGTAATAAAACACAAACACACACAAACACACACGCAGACATATATATATATATATATATATATATATATATATATATATATATATATATATATATATATATATAATAAAAAATAGAGTATTACCTTAAGACTTACTTATGGGAAAATACGCCCAGTATCAGAGAAGGAACGTAAACATACAAGTGGTTACTGATGTAAAAGACGGGTGGCGACAGTCTGTTTCCTGCTTGACTGCAATCATCAATCATGAAACGGCGTGTCGCCCCTCGGTGTTGAGAGCAGTTGTCTTTTATATATTTAAATATTTATGCGTATGTAATTTTCTAACGTAAAAATATCCACCCCCCTAATTGGAGCAGTGGTTGGTTTTCAGCTCTTTAAAAACTATTTATTTTACAATATATATATGTGTGTGTGTCTGTGTGTGTGTGCGTATATAC
>OZ010589.1:86534471-86556971 GCA_963932145.1 Acanthosepion lycidas | reverse complement strand
TATAATAAGAGACAGCATGGACTCACCCTTGTAAATATTTCGACCGATCTCTAATCAGCATGTAAAAGGAGTGACTAATGTTCACACCAAGGCTTATTTTCACGCCCTTGTGAGACCTGCCCTCTTGCAACAGCCCAGTATTTACATATACAAACAGAAAGCTGTATATATGTATGCTTATATATGTACGTATAGATACATTTATATTTGTATACACATACAAGCCCGCTGCTTTCTCTTTCAGTCATACAAGATTTCTTTGATACTAAAATAAGTAACTATTTGCTAAGCAAAGATGCACGTACATTGCCTTTTCCTGTATTTAATTTTTATGTTTCTCCTCACATACTTGCATGCGTGGGTCGGTCTGAATGTATATATATATATACATTCATGTGTGTGTGTGTGTGAGATTCTTATGTTGTATATCAGTGATTTACTGTGAAGGCTGTGAAAATTGTGAGCGTGTGGATGTCGATGCGAAAGGCCTGGTTCGGCCATACACAGCTTAGTAATGAGGCCAGTCAACAAACGTGTCGTGTTTGTGCTCAAAATACCTACGGTGTCTGGACCCTGCAAGAATTTGGCATACTTTTCAATCTACATATATATATATATATATATATATATATATATATATATATATATATATATATATATATACGTGCCTTTTTCACTTTTCCCCCTTCTTCTTTTGATTCAGACAAATATCTATATAACCCGAAGTGTATGTACACATATTCACTAATGTAAATCCTAGGTATATACGTACACTTATATATTTATATATGTAAGTGAAAGTTTGTTTCATAAAAATTTGCACAATATGCATATTTAAGTAATGCTTCTTTACTTGCTCGCGCACAAAAACACACAAACACACAAACACACACGCATACATACATACATACATACATATATACATACATATATATATATATATATCTATATAATATATATATTATAAATTAACTGATTTAAAATATGGTTTCTTCGCTATACAGGAATTACCATGTTTCAAAAACCGATGCTGAAAACTTCAGATTTAATTATATAATTAAATTTGAAGTATTTATCTTCGGTTTGTGAAAGATGGCAATTCCAGTGTAGCGAAGAAACCATTTTTTAAATCAGTTAATTTAATCAGTGGTCGGAAGATATATAATACGTTTTTATACCAGGGCAATGTGTGGAAAATCAATGATAAAGTGGTAAAAATATTACGTCATCGGAACAAACTAATATTTGGTTTGGTTTGGTTTGGTTTATTTTGTTTTACGGCATATCAAACTCAGTGGGTTATTTAATAACGATAAAAATTTTTTATTGCTGTTAATATTTTGTTTTGTCAAAAACCAGATTCTGGTAATATATTGCCTTCAAAACTTTATTGATGGTAATAGTTAACTATTTGCCCATAGCTGGGACCCTAACATGTGCTACTACCACGGATCGGGATGGACCTGGGAACACCAACAATTAAGAGGTGGTTCCACGCTCCTCAAAACCTCCTGATCAGAGGCCTTGCTACTGGACGTAGTTTATCGTCTTACCCAGGACGGAAACTAATGTTTAAGTTTTATGTGACTACACATATGAACGAAGAAGAAGTGACGTTGAAGTTTTTCGCCAAAGTATTAGATATTCACTGTAATGTATCTGGCCATAATTTTTGTTTTAGCAATTTTGGTGCAATGGATACCGACTAGGAAAAGAGAAATCAGAGTGACGATTTCGAATTCCATTCAGATTCGTTACATCGACTTACACATAAACAACTTTGGGAAAGGTATAAATCTATTTCTTCTCTCGCTATGGGTTGAATATAGTAGGACAGGCTGAGTACTATAGACTGGATTGGTAGACAGTCTACCGCAGGAAGAAATGGCAACCTACTTCGGGATAATATTCTGCCTAAGCAGTAATAAATAGAAAGAGACATGATCACCGAACCGTGTATCACATATGACACTTAAGTGATTAACTGGCTTTATTTAAAAGAGAAAAAAATGTAATAAGATGAAAGTGCTTTAATCACCAAATCATCCAAAGTGAATGTGCTTGGGGTTTCGTATATTTTCCTTTTCTTGGCAGATCTACTATTATCATAATGTGGGATACTTAATAACAAAATTGATAAAAAACAAAAGCATAAGAAAACTAAATGAAATTGGCTAGACTGCAACCTAGTGCAAATTAATTGAAACAAAACGAATAATTATGTTATTTTTTACTTTTATTTCATTTTTTTTTTTTAATGAACATGACCCACTGCACATGTTAATACCTGGTATGACCATTCCACAAACCCGTTCATTGCAGATTGACAACAAATTTTTAACTGGATTTAAATCATGAGAGTTTCCGGGCCAGTCTATAGTACTTTGATTTGCTCACTGGTAAGGCTTGCTAATGTCAACGTGCAACGTTACAATTTTCGTACGTTTCTTTTGAGTAACGTCCATCTACAGACAATGCCAGTAAGACAACTAATCGACAGTTTAGTCAATGGTGTCTGCGTATGATGAAAATCTGATACAATCACGGATATCGCAATATTTTTCAAGGTCAAACAAATTTCATCATACTCCCCGAAAATGGATTCAATTTACTACTGCAAATAGAAATCGTTTTACTATGGTGACCTATCAACATTAGAATGAACTTTTCCTCCTTCATAAGTACTAACCTGCGAGACTTCCTAAGCAGACAGTCGGGACGCAGACTCTGGCTGTGTGCGACTTCTGTCAAACTCTCTGCTTTGGTTGAGAACCCGGATGAAGCTTTGCCGTAGGGCAGGATTTCGTCCGGGAAGGTAGACAGATCCCAAACCCGCTTATGCAAGTTCTAAGGGAATATTTTTGGCCGAGCCTACAGGCTCGGAGAACCCACGGTAAACTAGGCTTTGTACCACATACATCCCGTGTGGGGGTACTGTTAAATATCGGCAGTCGGGACACAGTCTCTGACTGTGTACGACTTCTGTTGAACTCTCTGCTTTGGCACAGATAAACCCGGACGAACCTATGCCGAAGAGCAGAGTTTCGTCCGGGAAGGTAGACAGACCCAAACTCGCTAATACGGGTTCTGTGGGGATATTTTTGGTCGAGCCGACAGGCTCAGAGAACACACGGTAAACTTAGCCTTGTCTCACATACATCCCGCGTGGGGTGGGCAATTGACCTGTCATTTCGGACGAGCACTTCTATCTGTTGAATAATAACACTCTTATTTTGTATCTATGTTCTGTTATTTCAATACACTTGTTCGACCTACCTACTTTCCGTGTCTTTTTTCTGGCCCGTAACAAGCCACAACACGATTACACCCTGTCAATTCATTGGGTCTAAAACTGACCGTATGGCGAAAGAAAGAAACTAAAGCGACTGTTTCAATTGATGTGCACAAGAGTGTATATACCCAGACACATATTTAAAAACTAAATATATCTTAATGGTCTGAATATTGCGTTCAAAGTATCAAACAGACTCTTCCCACTCTGTGTTGACCTCAGAGTGTATTTTTATATTTACATACGCTCTATCTCTGAAATTGAGCACCATAATCATAGCATACCGTTAAACTATATGTCCTTATCTCAATTACAAAATCCATCCTAAGAGGTAGATCCTTGAAGGTATTTATTAACGGTCCGTCCTACGCGGCACTGGCAGCCAACGCTGGCGTTTCCCATGGATCACCTCTTGGATCAATCCTCTTCTTTTTGATTTACATAAATGATCTCCCTAAACATATACGTAGAACATTTGTAAACCTCTATGCCGATGATACCACGATATATGGATGAACCTCTAAAACTCTTAACGATCAGAGATAGACAGATGACCTCTCTTCCGATCAACTGCTAATTTACCGGTGGGGAAAACACTGACTGATTCCATTCAAGGACTCGAAAATCAAACTAGTTACATTCCATAACCGCCGATGTGACCCCAAACTACCGCCAGTCACGATGAACGAATGTCCCCTCGGGGAGGCCCTGTGCCTAGTAAGGCAGCTGACCTCAAGTAGAACTCTTACATATGACCCATCGCTATAGATAAAGATAAAATGATCGGCTCCTTGTACAGCTTCGGTAAGTACCTGACTCTTCATGTTATCTTCTACATTTAATAGATCCAGATCAGGTCGATGGAGTACTGTTGTCATATTTGTGCAGGAACCGGCAATCCTCACTTGATAGAATTCATAAGCGTCTTTATGTCCTTGTGGGAGACGAATAATTTTCCGCACTACAATCTATCTCTCGGAGGCTGAATGTGTACAGCCTCTCCCTGATCTATAGCCACTTCTCCAAGTGCTCGGACAAACTACATTCCTTGCTACTGCCAGGTCTAACCTTCACGGCTTGGACCCGCCATGCCAAAAGCATTTAGAAAGGACGTCCAAATGTCCTTAACCAAACTACTACAAACAAATATACATAGAGAGAATTAATGTAGAGAAATTTGTCACTTCAGTGAGTGGTGTTGTTTCAGTCATGCCGACTTCGAAGTTTCGTGAGCGCATTGTTGTATTGCGTTCATTCTTTAGGGCTATTGGCTTCTCCTTTAAGAAAAAAGCTGCCAGCCTAAAATGCCATTCCACGAATAAACTATGGAAAAAAATCAGACATTTTTGCACCTAACAAACACTCATACAAATTAACACTATATATATATATATATATATATATATATATATATATATATATATATATATATTGATGCATGTTTCATTGAGTAATATAGACAAGGTCTGTCTATTTATTTTACGTAAATACCTTTCATATTGTCTGATAAGGTGAATAACATTATCATTGAAAGACGAAAGGAAATCACCATATTTAAATCCAATCTAAGCTTTCGGCTTACATAAGCCATTATCAAAGATGACAATTACTTTTCAATATATCAACCAATACACGGACGAAACAATAATGAAAGTCTGTTTTTGTTGCATGAAAATTTGAAAGCAACGACAAACTCGGAAGCGAAAATCGCGTCGCAACTCGTGACGTCACACATGACAAAGCGAGAGTGAAAACGAGAAGTATTAAGTATGGGAAGCCAAAGGGTACTTAAAATAAATAGAAAAAACCTGTCTATATTATTTAATGAAACATTCATCAATGAAAAATTGCTGCCTAAATATGCACTATATATATATATATATATATATATATATATATATATATATATATGTATATATATATATGGGTATATATGAGAGTGGACAAAGATTGTCCACGTGTGGTTGTTATAATATTTAGATATATTAGTCCAATGAAAGAAATTCGAGAAACTTTTTAAAAAGACGGCAATGATAATAGTAATATTTATTGTATATTATTATACCATTAGATCAAGTAGAAGCATGAGAAAAGATTATAAAAGTCTATATCTATATATCTATATATAATATGTAAATATAGGTAACTTATATATATATATATATATATATATATATATATATATATATATATATATATATATATACGAGGTGTGTGCACAATTTCATCCGAAAAAACCGGTTCTGGATTGTGTATTCATTTTCAAAAATAAAATTGCTGAAAACTTGCATCTACATATATATATATATATATATATATATATATATATATATATATATATGTGTGTGTGTGTGTGTGTGTGTGTGTGTGTGTGTGTGTGTGTGTGTAAAAGATACCTCTTCAGAGATGGAGTTGTATTGACATACCCACTTAACAGCTACATCAAAGTGCTCTTAAAATGTTTTTTACAAAACAATATTATTTGGAAAGTGCATCGGAATAGGTGACCAAATTTAGTATGCTAAAAAGGAATAACTACACACTCAGACGCACATACACATACACAGAAACATACACACACAATCATATACCCTTGTATGTATACCTATGTATGTTTGCATATGAGCAGACAGGAGACGGCTTGTGTAGATCAATATTAACAGGTTTATATACGAATGCTGCTGTGAAGAAATCAAGGAAACTTAAGTGCTTTTTGGTAACTTTTCAAATATTGGGAAATCGGTCGGTATCAGAACACCCTGCATCACCTGATAGATAGATAGATAGATAGATAGATAGATAGATAGATAGATAGATAGATATGAAGAAATTAAGAGAATTATAAGCCTAAGATAGATAGATAGATAGATAGATAGATAGATATGAAGAGAATAAGTGAGTTATAAATCTAAGTCAGATAGATATGAAGAGAATAAGAGAGTTATGAGTCTTAGATAGATAGATAGATAGATAGATAGATATGTATGTAGAGAATAAGAGAGTTATAAGTCTAAGATAGATAGATAGATAGATAGATAGATAGATAGATAGATAGATAGATCCACTGTGTTCCAAAAGTCACGTGACAATTGGCAGAAAACATACATTTGTGTAATAGGAACCAGGGAAAATTTGCATGTTATATGACTATGTTACGGAATTTAAGTCATTATATAATGAAATTAGAAAAAAATGGAGGTGGGCAAATGAGGAATGTCCAATAATAGAAAAACTGATAATCACAGATAAGCCAGAGATACATGGTTTGGTTTGGTTTCTTTTGTTTTACGGCATATCAACCTCAATGGGTCATTTAATGTCGACAACTATTTTTTTCCTGGTAATATTTTTGTTTTGTCAAAAATCTATTACTGTTAATATTTTTTCATAAAAAATGTATAGCGGATTTTTTTTTCAAAAACGAATAGCTGGTAATATTATTTTTTTCAAAAACGTATAGCTGGTAATATTATTTTTTCAAAAATGAATAGTTGGCAACATTATTTTCAAAACTGTATAGCTGGTAATATATTTTCAAAAACGTATTTCTGGTAATATTTTTTTTTCTTCAAAAATGTATTGCTGTTAATATTTTATAATGCTTTTTAACTCAGTTTCGGGGTTAACTACCACCCCGGGTCAGTGTGGACCTGGGAACACCAGCAATTATTAGGTTGGTGCAAAAATAACGACGTAATAATGTCGTTTTTTGACGTATAACGTCAAAAAACGACATTATTACGTCATTATTTTTGCACCAACCAAATAATAGGTGGTTCCACGCTCCTCAAAACCTCCTGATCAGAGGTCTTGCTGTTGGACATAGTTTATCGTCTTACCCAGGACAAGGATGCAGGTTATCGTCATACCCAGGACATTCAGATATGGATGAAAGAGTAAGATAAATAAAAGGACACAATGGAGGCTCATCGACAGAATGCATAAAATCAAAAGATGAAACGCTGATGATAAAGAAAAATAATCAAATATAACGAATGCATCGGAGAACTCTTCAATATCGAAGGTGAAAAACCTGCAAAATCAACCATTGCATAGAGTATTGCTGCCATCGATGGTCTGGAACCCCTTCTGTTTGTCTCACGGTCCTTGATAAAATCCAGAGCCGGATATGCAATGTAACTGGCCCTGATCTGGGATCTCGTCTGCAGTCGCTCTCTCATAGACGTGCCGTCGCCTCTCTCTTTCTTTTTTACTTTCACGGTAACTCCTCCGATGAGCTGCTTTCCCTGGTTCCCAGACTTCATGAATTTAAGCGTTCAACTAGGCTGGCATCTCGCACTCACCCTTTCACTGTCGAAACTTTTAAATGTAGTCTTCTCTTCTAATAGCTTCATGTCTGGCACCTCCCGCCTGTGGAAATCCCTCCCCTTTTCTTGTTTCCCTGATAACTGTAATCTCCAACTATTCAAATGTAATATCAATAGACATCTCCAGATGCCTTACTCTATCCCCTATCCTTCTCTTTATCCTTTTCTCCATCACTCCTCTTTGCTCTCGCTCCAACGCTCGAAAGAACGGTAAATAAATTTTAAAAAGAGAGAAGAGGGGTATATTGGATCAGGAGGTCACAACAGCAAAAGGGGTCATAATTTCAATTTAGAGCTAAAGCGATCAATTAGAAAAGATCCAACTCAGTTCATAAGACGTTTGGCACTTGAGTAATGTGCTTCAGCTATGACAGTCCAAAGAGCAGAGAAAAAGAAATGACTTGAAATTGAAATCGTACGTGAAACGTGTGAGGCAACTTCTTACTTCAAGATAGAAAGTTAGAAGTTTAGACAGAGCGAAGATCATCTTGAATAATTTCGAAAATGATCCTCAAAATATAAATATTTGAATTGTATTTCAATACTTTGTGAGCTTCGGGTCCTTAAATGTGGTTAATTAATGATGAACAGGTCATTTTCGTTTATGATCGCTTTCATTACGATATATTCTTATAGCTCAAAGTAAAGTCCAATACTGTTAGAAAAACCTCTGAGAATTCCAAGAAGATATCTTTAATCATTTCTAAGATACAACAGTTCAGGGCTTAATCTAACAATTGGGCAATCTTGGTGTTACATGATTTGGACAACCGTGCTGTTACACACGGTATATGCAAAAGCATTTGATAGAATGTGAAACATAAAAGTATTTGAACTATTAGGTAAGCTTGATTTATTTTGGAAAGATATTAGAATAATTTCGAACTTATAATGGGATCAAACCATGTGCATAAGGTCTGAAAATGATTTCAATAAATACAAAAAAATAGAAAGGGGCGTAAGACAAGGATATATCTTCTCACCAGACTTATTCAAAATTCTACGATTCTGAATAAATTAGTAGACCTACCAGCATTTGTTATTGGCGGCCACGATCTTAACAATATAAGATATGCAGATGATCCAGTGTTGATAACAAACACGGAAAGGAAACTGCACGAACACCTACAGAAAGTAATAAAAAAAATGCGAAAAGAAATGTCGACACAACAATTGTAAGAAGAGAGAAAATATGGCTGTCAGCCCGGAATGTGAAATACGTATTAGAAACACCGAAATCAAGCAAACATAAACAATTATATATCTAGGAAGTGTTTTAACGAAGGACGAATAGCGCGACACCGAAATCCGAAGACACATTGGTATAGCGAAATATATCTTTCAAAAGCTAAGCAAAATATGAAGAAACGGGAAAATCTTGTTAGAAACGAAAAAAGGCGAACTAAACTGTTATTTAATATCGGTCCTGCTCTATAGCAGTAAATGCTAGACAATCACTTCATAGATGAAGAGACTTGACACAATAAAATTACGCTCCTACAGAAGGAGAATACGATACACTGATGTGAACAATGACCAATTTGTAGAGAAAATGGAAACAAAAAGGAGACTTTTTCTTAGAACAGTTGAAAATTCGAAGGCATATGAGGAAAGAGGGCTAAGAAAATTTGAAATTGAAGGCTAGAGGGACAGAGGAAAGCATCTGATAACCTACCTAACAATCTTGTATAAATGGTTAGCGGAACAAGGATTAGGATAATTAGCGAAAAAAACAACATTTTCTAAGAGCAACAAAATTCAGGAAATTGTAGTGAGCCCGATAGCCCATATTCCAAATGGACAAGTCACATAGAAGATAGATTTCCTTTAAAAATGAATATCAATATCTTGTCTAGAGATATTCACCGATCATATTCGGCCATATTAAACTGTTCTTTATCTTTGATATAAGGTATTATGATTATTTACATTATTCGGACTGTTATCTTCATCTTCATTGCCATATTCACAACGTTACGGCCTAATACCTCAGCTATTTTCCTTTAATTCAACTCACTAATTTTTTGGTTCACCAATGCTGCGGCCTGGTTTTGAACTCACAACTAACGTGTTTATCCACTAGACCATGTGTTCTTGAGGATATCTGCTCATGGAATTCTGGGATTTATACATCGGGAGGGGGTGGGGACATGGCACGTCGAATTAGAACAATCTACCCCGGTGGACGAAATAAACGGTTCTGTTCGAAATTCCAGTCACCTGAAAAAGGTCTGAGCATACAACGTCTGAAACTTTTTGAATATGGAAATGTAGATGAGGATAACAGTCCGAATAATGTAAATAATGTAAATAAACAGTTCTTTTATGCAATGTTAGTGGGTCGTTTTTCATAACATTATTTTACGTGCCGTATTGCTTCAGGACTTGGGGGATCATAGATCTCCACAACTTCCTAAATTGTTTAGCTCTAAGCACTGTTTGTCTCTGTGCCGTTCCAGACCCTGTTCTGCCATCAGTTTATAGGAACACGTTAATAATGTTTCTTGTTCTTTCGCCCCTGATCCTCTGACCCCAAATAGGTCCTGTGAGTGTTAAATTATCCAAGCCGTCTATCCTTTTATGTACCCATGCCGCTTTTTGATTCTACATATAAGTAATCTTTTTTTCCCATTTTGCTTAAAATGACCTTGTTGATCACATGTTACCGCCATGACATTCCCAGAATCCTTTTTTGCATAACAGTTCATACTGCAAAAATTATGTCATGAGAATATAATTTCTTCCTTCAGTGTGTGTGGTGGGGTGTAAATCAATTCTACAGATGGATGCTGAGAGTACTATAAGCTGAATATGTGAACAACGACGAAATTTTAGAGAATATTGAAACAAAAAGAAAACTTGTACTTAAATCAGGAAGTGGCAGTTTAAATTTCTATGATCTAAAATGAAGAAAGTGGGCTTGGAAAATTTGATACTCACAAGAGAGATTGAAGACAAGAAGGATATGGGGAAAACAACGCATAACATATTACTAGAACTGAAAACTAGAAAGATAGAGAGAAGTATCCATCTCATTCTGTGTACCGGGTACCGGGTCTCATTTATTTCCTTTTAATTCAACTCACTAATTTTTTGGTCCACCAATGCTGCGGCCTGGTTTTGATCTCACAACTAACGTGTTTATCTACTATGCCCTGTGTCCTTGAGGATATCTGCGTATGAATTTCTGGGACTTATACATCCGGAGGAGGCATGGCACGTCGAAATAGAACATTCTACCCTGGTGGACAAAATAAACGATAAAGATAGAGAGAAGTATCCATCTCACACTGCATGCTGGGTACCGGGTCACAACTTCAGCCCCGCTAAGTGTTACTTCTGTGGTTTAGACTTTTTATGATGTGGACTATTCAGCCGAAAGACTAACTGGTTTAGAATTCTGTAATCTTTCTCTTTTACTGGTTACCAACCAAGGCGAGTAGCTCACATCTACGAGAGAAAATGTTTTTGTGAGAAAGTGAATGCAATGATCTTTGAACTCGAAAGATACAGGAAGTTGTGGTGTGCAATGTTCGGAGGGCGTCAAGTAAGGAACATGGTATATAACGGAAGATACAAACTATATTCCAATAATACGATCCACACTCAAACTCTGAAAGTGTACCAATTTTCCGTATGAGGTAGTTTCTTCCTATTTGAAAAAAAAAATGACATATACTTGAATCAACGGAAGAGCATGACTAGTTTTTTACGCACTTCCAATTCACCGGATCTCTTTCTACGATTATCTAAAGCTTTTATTTCTAAACATCTACTAAGTCATGACTAGAGTGAATTATATTAAAATAATTTTAGTTTAGGTTGCAATGGATATTGAGAGACTGAAGATTTTTTTTTTATTAAACTTTGTTTAAACTCTGTAAGATTTCGCGTTGAAGAGCTAAATAAGAACAAAAAATAGCAAAATGAAATTGGTTCAAAGACCAGCATTCCCATGGCACTATGCACAGTATTCGTTTTTATTTATTTTTTATTTATTTATTATTTATTTATTTTTTGCTTTTTTATTTTGTCTAAGGTCAGGGCACTATCTGATGCTGTCATAACATGACACATGTTGGAATAAAGTAACAGAAGGGGTATGGTATTTTGTATCTTTTTCGGACTCTGTCCAACACGACTGAAAGGAACATGTGTTTGAAAAAATAAAATGGCAAAGCCTAGACACTCCTTGTGTGTGGAAGAGATTTCTCAATGCAAAGAAAAACAACTGCATTCATCATCCGGTGCTTTTTAAACATTTAGTTTAAATTTTATTTATTTTTGTTCAAATTTCACTCATATATTCGTCTTTCCAAATGCTAAGCGATTTAATAAGAAACAGAATAATTGCGTCAGTAGCAAAGAAAAGAGTAATATCTGTCCTATTATATGGCAGTGGATCTCCTCACAGATGAAGAAGAGACTTGACGCATCAGAAATGAGATTCTACAGAAGGATGCTGAGAATACTATGAGCTGAACATGGGAGCAACGACGAAGTTTTAGAGAATATTGAAACAAAAAGAAGACTTGTACTTAAATCAAGAAGTAGCAGTTCAAATTTCTATGATCTAAAATGAAGAAAGATGGCTTGGAAAATTTGATACTCACAAGAGAGATAGAAGACAAGAAGGATATCGGGAAAACAACACATAACCTAAACTAATAAGCCTGGGTAAATGAATGACATAAAAAGATTTAGGAGAGATAACAAAATACAAAATTTATTAAGCGCTACAAAGGACAGGAAAATGTGGAGAATCATGATCGCCTACGTCTTAAGGGACATGGCACACAGAAGAAGATTCGTCTCTTAATAGAAAGCCCAGTCTCATTAAATATCCGTATTATGGAGATTTTATTTAGTTAAGTTTTTGTGAATATTTCCTTATAATATTCGCTCACGTCCTGGGTAAGACGAGAAACTACATCCGCGTCCTGGGTAAGACGTAAAACTACGCCCAACAGCAACGCCTCTTATCAGGAGGTTTTTAGGAGCGTGAAACCGCTTCTTAATTACTGGTGTTAACATGTTCACCCTGACCAGGGGTGGTTCAACCTGTTAGGATCCCAGCTATGGGCAAATAGTTAACCCCCCAAAATGGGGGCAAAACACTATGAAAGTTTAAAAATATGTTTTAATACCAGAAATACTTTTTTTTGTAACAAAAATATTACCAGCAATAATTTTTTGTAGAAAAACATTAGTTCCAGCAATACATTTTAAAAAAATGTATTACCAGTAATACATTTTTGAGCAAAAATAATACCAGCAATAAAAATCTTATCGGCATTAAATAACCCATTGAGGTTGACATGCCGTAAAATATACCAAACCAAACCAAACTAATACTCGCTCTCTGCTTTCCATAATACATATTAAGTTTTCCTAATGTTTAATATTTTCCTACTATAAATCTAAGAAGTATTATTATTATTATTATTATTATTATTATTATTATTATTATTATTATTATTATTATTACTATTATTATTATTATTATTATTTAGTAAAATTATTGTAGGTGACTTAGTGAATTTAATTGAATTATTAAATTCACTCAGCTACAATAATTTTACTTTGCTTTTCCAGTCTGTTATATTGTCTCATAGAGAAAATAATAGCCTAATCAAGATGTTAAACTCCCTTCAATACTGGAAAAATCGATAACAGATAATTGACTTGAGAAAACTGTTTAACTGAAAAAAAAAAAAAAAATTAAATTAAAATTTTTATAAATTTCAACCGAAAACAATACTGACTGCTCGCTCCATGAAAGCAAATGTTTCCTTATAAGGAAACGGCTAATATTACCATTAATATTACCATAATTTATATCTGAAAGTTATTAATACCCTTAATACCAATAACATTAATTATATTTTTACTATCTGGCAAAGTTTAACTTAAAGTTTAATAAAAGAAAATTAAGAAAACATGCTCAGAAGGCCGTTTTTCTTTTGCCACATATATTACCGTATATTTCCTTGATACTTTTTATTGTTTAAAATTGTTTTTTGCCGTTTATCAACCCTTTGAGGGTTATTTAAAGCCGAATCATATTTTGGATTTTACCAGTACCAGAGTTGAAGTAGACATTACAAGGAACCAAAAACCCAATCTTTAAAACGAAGCAAGAGATAAAATTCTACCTCTGTTCAAAAAACCAGGGCCATATTGTTCACTACAGGAATAATTTAAATTTAAAGATTAATTAAAATATGTGAATACACGATAATAAAATATAATATTTGCTATATCTTTTCTATGACGCGCAATAACTTGGAAAACGGGCACAATGATTTGACAGATACTAAATAAAAACAATACTAAAAATTAAAATTTCTCTGTGCGCTCATGTATAATACGCATTTTTTTCTTAACAAAATAATAAGCAGAATTAGGGTTGCGTAATATGCTCAGCTACAAAAAAATCTTTAAAAAATTAACGTTATATATATATATCTAAAAATTTGTAGCTACTAAAGATACACTACTCAATGTAAGGTTAGAAAATATACAAAATCTGGGCAAACAAAATATACGAAAAAAGTCCATAAAATGTCACTAATGTCCGCAACCTGTGATATTTAAGTAATATTTTTTATATATTTTATATTTACTCTATATTTGTATATATTTTATGTACCGTAATTCCCCATGTATAATACTTTTTTTTCTAAAAAAAATAATAAACAATATTAAGGCTGCGTATTATGCAGATCTACACGTTTCATAGGTCGATTTCAGTTTCGAAATGACTACTCACCACAAACATACGATAAGTTGACCCTAACATTCAGCGATTGCGACCCCATAAGGATGTCAAATACAATCATATGTACCTAACAATACTTACAAATGTAAAATAAAATAAGTATTATCATAAAACTAAATTAGAATATTATTATTCTATGTTTAAAACCATTTTTTTGTGAAAAATTACATACAGATCTGTTAGATTGCATTTGAATTTAAAATGAAGAATAAATATCACAGAAACACCCAGAAGTGTCTTCTTATCTTTACTTGTCTTTCTTTTCTTATCTTTACTTGTCTTTCTTTCTTTCTTCACTTTTTCTTTCCTTTCATACGTTTTAAAAGGATGAATAAATCTTATGAACGTGTCCAGAAGTATCTTTCTTTCTTTTCTTTTCTTTACTTGTCTTTCTTTCTCTCTCTTTTCTTTCTTTCTTTCTTTCTTTTCTTTACTTGTCTTTCTCTCTCTTTTCTTTCTTTCCTTGTCTTTCTTTCTCTCTCTCTTTTCTTTCTTTCTTTCTTTATTTCTTTTCTTTACTTGTCTTTCTTACTCTTTTCTTTCTTTCTTTCTTTCTTTCTTTCTTTCTTTCTTTCCTTTCTTTACTTGTCTTTATTTCTCTCTCTTTTTTCTTTCTTTCTTTCCTTTCTTTCTTTCCTTCCTTTCTTTACTTATCTTTATTTCACTCTCTTTTCTTTCTTTCTTTCTTTCTTTCTTTCTTTCTTTCTTCACTTTTTCTTTCCTTTCATACATTTTAAAAGGATAAATAAACCTTATGAACGAGTCCAGAAGTATCTTTCTTTCTCTTTCTTTCTTTCTTTCTTTCTTTCTTTCTTTCTTTCTTTTACTCATAATATTTTCAAGGAGAAATATACTAAAGTCGCACACTGGTGTATCTTAATTCTGTATATGCTTTTTTTCTCCAAAAATAATAAGCAGAATTCTGGGTGCAGATTATTTACATCTACAAAAATAATCTTTAAAAAATTACCCTTTCATAGGTCGATTTCAGTTGTGAAATGACTACTCACCACAGACATACGATAAGTTGACCCTAACATTCGGCGATTGCGACACCATAAGAATGTCAAATAAATTCATATGTACCTAACAATACTTACAAATGTAAAATAAAATAAGAATTATCATAAAACTAAATTAGAATAATATTATTCTATGTTTAAATCATTATTTTTAATAAAATGAGAAAACGCTGGCCGTAATGAAATTGGAGAGGTACAATTTATAGGGTTTGATTACCAAACAAGGGGTGCGTATTATGCGTGAGTAGAAGCATTTTCTCACATTTTCAGCACAATTGTAGGTGTGCGTATTATGGATGAATGCATATTACACATGAGGAATTACGGTAATTTCTCTATTCATATTGTTATTATAACAACGTTTCGCCAGTTGAGCATTCTAGCATTATTCGGATTTCTATCGGTCTTGACAACCCACATGAAATTTCTAACTGAATAATTTAATTAATCTCTTGGAGCAGATTGTTCTCGTTCCGTTGTCTATGCTGAGGAATATCTAGTCTTGTTCTTATTTAGAACTACCCACTTATTGCTCACCGTTTCCACTGAATTTAAATCTGTATTAACCAACCCAGGAATTAAACTCACAGTTACTCTGTTCTGATGGACAATATCCTAGTGATAATAATGAAAATCGGGAAATTAGTTCGAATGTAAATAATATTAAATCCTCAGCCAGAGATTCAGAATTCTAGAAAGAAATCGACTTAAACAAAATGGAGTAGCGGAAAAGAACAAACTAAAGACAAGAGCAAAACAAACATCGATCCAAAGAAAATATTATTAAGTGTTTTGTGGGGTTGTGTCGTTTCAGAATTACAGTTGTAACAGATATCTGTCGCCAGGGGTGACATTTAATTTCAACTAGGAATCTCAAAAGCGTAATTTGCAGTTCAACCCCCGCGCTCAGTTTCTAAAAATAATTTCTCGAATAGTTCCATTTAGGTGTAAATGTACATGCTTAATTCGAAAATAACAAATAAATTTTGATAAAATCTACCATTTTGGAGTTATCAACAATAAAATTTCTGACTCATTGGTGTCGCGTTGGATGGAGTTGAAATTCATTCTGCACCCCGACGCCGGCAGTTACAGCGCTTAAAAACTCCTTTGAAGGAAAAGAGGTCAACTTTGTCCAATGGCAGAGAGAAATCGTGCTATCACGATACTGTCCGTCCATAATACAGTAAAAAAAAAAAAAAAAAAAAAAAAAAAAAAAAACACATTTGGTATTGCTGAAACATCAGCTTCCCAAAAGAATTTCTACGCCTTATTTTTTTCCTCTAGATTGTGCCTCATTTATTTACTACTAAATTTTAAAACGCATAAAGTGTTAGAAGATATAATTTCTGTTTTTTTTTTTTCAAAACCAAAATATTTTTTACCAAAAACGTTAAGTAGCTTGGGTCATGTATGAAAAACGTAACTGATAAAAAAAAAATAACAAGAGAAAGTGTCGAAAAGTGATCAACACAAAGTATTTAACAAAACTCGTAAAACAAAATGACCAAATATTAGAATAGTGAGAATGGGAACTGGGTGGTATCAATAAATTTTCAGAACCCACCTCTAATGATTATATTCTATTTAAACAATGGCAACCAATGTAGAAGAAGGAAAGCTCTTAAAATGAAGTCGCCGAGAAAGCAACTGGAAACAACTCTACACTCTTTCGGCTGAAGTCAGTGCAATTCCTTGATCAGATAAGAAAGAAAAGAGAAAGCCAACACTCAGTAATATTAACTATGAACACGGCCACAATGTGCTGACCGTGTTTGTAAAAAATAACATTCATGTAACTCTCAACACACACACACACACACACACACACACACACACACACGTGTCAAATTTCACGAATATCCAAGGCGGTAGATGAAAACAAATAAATGTAAGCCTCCGTATTGAATTTAAGGCCCTGCGGAATGATGAATGGAGGCATAACGAGGCCATCATTAGTGGCTGGGTCAAGAGGGTTCTTGCTGGAAGATACTATATATATGGTAACATAATTCTGCAGTTTACCACACAAGCAGGACAACCGAGTCATAACTGCCAGACAATTTCCCCTAAATCCTCAGGCTGTCCACCACCTTGATTATTATATGTGGGGCGCAGCTTACTAACAAAAATCCTTGTAACACCTTGAAGACAAGGATTATGACATCATTCACTAACTGAAACAAGGAGACCGTCCAGAAGAGTTGCAGGAAATTCCTTCTGGAGTCGTTGGTAGGCGGTGATTGAAGCTAATGGCGATTTTATTGAATACATTTAATCTTTCGTATTTCGAGATATTTTTGTTTAATTTTAGTAAATATAAATGTTAAAATTAAATGTCAGTGTTATGTTCATTTATGTTTATTTCATTTTTGCCTAATTTAGACTACAATTTATCCCTGACACCAAGTATATATATATATATATATATATATATATATATATATATATATATAGAGAGAGAGAGAGAGAGAGAGAGAGAGAGAAGAGACAGACAGGCAGAGACTGAGAGATAGAGAGAGATAGAGAGAATGTTTATGAATAATCTCGTAGCCAAATTATAAAACTGTATTTATCTTACATTATATATATATATATATATATATATATATATATATATATATATATATTTATATATATATATTATTCAATTTTAATGCATTTTATATATTTATAAATATTAATCGAATAAATAAGAGATGATAAATTCAAATTTGCAGATCCAAATTCATAAAATAACAATTAAGTTACATATTTATTGATTATACCATTTATATATATATATATATATATATATATATATATATATATATATATATATATATATATATATATATATGTATGTATGTATGTGTGTGTATGTGTGTGTATGTGTGTGTGTGTGTTCTATTCGATTCTCAGACGTTTCTGAGTAAACTTTCGGCGACAGAAACCAGCAATAGGGCTGACCTAAGCCAGACTTGAATTTCCGTAGATTTGTGGCTGAAGCCCGGCGCCCCAATCCTTCCGCCTTGCATTATCTGTAGAGAACACTAAACCAGATGTGACGCAAAGAAAACATGTGAACGAAACCCTCTTCCACGTCCAGGCCCCACAGAAAGTCCTCTGCACCACTGCTAATCCATAGACCCCTTGTTCTTGAGACCTTGTAATCCTCATCCCCCCTAACAATCGCATTCTCTCTCTCTCTCTCTTGTAATCCTCTTCCTCCATCTCAATCTGACACGCTCTCTCTCTTTCTCTCTCTTTCTCACATACACACGCATGTATGTGCGCGCGCCTAAATACATAGCCACATTCGCAAGAAAAATGTAATTCATCTTCCCTTTCAAACTCACAAATTCACTCAAGTCAAACCCAACTAAAGTCAAAATATTCGTTTAAAAAAATATTTCCGTATTTGATTCCATAAAGATACAACCCTAAAAAAGAACCTTAAAATATATATGCTCGAGTTTATCGGCGTCTTTTTCTTTTTATGTGCCGTGTCCCTTCAGGACGTAGGTGATCGTGGCTCTCCACTTCTCTCTATCCATTATAGCTCTCAATAAGTTTCCTCCCTCTGCCACCTTCCCTAGCCCACGTTCTGTCATCCATTTGCTTAATCCCGCCAGATATGTTATCTGTTGCTTTCCCTTGTCTCTCTTTTCCTCTATTCGACCTGTGAGTATTACATTCTCCAGGAACCTCCTTTCTCATTATGTGTCCCCAAAATTTCATCTGTCTCTTTCTGATGTTAAGTATAAGCTTCCTCCTTATTTGCAGGGTGGACCTGGGAACATGTCCCCCCCATGCCCCCCCCCGATGTATAAATCCCAGAATTCCATACGCAGATGTCCTCAAGGATACATGGTCTAGTGGATAAACACGTTAGTTGTGAGTTCAAAACCAGGCCGCAGCATTGGTGAACCAAAAAATTAGTGAGTTGAATTAAAGGAAAATAGCTGAGGTATTAGGCCGTAACGTTGTGAATATGGCAATGAAGATGAAGATAACAGTCCGAATAATGTAAATAATCATAATACCTTATATCAAAGATAAAGAACAGTTTAATATGGCCGAATATGATCGGTGAATATCTCTAGACAAGATATTGATATTCATTTTTAAAGGAAATCTATCTTCTATGTGACTTGTCCATTTGGAATATGGGCTATCGGGCTCACTACAATTTCCTGAATTTTGTTGCTCTTAGAAAATGTTGTTTTTTTCGCTAATTATCCTAATCCTTGTTCCGCTAACCATTTATACAAGATTGTTAGGTAGGTTATCAGATGCTTTCCTCTGCCCCTCTAGCCTTCAATTTCAAATTTTCTTAGCCCTCTTTCCTCATATGCCTTCGAATTTTCAACTGTTCTAAGAAAAAGTATCCTTTTTGTTTCCAAGCAGTTGAGAGGTGGTTCCACGCTCCTCAGAACCGCCTGATTGGAGGCCTTACTGTTGGACGTAGTTTATCGTCTTACTCAGGGCGTGGATGTAGTTTATCGCCATACCCAGGACTGGGAATATAACCTGTCGCTACAATTACCATAGAAATTGTGATAGTGTAGTGAGAGCCATGCAATTATTCTTCTGTGGGAAAGGGTTTGAAGAGTGGAAAAAATAATTCATCACCCACATAACCCTGCGGATAGTTTTGAACTCCGTCAAAGCTGGAAAGGGTGGAATAAGCAGCTCCGGCCCAGATGTGGCAGCAATTCTTAATTTTTGATCTGATCTGGCTCTTGTAAAGATAGAATATTACAGGGGTATTCGGGTACTTCTGGAATGGTACAGACCACTGACCATTTTCCAAGTTTCTTTAGCCATAAATCGAACAGATGATTTTTCACTGATAACTTCTATCTTATTCCAAATAGCGGAACGCCAAGTGGCTGTTATAGAGACTGGAAGGAATGAAAACGCAGGCAAACTATTTATTTATAACTACTGCCAAGACAAAAGTAAACAGAAAATGATGTTATAGTCCTTGTCAAAACTGACAGTGACTCGCAGACTCATATATTTTGATGCAGTATGTGTTTATATAGTCACTGTTATCTGACTTGACATTATTTTTTCAAACTGTTTTACTCTGAATTCAACAATGTTAGCGTCATTCTTTATTGTCGTACGACTGAACAGCTTTATTTTCCTTTGCTATTTTTTAAGCGGCCAAATTAATCTTCTTCCAACTCAGATTTCCACCATTCTTATATACAGCTCTACATAGCAGGAATCTTTTGTCTTCTGACTCACTCGCTACCTCTTGAATGACAAGAGCGTACATGAATCTGGTATCAAACTTAAAAAGAAATTTTATAAACGCACGGGCAAATTTAAAGACATACCCATACCACACACATAATAATCAAGGCGGACTGTAGGCTATGGAGTTATGTGGCCAGATGTAAATAGTGATGTGGTCGAAGAAATTGTCCGACAGCCTAGGCAGGTTCTCCTGCTTGTGTGGTGTGTATACTTTAGCAGGTTTATTTATCAAAATTACACAAAAATATCTTGCAATACCAAAGAGTAACCGTCCTGGATATGACGATAAACTACATCCACGTCCAGCGTAAGACGATAAACTACGTCCAACAGCAAGGCCTCTGATCAGAAGGCTTTGAGGAGCATGGAACCACCTCTTAATTGCTGGTGTTCCCAGGTCTACCCTGTCCTGGAGTGGTAGTACCTATCAGGGTCCCAGCTATGGGCAAATAGTTAATCACGAAACTGAGGTAAAAAGCATTATGAAAGTGTAAAGATAGGTTTTAATACCAGAAAAAAATTATTACCAGAAATAAATTTGTGAAATAAAAAAAAATTATTGCCAGCAATACATTTTTAAAATAATATTACCAGCTATATATATTTGAGGAAAAAAAAATATTAGCAGAAAAACCAAAATATTACCTGTAAAAAAATGTTGTCGGCATTAAATAACCCATTGAGGTTGATATGCCGTAAAACAAATCAAACCAAACCAAACCTAAGAGTAAATTTATTCAAAAAGATCACTATTGCCTTCAACTACATCCTTCAGACGACTTCGGAATCTCCTGCAAGTAATGTGGGCGGTCTCCTTGTTTAATTCGCCGAATGCTGATATAATCCTTGCCTTCCTTCAGTTCATTTTTGACGCTACAAAGAGTTTTGTTGGTCTCTCGCTCAACTGCGCCCAACACATAATTATTAAGGCCTTGCAAGTCGGGGGAATTAGGTGGACAGATGTTAGGGGTGTTGTGGTCGCAGAAATTGCCCTACTGCTTGACCGGGTTCTCCTGCTTGTGTGATATGGTGCAGAGTTCTGTTATCAGATATAGGGTCTTCCAACAGGCAACCTCTCGACCCAAGGCAGCACTACCTCATCAAGACATTTGATGTAGGCCTCCTTTTTGAGTCTAAGGCTCTGCAGGATGATGAATGGGGGCATAATGTCGTCATCACTAGAGATCACTGCAAACACCTTCGTCATCAGCATTAGACTCATCCAACTCTTTCCTAATTCTCTTCTGAGTCCTTAGATTGATATCCAAATACTCTGAAATGATCGTATTGGAGCTTCCGGCACGAATGCCAATCAGTACAATATGAAGTTTCAAATTTTCTGGAGGCATAAATTGCTTCATGGGTCTCTTTGTTTTCTCACAACCGATGCCCAACTAACCTTACTATACCGTACAGACGAGAGAAAAAAATAGACAAAGCTGATGCCCGAATAAAATATAAATGACGACAATTTACCCATTGCATCCTGTGTATATATATATATATAATTTATTTATTTTTGGATATTACACTAAAAACATGTAAAAATCGATACTCAATTGCAGTGGTGTTTCAATGCGTATCAATGCATCTCATCAGTAATCGATTGTAAATTACGACTTGAAGGAGCAATTTAATGTATCAAGTGCAGGAATTTCCATAATGAATATATTAGAGAAACCTCAAGAAGTTTAAACAAAAGACTATATGAATACAAAAGGGAAATTTAAAAAAAACAAAAACAAAAAAAAACATAAAATGTATTGTTTGTTCATCGAAACGAAACTTGGTAGATGTTCTTCTGTCACAATGTGGGATAGTCAAAGA
>OZ010589.1:86521971-86529471 GCA_963932145.1 Acanthosepion lycidas | reverse complement strand
AACAAAATATTGCAATAACAATCATAAATATGAATGTTGGTCGTTATTTTAAGAAGTGGGTACAAATGAAACGACATGACACGGCTATACATTATCTGGAGAAATTCCCTTATCGCATCGTTAAATATTTGAGCTTTACAACTTTAACAAAATATTGCAATAACAATCATAAATATGAATGTCGGTCGTTATCTTAAGAAGTGGGTACAAATGAAAGGACATGACACGGCTATACAATATCTGGAGAAATTCCCTTATCGCTTCGTTAAATATTTGAGCTTTACAACTTTAACAAAATATTGCAATAACAATCATAAATATGAATGTCGGTCGTTATTTTAAGAAGTGGGTACAAATGAAACGACATGACACGCCGATACAATATCTGGAGAAATTCCCTTATCGCTTCGTTAAATATTTGAGCTTTACAACTTTAACAAAATATTGAAATAAAAATAATAAATATGAAACAGCCATTAAACGCATCTATCTCCGCTTTTTTCTTGCTTTCTTCATTTCTTTCATTCATTTTCTCGTCTCTGATATGTGTTTGAATTTTCAAAGCGGAATAGTCCATTAGTTATTAGATATTGGCAGGAGACATTAAAAACTTCTATTTCCCATTCTTTCTTGTTTAAATTTTCTCTTTCCACGTGATCAAAACATAAAAGGCTATTATCTAACCCTAACCCTAACCCTAACCCTTGACAGGACATAACGGTCGCGCGAACTAAGGAAAGAAGGGACAATTACAATTATAATAGGAGTAGTATTATTGTTGTTTTACCTTTCTGAAATACTACTAATACTGTTAATTCTAGTTGATCAGTCACGAATAACATGTGAAAGTTTGTTTATTTCTGCACATTGTCCTTCATTGTACAACTTAGTATGCACAATTATTTGACCTCGCGGGCTGTGCAAGTTTTAACATAATCACTTTTTTGTACATCATAAAGAAACAGATGTTCTACATTTTTATCAGAATTACAGAAACATAATTTGTTAGAAGAATTCTCATGGTTTAGTTTCGGAGTATAATTTTCTCTCTGATTTCTATTTATATCCAGAGAAGTAACATATTACTGTACATTGAAAAAGATACTTTACAGAAAATATTTTTAGAAAACATATTTTCCTGTAAAGTGGCTTTTTCAAAGTACAGTAATATGTTAAGGGGACATCTTAGTTCAAAGTGCAGTAAAATGTTAAGGGAACATCTTAGTTCAAAGTGCAGTAAAATGTTAAGGGAACATCTTAGTTCAAAGTACAGTAAAATGTTAAGGAAACATCTTAGTTCAAAGTACAGTAAAATGTTAAGGGAACATCTTAGTTGAAAGTACAGCAAAATGTTAAGGGAACATCTTAGTTCAAAGTACAGTAAAATGTTAAGGGAATATCTTAGTTGAAAGTACAGTAAAATGTTAAGGAAACATCTTAGTTCAAAGTACAGTAAAATGTTAAGGGAACATCTTAATTCAAAGTACAGTAAAATGTTAAGGGAACATCTTAATTCAAAGTACAGTAAAATGTTAAGGGAACATCTTAGTTGAAAGTACAGTAAAATGTTAAGGGAATATCTTAGTTGAAAGTACAGCAAAATGTTAAGGGAACATCTTAGTTGAAAGTACAGTAAAATGTTAATCGAACATGTTAGTTCAAAGTACAGTAAAATGTTAATGGAACGTCTTAGTTCAAAGTACAGTAAAATGTTAGTGGGACATCTGAGTTGAAAATTTAACAGGAAAAAATGAAAGCTATTTTTTTCTTTTATGCTACTAATTGCTATTGCGCTGTTACTGTACATGACTGATGTAGCTGAGAATAGATCATGACGTGTGTGAATACTGACAACAACAAACATACTGTAAACTAGATATATTTTTAGTTGACCATTTCATTTTTTCAAATTTACATTAGAATTATACGTTTCTATTTTCAGGGCTTATATTCAAATAACAATGGAAAAACACCGGTTCCCGTTAGATCATCGAAGTTAAGTCGTATCGTATCTGGTCAGTACTTAAAAGGGGACCGTTTTGTAACACCTGGTATTGTAACCGACCTTCTGTAATCTGTAATATATTTCGCAAGTATAGGATTGTTCTTTTTTTAGGCTTATCAGCCTTTTGCTGGTTATTTAAAGCCAGAAAATTTTCTTAGATTACGACAGTTTTTTTGTTTTTTTTGGGGGGTTTTTTTGTGATTGGGGAAGATAATAACGTTTTACCTATACAGGTTTACTAACTAACGCATAGCCGGGAGGATAACGTGGATTGTTGTGGATTCGAGATGAAATTCGTTTTCCAATGAATGACAAACGCAAGAATAAAATGTAAGAAATTAAATGTATTTACACAATAATACAATGGGCAATACTGTTAGTAAATCCAGGAACGCTGTTAGTAATTCTAATAATATATATATATATATATATATATATATATATATATATATATATATATATAGTCTCAAAGTAGGACTTCCTTAGAGTCTACGTGCTTGTAACTGTGACTTCTACAAGAGGTTACCTCACACTATTACTCTACCTCCAACTCAATCACAATCTCTGCTCACTCTCTCTATTCTGACTGACTCTGGGTATTTAACGGCAACAGTCCAAGTAACACTCTGGTCGAGTCCACTTATATGAAAAAGGGGAGGACCTCATAACTTTCCGAAGGATATATGAACGTAAGTAAATTTAACGGAGCCGACTGGAATTGAAACTCGACTCTGCAAATTCCAATTCCGAGCTGTTAACATTTACACCACCCATACATCCAAGCTTGCAACACCTGGTATGCACAAACGGTCACCAATCTAGGCACTGACCAGACTCGACGTTGCTTAACTTCTGTGATCGTACGAGAACTGGTGTTGCTACTTGAGCCAAATATTCTTCGGAATTAACCCACAGTGGGTCGGTAAGTCGTAAGAGAATAATCATTTTTTCAGGAATAATGTATCCAACAATATACTGTAGCATGACTTTGAGAGTCTCAAAAGTTCCCCTTTACATTGCATAGGATTCGTTCCACTATCATTACACCCAAGTGTGTTCTATGTTTTGACTTCTTACCCTAAATAGATGGATACTACATTGAATATATATATATATATATATATATATATATTGAAAAATAGGAAAGAACAATTAGGTTAATAATCCGAAGTTCTTTACTAATTTTGTTTTTATACCCCTTTATTAAAATTATTAAAATAATTTGTTTTCTCCATATCCATAGAAACTAATATTACGAATGTATATGCTTATAAAGCTCCGTAAATTTCAAAATTAGTTACTCCAAATTCGCTTGAGGATGAAACAGAGGTAGGTGCTTTAATTTAATTTCTGTAATTGAATTGGAAGTTTTTAGCTTCTATTTTTGATACATGGGAAATCCTATGTAGCGATGGAATCATATTTTTAAAAAAAGAATTATGATATATATATATCAGCACTTCCAATAAGTGTGGCTGGTTCTACACAAGCCTTCACCACTCTAAACAAATCTTTTCTGGGGATAGTCTGCAATTAACTTCTGTGTTCCTTCTTTGGTATTCCACTTGAGGTGTAAGAATTAAAGCGCCGGGGGCAGGTACAAGATTAAAAACTGAAATGAAAGACAATCTTACGTCGAAAACGACGGGAGAGTCCATCTTATTTATATATATATATATATATATATATATATATATATATATATATATATATATATATATATATATATATATATATATATATATATATTAATTTAAAGAAAAACCACTTAAGGCTCCATTAGTAATAATTTATTTCTCCAGGCATTTTTCTCTGGATCTTCAGAATTCAATTTCAAAGGTGAAACGAAAAATGAATTTAAAATATATATATATATATATATATATATATATATATATATATATATATATATATATATATATATATATATATGCGGGTGTGTGTGTGTGTGTGTGCGTGTGCGTGTGGTTCAATAAATCCAGAGTACCTGTTCTATCGCTCTTTGTAAGGATAAATCTTTTTTTGATAAAGCACAGCTATTTTATTATTTGGCCTATAGTGCAACTATGCTGAACGGACCTAAATTAGAGTTTCTGGGAGAGATCACATAATTTGGCGTAATCACTGGTGGAACTAGGTCAGTACTTTCAAAACCTCGGTCACGATGACTTGTGAATTCATGCTTGAAAAGAAAAATCAACGGTTCCCAAACAGTTTGTCTGCCGAAATTCACACGCCAGACTTAGATCAATCGGTGGAATACTTTTCGTTCACGTCGCAAGTTTTCCCCGTGCTGGAATCGTCTTTCCTGGTCAATATCATTCAACCCACCCCACTGACAAATCGACCATAGTGATGTGAGAACATCAACATATTAAACAGGCGGTTACCTTCCTTTGCATATGCATTTATCTGTAAGAATGTAAGATAGCCTTTCTAATATCAATAAAAGGCGTATATGTATATACGTAAATTAAAATACGGCACTCGTTGGTATGTTGGTATTTCTTGATAAGCAACACACACACACACACACACACACACACACACACACACACATATATATATATATATATATATATATATATATATATATACATATACATATATATATATATATATATATATATATATATATATATAGTTGAATTCTTATATCAGACGTAAACATTTACACATGCACGTATACATACACGCGTACGAAATGCACACGAACATATGTTTATATGTATTGTGTATTTTATGTGGTGTATGTGAACTTATTTCAGGCATCCGAAATTTATCTTATCTCAACTGACCCGCAAACATGGAACATGGAGTGATGAAAAGTTTGTTTTTTTTTTTTTTTTTATCCTGGACGTATTTGAACGAAATACATGAAAAGAAGGTCGCTTAGTCTGAAAAGAAAACGCCATTCACCTACTTTCCAAATTGACACCATGAATTCCAGAATTCGATTCGAAGATTTTATTCCACAGTTCTCGTATCGTGTCCGAAAATTACGATTTTTAGCATTTTTCTCAGCCTTCTATTTCATTTAATGGCCTAATATTATACAATAATTGTTATTATTATTATTATTATTATTATTATTATTATTATTATTCCTTTGATTTCTGGTGTGTACGCATTTCTTACCGGATCCCGCCCAGAGACCTCAGGTTAGAAATGGCATCATGACATTTTCCACTGAAACAATTAAAAACACGTATTTTACATAGATAAACCCCTTCGAAAGAAGTTGGCTGTACTCGTGAAAACAACTTTTTGTATTTCTTTAAGAATAGGGCTTCCAGGAATCCCTTCAATTAGTCTACTGGAATCTTTTCCAACCAATCCAACTTGGGTCCTGTCGCTGGATCTAACCAATGCCTTTATCCACTGTGCCATGTGTCCTAAGAGTGTGAGTTCAATACCCGGTTAAGGCAGTGGAGAACTTTCAGAGGGGAATTAACAGGAGATAACTGATAACTGATAACTGACATCCATCAGACATGTTACGTGGAATAGTCTACCCCAGTGAGCGAAATAAAGTTTTCAGTTCGACTTCCAACCACCTGAAAAAGGCCGGATCGTACAACGGCCGAAACGTTGTAATAAATATGGTGACAAAGATGAGGACAATAGTCCTAATAATGTAAATAGTGTATATCAGTTTCTATGCGTTATTTGATGCCGAAACTTGAATATTATTCGTGCATTTTTTGTGTGTTTTTAAGCTGTTAATGGTTTTAATGATATGGCTCTTACTAATTAACCTAATTAGCTAGATTGATACCTTTTCCCAACAGTATTTGTGCGTAAGTGAATATAACGAACCCAACATGAATTGGAACTCGGCTTTCCGATTAGCGATTCCGTGCCGATACCCATTACACCACTCGTACATCCAAGTTTACAGTACCTGGCATTCCCAAACTCTCACCCATCTAGGTTCGACGTTGCTTAACTTCGGTGATCTTACGGGAATTAGTATTTCAACGTGATGTGACCTTATGCCTAATTTACCAAGATATACTGATATATCGTGGTTGGTGCAACAGTTATCGGCGTGGAAAATGGAATCGGCTTTCCGGGTTCAATATCCGTCCAAATCTGTTACGTTCACTTCTCGTAATTCTCTTTCTTGTGTCCTCAGCTATGTGTTAAATAGCAGGATAGAATATAATCTCTAGCTTTGAGTCGCGGCTTGTCTAGAAAGAGGACAGCTTTGAACTCGGAAGTAAGGAGAAGACAGCGGGCCGTCATGGTTAAAACTATAAACTACAACCACGTCCTTGTGTAAGACGATAATCTCCGGCCAACAAGGCCTCTGATCAGGTAGTTTTGAGGAGTGTGGAACCAACTCTTAATTGCTGGTGTCCCCAGGTTCACCATGACCCAGGATGGTGGCACCTGGTAGGGTCCCAGCTATGGGCAAATAGTTAACCCCCAAACACAGGTCAAAACACTATGAAATTGTAAAAATAGGTTTTAATACCAGCCATACGTCTTTTGTAAAAAAATTTACCAGCAATAGATTTTTGAAGAAAAATTATTAGCAGCAATACATATTTGAAGAAAAATATTACGAGCAATATATTTTGGGAAGAAAAAAAATTGCAAGCAATAAAAGTCTTTTAGGCATTAAATAATCCATGGAAACTGATATGCCATAAAACCAAACCAAAGCAAACCAAATTTGATATATCTAACTTCAATTATTTTCAATCTAATAAGACACTGAATGAAACCAAAATTTCTTCTCGGCTTTTAAATACTAAAAGAACCAAAGAATAAAAGCAATATTTATCGCTGTGGAGCATTTAGGTTGATTTGCTGTAAAACAAACCAAACCAAACTGAAGACAACGGAAAACCACTGGCGGTACATTAGCCCGGGAACTGCCGTATTTCATAGACAAGTAAGAAATCAGTGGATAACTATCATAGCCTATTAATCGCCCATAATATTATTACGATTATATTATAAAAGGCAATGTGCAATGCGTGGTAGTAACTGAGAATCAGGCTCTGGGTCTAATGTTTTAAGCAAAATGGCGCGGAGAAGAAATTTGTTTCTTTTGGCGAAGAATTCTGTATATTTCAGCGCGTTTTCCAAAAACGGCCATATTCCGGCACTCGTGCCTTGCACCAATCAAGAAAACACATGACAGTCCGAAAATATTTAGTGTTTTTTTTTTCCCAAAAAAATTCTGGGTCAGTTTTCATGAGCTGTCGTTCCAGAATATCTATAACTTTAAAACCGTAATAAGTGTCTGAGGGGATGGCATACGAATATGGGTCACAGCTGGTGTTAATGTAGGGGGTTCTATCGTGTCATAAATTTTATTATTCGGATTATCATGTAAATTAAAGATATCGTTTTATCACGATAATTACTGACCGACTTTGAGTTGAACATAACATTTCAGCTACTGACAACTTCTGTAATTTCATTGGCTCTGCTTTCTCTCTCTGTCTCTCTTTCCTTTTCTTTCGCGATGACCCAATCCT
>OZ010589.1:86494471-86516971 GCA_963932145.1 Acanthosepion lycidas | reverse complement strand
TTGAAATGATGATCCCTCTTGCTGTTGTGAACATCTGATCCAGTTTTCCTATTTACTGTTCCATCATTTTTAAACCTATTCCTCGTTCTCTTGATGGTTCTTGAATGGGATTTGAAGATGGAAGCCAGAGTATGAATGTTGGTACCGTTACTGAAAGCATGAATGATCTTTTTCCCCTCACCATTGCTCATTTGAGAAAACAGTGGAGCTGGCACAAAACTATTTAACCTGTTCTCTCTGTAGCTGAATAATTCAAATGTGTTGTTTTTTTTTTCAGTGATTCTTACGATAAATGGTATCAAGATGGCTAAATGCACTGAAAACCTGGAAAAAAAGTATCTCAATTTGTTTAGTGTTTGTTTAGATAATAAACATTTTGCGGGGCGGCCAATTTATGCTGCTACACGATTTGGACAATTTTGCTGTTACACGCGGTATAATAATCTTGAATCTATGCGGACCAAACCCCAGCGGACAAAATCCATCGGACAAAAACCCAACCTCATCTTTTAAAAGTGGACAAAATTTCAGTCTCATGAATAACATTTTCATATATAAAAAGAATCACATTTAACATTGAAAATTCAAGGAACTTTTAATTCAAATTTTAATGCCAAACTAAGACATTAATAATAATAATATCCAATAAATACATTTATACGTAGAAGAAAGATCTATTTCTTTTGGGTACTTCAAGATTTTATGGGTGATCTCTGTTCATAACAGATTTTCATAGTAAATCGATCCAACTTCGAAAAAACGTTTTCTAAAAATGCTACGGTCACATATTCGACATATTTCATAGTTATGGAGTCCTAGTATCCTATAAGACCCAAATTTATATGAAGAAAACCTTAAGATGAGTGTTTTAAAGTTTACTCCAAAACATAAACAAACCACGGAGATTGTATACGAATTTATATTATGTGGAATTAGGAGGTTAAATTAAAATTTTATTCGCGAAATATCTTTCTTGTACATATAATGTATATAATAGATATCATTATTATTATTGTCCCAATTTGAAATTAAAATTGAATTTCTAATGTATTTTTTTTTCCTTTTTTTATCTTCAGAAATATCAGTGAACTCTACCTCTTCAGGAACAACAAGGGGTATTCCAATATCTTTGCCCACAAAAGGCAATCGTTCTATTCAAAAACTGTCGATATGGTGACAAGTTAGATACCTGAACTTTCTGGGTTACCTTCAATGTCTTTGGAGATTAACAACTTTCATAAAATAAATAAAAGTGTTGAGCATATGAAGTCTAGATCAAGGTCTCTTTATCTGTAGACTGCGGACACGGGTAACATTAAGGCTAAAAAATAGAGAATTTTACATAGTGTGTTTTCGAGACTTAACATGAACAAATATATTCACTACTTCGACACAGACGTTTTGCTTTGTGTTGGACAAGTGAAGAAATTTCCTGTTGTGTCGGTCAAAAGACAGTATTTAGATTTCTTTTGACGGCGTAGTTATTATTTATTTTTAGCTTTGATGAAAAAAAAAAAAGCTTTTTGTGTTCGAATTGTATTTAAATTAATATTATATTTTTTACATTTTATTTTAACACCCCAAACAAACACTTAGATAAAAGAACTTTTCATTTAGGAGAACGTAAAACTAACTGAACTTAAATTACATGAGGTAGATGAAAACGCACATTCTACTGTGTGAATTTTGACGGACGATATTTAAAGCTAAAACTTAATTAATTAAACAGGTATAATCGTTGTTATTTTTTTTCTTTCCGTTTGGATTTTTCTTAGAAGTACACATCGATTTCTGTCCAAAAAATGATATACCGACTTTCATTGTTTTGTAATTTGGAATTGGTTATTTTCTAATTACTTGCATTATTTACATTATTTGGACTGTTATCCTCATCTTCATTGCCATATTCACAACGTTTCGGCCGTTGTACGCTCCAGTCATCTTCAGTTGACTGGATCTCTGAGAGAAGCTATTATGATTACTTGCGTTATTTACATTATTCGGAACTGTTATCCTCATCTTCATTGCCATATTCACAACATTTCGGCCGTTGTACTCTCCGGCTTTCTTCAGGTGATTGGAATTTCGAACCGAAACCTTTATTTCGTCGACTGGGGATAGATTGTTCTAGTTCCACATGCCATGCCTCTACCGGATGTCTCAGTTATTTAACTTTACGTCAAATGTCCAAGTTTTTTTTTTATTCACCGCTACTATGGCCTGGTATTGAACTGACAACTGTATGGATCTAGTCATTGGATATAACGAACGTCTTTATTCACTGTGCCATGTGTCCTCAAGGATAAAGATATCAGTGGATAAAGACTTTGGTTCGGTTCGAAATTCCAATCACCTGAAGAAGGGTGAACGGCCGAAACATTGTGAATATAGCAATGAAAATGAGGATAACAATCCGAATAATGTAAATAATGCAAGTAATCCTAATACCACATCTCAGTGATATAGACAGATCCTGAAGAAAGCCGGAGCGTACAACGGCCGAAACGTTGTGAATATGGCAATGAAGATGAGGATAACCGTCCGAATAATGTAAATAATGCAAGTAATCATAATACATCATCTGAGAGATATAGACAGATCCTGAAGAAGGCTGGAGCGTACAACGGCCGAAACGTTGTGAATATGACAATGAAGATGAGGATAACAGTCTGAATAATGTAAATAATGCAAGTAATCCTAATACCGTATCTCAGACATATAGACAGATATTGGATATTTTGTTTACATTTGTTTACGTTCGTCATATTCAACATTGTTACAGTGAAATTTTAATATTGGAATCTTTTTAATTGGCAATTTTTAAAAGAATATCAAAATAAAATTCAAATATCTTTGTCTCTTTTTTTACTCGTGAAATATACGGAACGCATAAAAGAAATTGACTAAGACCGATATCTATTTTAATTTTCCCATTTTTAAAGTGTGCCCATATGTAAAATTTTAGTTTTACGATCAAATACAAATTTTTAAAAATAGTAATCGAAACGAAAATCTCGATTAAATTACCTTTAAAACTATTTTTAAAAATGCTGTTACCTGTTATAACTTAAAAAGGTAGGTACGGCAGAGTTTAAGTCTATGACGACGCCTCATCTTCATTGCCATATTCACAACATTTCGGCCGTTGTACTCTCCGGCTTTCTTCAGGTGATTGGAAGAAGGGTGAACGGCCGAAACGTTGTGAATATGGTAATGAAAATGAGGATAACAGTCCGAATAATGTAAATATTATTTGCTATCCTATTGGTCTACACCTATTACCTGCGACTACGAAGAGTATCAGTCGATAACTGCTACCATGTACTACTTGGTTATAGTAGTCAAACCACTTAACTACTTCGATCAAATATTATTCCCTTTCCGGGCGATATCACATAAGTACCGAAAAGGTTATTAAATCCGATAATTAAACGATTTTTTGTGAAATTTAAAATATAGGGTGGAACAGTTGATCGTTCGTTTTGGTTGTCAGACATTTGAAGTTCATTTAAAGCCAGAAAATATTGCTAGAAACTTTTTGAAGATAATAATTATTGGATAATAAAAGGTCTACTAATTAACCCATAGCTGGATGGAGAAGAGGTGGATTCAAATCTCAGGTAAGTTAATATAACGAACCCATCCGGAATTGGAACTCGGCTATCCGATTTCCAATCCTGAGCCGTTATCCATTACACCACTCGCACATCCAAGATTACAGCACCTAGTATTCACAAGGGATCACCCATCTAGATAGTGACCGAATTCGATGTTGCTTAACTTGTTTGAACGTGATATTGCCGTAAGCGATATCAAATTTTTTGTTACAAAACAACCCTTGCATTATTTACATTATTCGGGCTGTCAACCTCATTTTCAGTCGTTGTACGTTCCTTTTCTCTTCAGGTGATTGAAATTTACAACCGATCCATTTATTTTCTCCACCGGTGTAGATTGTTCTAGTTCCACGTGCCATGCCTCTTCCTGATGTCTCAGTTATTTCCCTTTAACACAACTCACCAAGACTTTTGATTCCCCACTGCTGGTGGCTAGGTATAGGTCTAGTCACTGGAGTTAAGTAACGTTTATTTTTTATCCACTGGGCCATGTTTGAATTTGGCAATGGAAATAAGATTAACAGTCCGTATAATGTAAATAATGAAAGCAATTATACTACTTCATCTCTGATATATAGACAGATATTTATATATAAATGATATATTTATATTTGTTTTAAGGTTCATAAATTCGAGATTGCACACAAAAAATAAATATATATATAAACTGATACACGGTTTATGTTATTGCTAGTCTACCCGTGCCGTCAAAATTAAAAGTAATTTTCGTTTAATCCAAGTACAATTTTGTAAGTTAAAATAGTTCATTATTAACGTTAATAATTGAACGGTGTACAATTTATAAACACCTAAGGAAAGATATCCGTATATTATCCTCATAACTGTTAAATATTTATAACCAAAATTATGTTCACTGCGGAAGTTTCTAAAACATAATACTATTTGTTTAAACTTTGGAAGGTCTGACTAATCCGTGACAGTCTGTAGATTCAATCTGTATTTTCAGAGTTTGCTTATTTCTCGTCTTTCTATGAGCAACGTATCATCAGATATTTATTTTAATTTTTTTCTCAAGCTATAAACAAATTCCACAGGAAATGCTCTGAACTGCAACATAGAATAATTAACGACAAAATAAATATACATACAGACTCAGAATCATCCAACTCGCCTTTTTATAAAAAAGATATCGTATGATTTGTATTTGCGAAGATATTTTAAAATTAAAAATACTTAATAATTGCCTTAGAATCCATTTTTAGCCATATAAGTTTTTCGAAATTCTCAGAATTAAAAAGGAAAAACGAACGGGAATATTTGCCTTTAATTTTACTGATAATTTTGAAACGCTATACGTGTTTTTAAATTTTCTATTCTTTTGAAGTTATTTCCTTATTTTTTGAATGTAATTGTTTTAACTTTTTATTATTCATTCATTATTGCAGATTTTAAAGACATAACTTAATCTCTTCTTTTTTACTTTGCGAAAACAGATTTCAAAAAAAAATATCTTGAATTAGTCTAAGCCGGACTGGCGGAAGGGTCTCCACACCACCCCAAAACTATAATATAAATAAAAATAATTTATTTATGTTATGGAAAATATTTTTTATTCAATGTTTAAAAAGTAAAATTCATTTTATTTTTATGTTTTCGTTTATTACTAACTTGAAAAAAATAAATAATTTTAAATTAAATTTTATTAAAGCAAATACTATGGAGGACCTTATTTGTTTCGAAAATTAATTTAAAAAAATATATAGTTAAATTCGTTAAACAAATATTCAAATTGACTAATGTTAACCGTAACTCTTTTCTGTCTCTCACAATTTTTATTTAACTAAAGTTATTTTATTTCCTTTTCAAAAACAAATATAGCTTGAATTTGGATGGGTGGGCCATCGTTATTTTACACACTTCTATTCAATTATTACACACACACACACATATACATACACATACACACACACACACATACACATACACACTTTTAAAAAAACTTGCAAACTGACCCTCAATTTTTATACAGAAAAACAAATTTGCACAACGCCCGTCAATTGTTACGCAGAAAAATTGCAAACTGCTCGTCAATTGTTATACACACAAAAAACCGTAAATATATGTGTGTGTGTGTGTATGTGTGTGTTTGTGTGCGTCTGGCGTAATATATACACAGACACACACACACACATATATATATATATATATATATATATATATATATATATATATATATATATATATATAGATAGATAGATAGATAGATAGATAGCAATGTAATGTAGATAGAAAAAAGTAAATGTTGGTAAAATGGCTGCGGGTCAGAACGCCCTACTAAAACTCTGCCTTTCCAAAGTACCCCACAACAAGGCTCCCGTCCCCCGCTACATACACACACCCACATATCCATACACCGTTTGGGTAGTTCGATGGTAGTACGAGACGGTTCTGTAAATAAACAATTTTTTGTTAAAAAACTGTTAATATGGACTGAATTTTTTTTTTAAATTATGCTATTTATTGAGAGTTGAATATGTTTTAGAGCATGCGATAAGGATCTTATTATTCAAGGAATCGTAAGTTAATGTCTCATTAAGTCTTGTTAGCGAAGTGATTTCGCCAGTAATCACATCATCATTGCTATTCAATTCTTTGTATAAATTGTTTCTTTATGATATAAAATATAAGCTGCACACTCTAATATATATATATATATATATATATATATATATATATATATATATATATATATATATATATATATATATATATAAGTGAGCATTGAAGTCAAAACTCAGAGGCGACAGGTTGTTTCATGCTAGACGTAATCGTTAGGCGGCCTCTAGCCTGAAACAGCCTGTCGCGTATGAGTGTTGACTTCTATGTTCACTTTTATATTTATATTTAGATACGCTCTATCCCTGATATTGAGCATGTTATCCCATAAATATAGCACAACTTAAAACTATATTTCTGTATATATATATATATATATATATATATATATATATATATATACGAATGAATAAAAGAAAAGACAAGAAGAAAACTAGACTTAGTTTTAGTTTTTAGCCAAACCGTTTCTTCATCTTATGTAATCTCTCAAGGCAAATCTGATGATTTCATTTTGCAATAAGTACATATTTGACAGTTACCACATTTTTTAAAATTAAGAACTCTCATAAATATTTCTCAAATTTAAAGACGCTCATAAATATTCAACAGGTTAACTGAAATGTCTAGGCATTTTGACCTCAGCTTACGTCATGTAGCATCTTCGAAAGGGAATTTTTAAATTTATAAACGCTTATAAATATTCATCAGGTTAACTGAAATGTGTAAACCTTAGATTACATCATTTAGTATACTCGCAAAAGATTTTTTTTTACAGATATATTCCATCTGTGAATATTTACATTTTTTCATGCGTTTTTGTTCTTTAAGGTTTCATCAGACTGAATTTGTCATGTTGGTGTGACTACAAACGCGCACGAACCTGGGATGCTGGGAATTTTAAATTTTATTTTTTTATTATTATTGTCTAGCTGATTTCATTTAGATTGGGAGAAAACAATTCATTACGACAAAAATGTTTAGATAGTGCCTTGATCGCAAGGCCATCTTACAACACTTCACTATTCCTAGCAGAACTTCTATTATCACAGTGTGGGATATCTACGAATAAAAGTGATTGAGAGAAAAAAAAGAAAAAAAAAAGAATCTAAATGAAATAGGATATATCAAACAGATAAAATAAAATTTTAAGTTCCCAGCATCCCACACTTCTGCGCATGCGTAGTCGCACCAACATAACCAATTTAGTCAGATGAAATCCTGAAGTACGAAATTTGTCATGAGAAAACTTTTTTCCCTTTGTGCGTGTGTATGTGTGTGTGGCTGAGTGTGTGTATATTAATGAGGAGGAAACTGAGCGCTTAGAAAATATCTATACGAATTTTGACATTCCCAAAATGTACATAAATTTATACTGTGTTTGACATGACCAGTTTTGTTGAATAATCATTTTCACACACAACATATTTCCGAGATTTACTGTTCATGAATAGACAGTGATAAACTGACATTGACATGAATATTCTAAGATAAAGTAACAGAAATAGACAATATCAGCACATTGATAATTAAGGATTAACCGAGATAGATATGAACATAGATAATGGTTATAAAATAGAAATAGATAGATAGATAGATAGATAGATAGATAGATAGATAGACAGATAGATAGATACACACATACATACATACATACATATATAAAATGGCTGAGAGTGATGGGAAGATAGTTAAATACATACGAAGAGTCTCATACTCTATGCATATGCACGTATGTGCATATATATATATATATATATATATATATATAGTGCATATATATATATATATATATATATATATATATGTGTGTGTGTGTGTGTGTATATAAATATAAATAAATATATATATATGTATAATTATTTATATATTATATGCGCGGTATTTATTAGAAAGCGCTCAATATCAGAGATAGAGCTAACATATATCGTTGGATAGATGTGAGCTTGTGACCCTGGGTTTCACGCGATCGCTAAAGGGTGAAACCCAGGGTCACAAGCTCACATCTCTCCAACCATATATATATATATATATATATATATATATATATATATATATATATATATATATATATATATATATAGATAGATAGATAGATAGACAGACAGACAGACAGACAGATATTTAGAGATAATAGATATATATAAACAAACTGAGAATGATATATAGATAGATAGATAGATAGATAGATAGGTAAAAAAATGACTGAGACAGATAAGACAATAGTGAAATACATATAAACAGACTGAAAATAGAGAGAGACAGAGAAAGAGCGGTGGAGAAGAATATATATATATATATATATATATATATATATATATACATAAACAGACTGAAATATATAGATAGAGAGAGAGAGAGAAAGAGAGAGATGTGATAGATATATATGAACAAATTGAGATAGATAGATAGATAGAAAGATAGATAGATAGATATAAAATCACTGAGAGATGAGACAATAGTAAAATACGTATGAACAGACTGAAAATAGAGAGAATAAGAGAGATAGAGAGTAATATATATATATATATATATATATATATATATATATATATATATATATATAAACAGACTGAGATAGATAGATAGATAGATAGATAGATATATAGATAGATAGATAGATAGATAGATAATGAAATGACTTAGATGGGAACATGGTGAAATACATATGAACTGTCTGATGATAAATAGATCAAATGAGGAAGAGAGAAAGATAGAGAGAGAAAGTGAGAGAGATGAAGACAGATAGATAGACTTAAACATTGATTAGATAAAACAGATAATAGTACTCTCGACGTATACCCCTTAAAATAACCCACAAAAGACAAACAAATCTACTCAGTTACAAACGATAACTATTTCCACGTGCAGATAAGCAAGCAGGTTGAGAAAAGGCTAATGTTTGTAAGGGTTTTTTTTTTGTTGTTTTTCTTTTCTTTTCTTTTTGTAAAGTTAAATACATCGATCCAATCATCTGTACATGCTTTACACCATCCCCAGCACCTATCCACCATTTTTATGTGAGCTTAATAACTGTTTGATTGTTAAGACGCAAAACATACGGTTATTTCAAGGAGGGCATTTCGGTGGATTTTTTGTTTAGAAGACAAAAAAGGTCAAAGACAACATGACTTTGAATAGACATATTGTTTGGCATTTCACACTTGTCTCGATATTTCATGCCTGATGTTCGGCCATTTATTTTTCTTTTATTGATTTGTGTTCAGGAGCCAAATACAAAAGATCACAACGTATTATCACTTCTTATCTGTAGAGCTTTTATCTATCCCATCAAATGTCTATTTCTTATCTGTATAGAAGATATCTTCATCTACTTTGATATATCTAACCGATCTAGTCTTGTCTGTTCTTATCTATCTATCTATCTATCTATCTATCTATCTATCTTATTTTCATATCTATGCACTTTACTATGTTCATAAATCTTTGTGTGGCTAACTTCTGTTCATATCTATCTACACTATTCTCGCAATTTCTCCTATATTCATATCTATCTATCTATCTATCTATCTATGTCAGTTTATTCATATCTATCTATCTATCTATCTATCTATCTCTCTCTCTCTCTCTCTCTATATATATATATATATATATATATATATATATATATATATCAGTCTATTCATATCTTTTTCTATTTATCTATCGATAGATCTATCTTTCGCAGTCTATTCATATCTTTTTTCTATCTATCTCAGTCTATTCATTATCTATCTATCTCAGTCTATTCATATCTATCTATCTATCTATCTATCTATCTATCTATCTATCTATCTATCTATCTATCTATCTATCTATCTATCTATCTGTATGTCTGTCTGTCTGACTATCCATCTATCTTCTGAACTTTGAAAATATTACAGCAATGTGACGGCATAAAATATGACCTAACCAAGAAAAAGCGATTTAATGCATTTAAGCCCATAATGATTGTAGAATGTTATCAGTATATTACAAAACATTGCAAATGCACTTTAGCTATTGTAGAAAACCTTACTGTATATAAAAAGTAAATTGGTAGACTTCTTTTACGGAATCACCATATGTAAACATATCCAGTTCTTCATCAGTCATCAGTCATTCTTCTTCATGTGCTTTGTATGAAGGACATATTTCTTTGCAGCCTTAATATTATGTAGTATTTTATCATTAACGATATGAGAGTGATGACATATATTTCGCTAGGCTGATACGGACGAACATCGCCGGGATCCAGTTACGATAATTCCTTTCTGATAAATTCTGGTAAAATAATAATAATAATAATAATAATAATAATAATAATAATAATAATAATGCACGGTGATGTGCCCACTGAATATAAAACTCTGCATGATAAAGTGGGCCAATATTTGCACTGGAATATCGACAAAAATACAAGGAACTTGAAATGGAAATCTCAAAAATGTGTCACGTGAGGATATCAATATCTATTACAGTCTCTTCATATCTATCTATCTATCTATCTATCTATCTATCTATCTATCTATCTTAGTCTACTCATATCTGTCTATCTCAGTCTATTCATATCTTTTTCTATATATATCTATCGATCTATCTTTCGCAGTCTGTTCATATCTTTCTCCTATCTCAGTTTATTCATGATCTATCTATCTATCTATCTATCTATCTATCTATCTATCTATCTATCTATCTATGTATCTCAGTATATTCATATCTATCTTATAGATAGATATGAATAATTCTAATAACGTTAGAGTAAATAATATTCTTAATCTGGGTAGATAGAAGTGACTGTCTGAGGTAAGCTACAATTGTGGATGTGCGATGGTGTGAGGTATAGCAGTTTGAAATGAGCTGCGTTCGAACTCCTGTCGAATTCTTTACATTCACTTACGTGCAAATACCCTTAGGAAAAGTATGAATCCGTTTATTCTCCAACACCCCAAATATGTGCAAATAGCCTTATCTTGCAACCAGTCTAGCTGAAGGAAGACAATACAAACGAGCCTGGAGAGATTTAGGTTTCGTCAGGCTACCTTGTCCAAGACACAGCACGGCTTTTACGCCTGCAGCACGTGCGGTGACCTTGCAACTCCCAGGGGGATATGATGATCGTGGGTGATTATTCGGTGATATAATTAGCCTAAATGCAACAAACTTCGCACAAAAGAGTCAGACAATACTTAGTTATTTTTTGGGTGGATGAAAAAGTTACGACCTATATGCCGCTAAATATAGTAATTTTTATATCAGATTGAAAGTGTGAATGCGCCAGACGAAGATAAGTTTTCTTACAGTCATTGTAGTAGAACCTTTGTCTGAGTGTCGTTTTGACGTATAGATTTGCAAACTTGGCTCGAGGGCCAATTACGGTAGCTGGGAATTCTCTCATCCCTTCGACACTAGAGTCTTTGTGCTTGGCAAAGCTAAACTTACAAAGTAACAAAAGGTGTATTTATTCGAAATACACGCACATACACACAGCGTATTTTTAAACCATTTTCAGCAATTTATTTTTCAATGCTTCCCAGTTTAATATTATGCGGACCATTGTCCTCATCTTTGTCACAACATTTCGGCCGTTGTACGCTCCGGCCTTCTTCAGGTGGTTGGAATTTCGAACTGAACCCTTTATTTCGATCCCTGGGGTAGACTGTTCTAGTTCCACGTGCCATGTTTGATGGATGTCAGTTATCAGTTATCTCCTGCTAATTTTCCCTCTGAAAGTTCTCCACTGCCTTAACCGGGTATTGAACTCACACTCTTTGGGTTTGTCACTGGATCTAACCAACGCCTTTATCCACTGTGCCATGTGTCCTCGTGTCCTTGGTTGTGATAAATATGGCGACAAAGATGAGGACAATAGTCCGCATAATGTAAATACTGTACATAATACCTCATCTCAGAAATATAGACAGACTTCCCAGTTTAACTTGGCAACAAGCCGAGAAAATCAATTGCTGAAGATAAATTGAGAACAACAGAAAAAAGGTTGTTTTTGTTTGTTTGTTTTGTTTTTTCTTTTAAGAAAATAAGCAAAAATGTTGAAAATATATTCATTTTAAGTTTAAAAACATGACGGAAAAAAATATTACCTTTTCTTAGAGATTATAAATCCCGGATATTTTGTTTTTTTAGTTTTCATTTCGCAACTGTAGTTTTTAAAATTTTTCCTCTTTTCCTTTTTTTTTTTTTTTTTTTTTTTTTACATTTTTTTTTTTTTAATTTTCATTTCGAAACTGTAGTTTTTTAATTTTTTTTTCTTTTCCTTTTCAGTCTATTTTATTTTGAAATTTGGTGTCGTATTTTGTGGTTACATAAATATGGCTACAAACAAATTCGTATCTCGACATGAAGTTGGAATCGGATGTGTTTGTATTTTACGGTTCTTCTTACCCCTTTGGCAAAACATAAAAGCTTCTTTATATGTTCGATGATTTATGAGAAGAAATTCCTTACATATGTTTTTCTCTGACTTCATACTTCCTTTCTTTATTTTAATCCGTTTCTTCTTGCACATTTTCATTTTTCCATCTTTATTTTATTTTGAATTTTCTTTTTCAATTTTTATCCTTTCTTTCTTTCTATAAAAACATTTTTTTCTTCCATCATACATTTCATTCTTTTCACTTCCTATATTTTCTTTCTTTATTTCTTTATTTCTTCGTTCTTTTTTTTCTTTTTATGTTATTTCTTTTTTAATCCCTCACTTATTTCTGTTTTTTTTTTCCTTTTTTAATGAAATTTCTTCTCCCTTTTTTTTTTTTTTCTCGCACTTCCTGTGATGTTCTTTCTTTCTTTCTTTCTTTCTTTCTTTCTTTCTTTCTTTCTTTCTTTCTTTTATTTCATTATAATTTCTGTTTTCTTTCTTCCTTATTGTATTTTTCTGTCTCTGTCTGTTTCTCTCTCTCTCTCACACACACTCTCTCGATCAACACTTAATAATATCAACAACGAACACGGCCACAATGTGATATGTTCAGAAAATAAAAAAATATCTATAACACTAAAAACATACACACAAACCACACACCCAATTAAATTGTCAAAAATAAAATGATAATGGCTAAATGTATAGCCGAAAGTGCTCAGAATTGAAGAACATTTGGACAGTTTCTACATACTTCATGTCCAGAAAAGAAAACACTTTTTCAAACACAAGAAAAATTAAATGAAAAGCTTAATCGTAGTACCTTGTCTGTCATTTTTAATGAAACATGCTTAAATGAAGAATTATTATTTTGCTGGCGTGTTGTTATTTTTGTGGATAAGAATAGCTATTTTAAATTTTTTTGTAGTAAGTAATTATTTTGATATTTTTGTTCGGTTCAGTTGGGATAGTATATTTCTTTTATGTTATTTCTAAGTAAAGATTCCTCTTATTTGTAGACATGCATTTCGCTTTTGTAGAAAATAGTTACGTTATTTTGACTGTGTTCACTATCATTATTATTTACTTTGAATGAAATAATCAAATTTGGTGATCGATAAGATTGTTAAGGAAGCCATTGTTAACTAGTGTCTGTTTTGCAGTGTTGTTTTCTTTAAGGAAAAGTAGACTAGAAGGTGAATTCTGGTGTGCTCTTTTTAGGAAGTTTTTTTTTATCATTGCTATTTTGTATCTGAGTCGGTATTCACTCTTAAAGTTAAGGTGGCAAGAATTTCTGCTAGTGTTTGTTTTTTTGTTATATAGAATGAGGTGGGAAAAGTGTTGTTACTCTATTCTTCGGGAATTGTCTAAGGATGGGAGTTTGTTTTTTTTTTGACTAAGTTCGTAGGTAAAGTTAAGGAAGTCTTTAATGAAGCATAAATAAATCCTGCTTAAATACACTATAAACATATATATATATATATATATATATATATATATATATATATATATATATATATATATACATACACACGCACACACACTATACCAACACAAGGAATGTTAAAATATTCATGTTAAAAAGATTAAAAAAATCAAAAATCAAATGAAAACTACAGACAAAAGTTCATTTTCTCCATCAAGACATTCATTTCTGTAGTTCACTGCTACCAGCAAGCAGAAAAATATTTTTCTCCTGATGATGGCCATTTTGGCTGAAACTAGTCGAGGAATCTAACTGAAATAATAATAAAAAAAAACAAAAAACGAAAGAATATTAATCTACAACCCAGTGTGTCTGAAGATTTTAATTTTTTAATATTTTTTATTGTTCAATATATATATATATATATATATATATATATATATATATATATATATATATATATATATATATATTAGACTTCTTGTGCCGACGCGAATGTGTGCGTATGTATATATTCTGTATAAGTCTCTCGATATATCTCAGTTTCTTCTTTCCCTATCTCTCTCTCTCTCTCTCTCTCTCTCTCTCTCTCTCTATATATATATATATATATATATATATATATATATATATATATATATATATATATATATATATATATATATATATATATATATATATATATATATATATATATATATATATATATATATTATACTACATACATACATGTTTATGTATATTATTGTTATACGTTATTTATATAGATACAAATATTTAAGTAAATTCTCTGTCTATAATAAACGGAATTAACAACATTTACCGGCCTGAATGTTCGAGAAATTTCATAGAAAATATACGACCTCCGACAGGAATCGAATCTGTATCCTACACGGAACCGTTATATAGCCTGGCGTGCTACACCAGTTTAGTGTAGGATACAGGTTCGATTCTTGTCGGAGGACGCATATTTTTTATGAATTTTCTCTGACATTCAGGCCGGTAAATGTTGTTAATATTGTTTATTATAGACAGAGAATTTACTTAAATATTTGTATCTATATAAATAATGTGTAATAATAATGTGTGACAATAAAATATATTAAAGTATTAGAAATACTTGGTACATTTCATAATATATATATATATATATATATATATATATATATATATATATATATATATATATATATATATATATTGTCTATCTGTCTTTCAATCCAAACTAACGCCCGGGTTTCCTTCAAATTTCTTCACGAATTTGTTTCTGTAATACAATCAAAACAAGATCGTGTACCTCTTACACAGTTTTCTTGTATTTTTTGTACCCCGGGTAAATATCCGATTAAATGCTCTATATCTATTGATGAAACCCTCTTGTAGGTCGATAGTTCGTATAACATGACACCAGTTATGTCTTATCCACAGTGGAGCACCTATTATCCGAACACAAATTTTTCGAATTTTGATTATCCGAACATTTCGTTATCCGAACATATATTTTTCGTTATCCGAAAATATATTTTGTTATACATCCGAACATTTTCTCATCCGAATAAAACTTCAGTATCATGTGAATATTGTGTGCAGTTTCTACCTCATTGTTCAAGGCGTGAAACTGAAAAAAAAAAAAAACAGGTTTGGATTCGAATTTCAATTCTTTCTAATCTGAGGCATACTTCTTAAATTGTTCATTTATTTTCATTGTTAAATTTGCTCAATTTACACCTTCTCTATTTCTATCCTTTTCTCATAATTTACTCTTTCATAACAGTAATCCCACTCTCTCTCTCTCTCTCTATCTATCTATCTATCTATCTATCTATCTATATATATATATATGTATATATATATATATATATATATATATATATATAAGGTTGGTGCAAAAATAATAACGTAATAATGTCGTTTTTTGACGTATTTTTTAAGAACAAAAACGACATTATTACGTTATATATATATATATATATATATATATATATATATATATATATATGTATTAGGTTGGTGCAAAAATAATAACGTAATACATATATATATATATATATATATATATATATATATATATGTATTAGGTTGGTGCAAAAATAATAACGTAATAATGTCGTTTATATATATATATATATATATATATATATATATATATATATATATAAAAGTGGACATTGAAGTCAACACTCAGAGGCGAGAGTCTGTTTCGTGCTAGACACAATCGTCAGGCCGCGAGTATTGGATTTTTCTAGACTATTTATATATATATATATGGGTCAGTGCTGCATTGTGGGTAATACATTGTGGTGGTTATTTTGTCGAGATTGGCTTATTTATTTATTTAGTAGTTATTTATTTAATAATTATTTGTTTAGGTTAATTTGTTTTAATAGTAAAACAAATAAACCTAAATAAATAATCCTCTACTGCCAAAATAACCACCAGAGTAGATTACCCACAATGCATCACTAACCCATATATATAAATAGTCGAGAAAAATCCAACACTCGCGGCATTATGATTGCGCCTAGCATGAAACAGCCTGTCACTTCTGAGTGTTGAATTCAATATTCACTTTTATATTTATATTTACATACGCTCTGTTTCTGATATTGATCACTTTATCCCACAAATATAGCACACTTTAAAACAATATTTCTGCATATATATATATGCAGTAGATTAAAGGATACACTATCGGGCAGTATTTAAACTAACACTTGTGGTGGGCTATTGATCGATCCTTCATCACAATAGAGAGGGAGAAGTAGATGCGATGGGCAACAATAAATTACAGACGAACTGAAAATTAATTAAGTACTAAATTAATGTTTAAGTTTACCTTAAAAGTTTAACGATAATTCTTCTGTTGCCACTTAATTTAAAGACAATTTGATGCACGTAGGTCCTTACTTTCCGTACAAATAATTAGTTTTATTTCATGGGTGACTTTTGTTGGATTTTGCAATTAATTTTGATTATTCCCAAATTAATTCCCAAGGTACCGTACAAAAAAATTGTCGGAAAAACTCTACAAAAGCAATTGCAGTAATGAAAACTTCGGAATCCAGAATTTTAGGATTGCTGGACCGGTATGTTTTTAATTTCCACACAGAAGAAAGTTGAAAACACGGACAAATTGAAACACTCTAATTTAAGAATAGTATTTTTTTTTCAGTTGAACATATTGAAAGTTAGAGAGTTGTGACCCTTTAATTGTTTTTGTCATTAGAAGCTAAAATGGCGGAATCCGAAAATAATTACAGTAATGAAAACTTAGGAATCTAAAATTTCAGGAATGCAGGTCTGAATCCAGTTTCGAATGTTTTCAATTTTCTCATGGAATCGGCCCGATTCCAAAATGATATGATATATTGGCCAGTGGCCTCTAGGTGTAAAGATGAAAATGTGTAACAACGTGACACACTGACATTCATATATATATATATATATATATATATATATATATATATATATATATATATATATATGGTAGGATAAAGGACAAGTAGGAAACTCATCTTAATCTAACATGTTTCACTTTATTAAAGCTTCGTCAGAGATCAAGATAGAAATGATAGGAAGTGATAAAAAGCAAAGAGACGTAGATTCATGGTATGTTGCGTTTGCCGATTTCTTAGATACGTGTCACGTGTAATGATGTAACAGATAATATTTAAATATGTGTGACATCATTTTCGACGCTAAATTGTGTAAGAGTTAATAAGATGCAGTGGGATATATGACATGTGTAATGAAGGAACAGATAAAATTCAAGTGTAAGAATTCTGTATATTAAAGTGTGTAAAGGTTAGTGATGAGGTGTTGCAGGATGGTTTGAAAAATTTTTTAATTAAAGCATATCTCGAGCGTATTTTATATGCATACATACAAACATATATATATATATATATATATATATATATATATATATATATATATATATTGATTTTCATGTATTCGGAAGATATAAGTTAGAGTCTTGAATAACGAGTCTGTAGAAAAATGGTGATGCAATGTATTTTTTAAACGTGTGTTAATAGAAGGTAATATTACTATAAATATGTTTTCATTATATTTTCTCTTTAAAGAGTTATGTTATTTTTAAATAAGGTTGGCATTGGTGAAATTAAAGTTATTTCCTACGTTGCTGCGGTGTAATACGAGAGAATTTGAATATTTATCTAAACACAAATCTCTTTTGTGTTCCTATATACATACATACATACATACATACATACATATATATATATATATATATATATATATATATATATATATATATATATATACATAGATACATATATATATATATATATATTTATATATATATATATATATATATATATATATATATATATATATATATATATATATATACTCGACGTATGAGGGCCAAGTAGATCAGTTCCTAGGAAACTGACAGCCCGATAACAGCACATGAGATTTGATAATAGTGGTGAAGCTTTTGTGCAGAACCATCCAGACTTTTTGAAGGTCCGAATACAGAGACTTGGTGCACTATATATATATATATATATATATATATATATATATATATATATCCGCATTCCAGGAACACACACACACACACATATATATATATATATATATATATATATATATATATATATATATATAACGAAGACCTCATCCTCATTTGGGCTACTACTACGCATAAAAGACAATGGTTAACCATTAGAAAACATTAGAAAAATTAATTCCTTTTAATAATATGTGGTAATAACCACTGTTTGCCTGATGAAAATCGCGAGGCAAGAAACGCGTGTAACAAAAATATGAAAAATGAAGTATAATATATATTTAAAAAAATCTACATTATAACCAAAAACGTTTGTGATTTCTCTCTTCTCTTTTAAATATAAAATTTTCACTCATTGGAACAACTATCAATCTATATATATATATATATATATATATATATATATATATATATATATATATATATATATATATATATGTCGGGGAGTGAGTTGATAGTTGTTCTAACGAGAGAAAAGTGTATATGTAAAAGAGAAGAGAGAAACCGGCAAATGTTTTTGGTTATAATATACTGTGATAATACTACTGAAAATACGTAATAATTACGAGAATTTTGGGTTCGCTCTGAATAGTATAAATATGACATCTAATAAGAATTTAACTGATTTATGAAAGCTCAGGTCTTGATGAGTATTTCCATGCGAAATACAGATTCGGCCAAAGAGATAAGTAACTTTTCTTGATTTACTGAATACTTTAATATAATCTTTGCAATTAGGGCCAACAATGGCTGCTATAGTAGTAACTTTTCGGTCGTTGTGCCTGTCTTCGTATTTGCCAACCTTATCAATTTCAAACCTAACACTTTATTCAATCCACAGCGGAAGATTGTTCTCATTCCGTTTTCCAGGCATAGGAGAGTTTTCCTATCGGTTAATAACCGACTCCCAAAGAGCTTGTTTCCCTGATCACTACAATCTTAACCTTTTTAAGTCTAGGGTTAACCGTTATGTCCAACTCGTATCCGTTTAAAGTTTCTCTTAACTTAATTCTCTACCACCAGTAGCTCCCGGGATTTCTATGTAAAATGTATCTTACTGCAAAAAAATAAAAATAATCTATCCATTTATATTCTCATTTGTTCGTGTCTTCCACTGAACCAGTGTAATACTTTGTTTTGTTTTTATTTTTCTTTCTGTTCATTTTTCTCTTCTATATTGTTCTTAATGTCTCTTCTGCCTGCACAAGAATTTTGATCCAATGGTTGCAATGATAATTCAGCAATACGTCTAACAAATATCAAGAGCAAGCGACAAAATTTATAGGCAATAATTCTGAATGTGGCCTCACAGGAACGTGGAGAGCATTTGAATATTTCAGTTCGGTGTGGGAGGTAATTAACAACGTTCATTTTTGTACAAACTTAATACACCTTATAACTATTATCTTCGTGTTCTTGTTAAATATACGTAAAACTTACATATGGGATATCCAATAAGCGCATCGTGGAAAGTCAGATTGGTTTGCCGAGTTCAGGTTCCCGCAAAAACCATTCCTTTCACGTGCTTGGATGGGTATAAATCCAGAGGTTAACAGCAATTCAGACCGGGCTTTATTTGGTAACCAAACAGGGAAAATGACAACTCTGATTTCAAAACCGGTGGTCGTGGACCTAGCAACCCCACCCCTTTGCTGCGGAAGATACAGCATGAACATTACGGCTAAAGGGTTAACATACATACAAAAGGTAGATATTGCTTTTTCAATGTATGCGTCTTCTCAAATCTATCATAATGTTCGTTAATTCTCTTGCCCTTGGATTTCCAAACTAAAACAAGGTGAGACGATCCGAAAAAAAAACCCAAAAAAAAAACTGCAACCAAAGTTAGCCCCAAAAACATAATTTCCACAATTTATAGAAAAAAAAATGGACGATTATGAACATTGACAGTCATTTAAACCCATTGTTCATATTTGTAATGCACCAATCTACACACGTATACACTGAAATCATTCCATCAAAGACATACACAACATGCATAAACACAGATACACACATACACACACACAAACACACACATATTAGTAAGCCAAGCTATGTGTGTCTGCTTGTGTGTAATAAAAATATAGTTTTAACGTATACTGTATTTATGGGTAAATTTTCTCAGTATCAGGAACTGAGTGTATGTAAATGTGAAAGTGGAAACTGAGGTCAACACCGAGCATCTGTTTCATATTTAAACGCAATCTTCAATCTTGCGAAATAAATTTCAACCTTTATGGAGTTCGCGTTCTCGTGGTGACGATCTAAAATTGTGTGTTAAGAATTGTTTATTTAATTATTGGTGTCTATAATATTAGAATTAATTTTTAATTTATATCATTCGAATTCTTAAGTTCTAATGGCGAAGAATGAAAAAAAAATTATTCAAATTTACATTTTTATCAATCCCATACCTATATATATATATATATATATATATATATATATATATATATATATTAAAACAATAAAAAAATTAAAATCTTCAGACACACTGGGTTGTATATTAATATTTTTTCGTTTTTATTATTATTTCACATAGATTCCTCGACAAGTTTCAGCCAACATGGCCATCATCAGGAGAAAAAAATATTCTGCTTGCTGGTAGCAGTAAAGTACAGAAATTAATCTCTTGATGGAGAAAATGAAGTTTTATCTGTAGTTTTCATTTGTTTGAATTTTGTCAGTCTTTGTGTTGACCAAACAGTCTCTTTTGAGTTGTTATTTCAGACACACACACACACACACACACACACATATATATATATATATATATATATATATATGTGTGTGTGTGTGTGTGTGTGTGTGTGTGTGTGCTTTAAAATATGCAAACTAATAGAAGATGCATAAATTTTTTTATGTCATGCTGCAAGGGAGCGACATTTAAAAATATTGAAACTGATATAACACAAGACAAACGTATTTGATAATGGCTTATGATTGATAAAATTACTCAAAGATTGGACAATTTATGAAATATGTAAAGAAAAACAGGAATATATATATATATATATATATATATATATATATATATATATATATATATACAAATTTCATTAAATAATATAGACAATTGTTGTCTATTTATTTTATGTAATTTTTTTTCGTAACATCTGATAAGTTTAATAACATTATCGTTGAACGAAGAAAGAAATTCACAATATTGATCCATATGTTTTTTAATACAATTTAAGCTTTCGGCTTACTTAAGCTATTATCAAAGATGTCAATTACAACATATTAAGCAATATACGGACAAGACAGTGATGATAGTCTGTTATTGTTTACATGGAAGATTTCTAAGCAACGATAAACACGTGCATATAAGACGCTAGAAGCGAAAATCGCACCGCATCTCAAGACGTCAGACATGACCACACGAGAGTGAATTGGAGAAGTATAAAGCATGGGATTCCATGGTATAAACCATATATATATATATATATATATATATATATATATATATATATATATAGAGAGAGAGAGAGAGAGATAGAGATAGAGAGAGAGAGAGATATGGTGTACTCTCCAATCGTATTCGAGGTATGACGGTCAAGCAGCTCTGTTCTTAGGACAGTCTAGACACTATCACATATGATTTCATTATAGTGCTGAAGGTTTTGTGCAGAATAAGCCACCCTTTTAGAAGGACTGAATACAGTGACCTGGTACACCACGTGCCACAAGATCCCCGAACGACACTCCATAGGTTTTGAATTCACAGTTGTCCTTCTCGTAGGTCAGTTGCCATCCAAGTCTATAGAACCCAGTGTGACCTGCTATTTACCCATATAGAGAGGAAGAAGAAGAGGATTAATACCATTCCCAAGGTTATCACCTCGTAAGTGACTGGAATTTTAATTCGGCCCTCCGATTCCGAAATCCGAGTATATATATATATATATATATATATATATATATATATATATATATATATATATATATACTTCTAGACATGAGGAATTACTTAATTATGATATATATA